>CM060890.1:145332628-145890128 GCA_030762935.1 Hymenopus coronatus
ATTGAAAGTTTAATCTTTCCCTATGCCAAATCGGTATATAAAAACCTAATGCGGACAAATCATATGACTTTCTCCATCTATTCTGCTACAAACTATTCTTACAATACTATTCTTCAACAAGTCCTTAGAGAAAGAAAAACAAATTATTTTTGGTAATTACTTTCTCTACACGTACTACTGTAAAGAGAAGCTATTGCATTCCACCCAAAAATTCGATTCCGAGATTTCATCGGAAATACATGTTTCGGGAGCTCCTGTATCCAAAAAAATGCATTTCTAGAAAAAGGTCCGCGTGTGTGTCTGTGGGCAGCATAGCTCAGAAACAAAAATACCGTTTAACTCCAAATTTGGTATTTAAGTTTGGTATCCTCCAAGGATGCTACACGAAGATTTAAAAAAAAATACCCCATCCCAAACTACTCTTTACATGGAATAACTTTCAAAAATGTTTATTTTCTCTAAAACGACTATAACAAATTGATTGAAATATCGTATATTAAAGATATTCATATGACAAATGAAATGTATATCTTGAATTTTCTGGGAATAGCTTCTGGAGACTACTTTACTCTGGATGAGTATTGCGGAGCTTCGCGTTACTGGTAAAACGTTAAGAGATGGACAAAAACTTGCTTCATACAAAAATGTAGAGATACATTTTTACGTGGCTTTGGCCGATTTTCAGATATTGGTTTCAGTTTTAAAATACTTACACTTTTGTCATACGGGAATTTGTCAACTTCTAGTCATAAAGCAAAGGAACTTCATTCACGTAGCAACCCGATTTTAAAAGATTTGACTATCGCTTTAGCCTTTGGAACTCCCTTATTTTCTCATTGCTTATAAGGGAGCAATAAGACCATTTCTGCTAATTTTTTATCTGTTAGCAAGAAGTAAATACAAGCATAGAAGCATAATTTATTGCAGAGATGTAGAGAAAGTCATGTGAATGAAATACATACATTTTAGCTCAATACACCTTTCCCAAAATTTCTCCAACTGTTTTAAGTCTTCCAAAAAGTAGGATTTTGGAAGGTCCTCAAAATAGGCATCTGTTTGGAAGATGACCTCTTCATTAGACGTACATAATTTTCCGCCGAGCCACTTTTTGAGGTTTGGATAACCCAAATCTGGTAAATACAATGGATGTTATAATAATTTGAACCGTAATTGTACAATTTTCGCCATCGAACCTGCGAGGGTGTGCAGCCTTGCATTGTCTTGATGGAAGAGAATCTTTTTCGTTGGTAGATGAGGGAGTTTTTCTTGATTTCTCCGTTCAGCCGGTGCAATAAGGATGCATAATACTCTCCATTTATCGTTCTTCCTTTCTGCAAGTAATCATTGTAGATAGATGATTTCCCGTGCATCCAAAAAAAAGAGGCCATTAACTTGTCTGCCAGTTTCACCACCTTTGCCTTCTCGAGCCAATTCGTCTTTTAAAACCCACTGTTTCCACTGTACTTTATCTCTGGAGTGTAGTAGTGCATCCATGTCTCATCCACAGCTATGTATCGACGAAGAAACTCGTCAGGATTCGACGGAAAAATGCCAAACAGCTTCTGAATCGATCACACGATTGCGTTTATTCTCCATTGAGAGAAAATGCGGCACCCACCTTACCGAGACCTTTGTCAGATTTAATTTTTGGTGCAAAATTGAGAACACTGTACCTTGTGATATGCCTGTGGCCTCTACTATTTCGCGAACTTTGATTCGTAGATCACTCAAAACCATACTCTGGATTTTGTCAACCATTTTGGAGGAAGTCAATTCTCTGGACGTCCGTAACGATATTCATCATTTGTGGATGTACGGCCACGTTTAAATTCATTTATCCAATTGTAAATTGCTACAAACGCAGGAGCAGATGTGCCATGAACTTCATCCAACTCGGATTTTATCTCTTTCGGTGTATAACCTTTTAAATAGAAGTGTTTAATCGCACACGAAACTCGTTTTTTCCAACTTTCTAAGTAAGCATAAGATTGTTGATTCAAGCGCCTATGACATGGAAACCACGTGATGGAAATAGCTGAAACTTTAAGTACCAACAAGTAAGAGACGACTGTTACTAAATACAAACTTTTTTCGATGCTACCAGTGGAGATTCTTGGACTTATTTAACGCTCCTAGTTGCTTATATTTCCATGTGCTTCACGGACTCAAGAGAAAGACTCAGCACAACTGTCTTGTTACTTGCTTCCTTGTGAAGAAATAAGGGAATGCACTAGTCCAATCTGTTAAGGGCTTCTTGCTATGTGATTCAAATTTGATTCTCTTTGTATAGCCAGAAGTAAAACAAAAGAAACATGAATGACAAGTTCCCCTTTGAGAAAAATTTAAGGGTACAAACATTTGTAAATCCGAAGTTCTGGACACGATTTTTTATTTTTATTTTCTCTACACGTACTCTGTACATAATGTATAGAGAAGGGATTGCATTCCACCCAAAAATTTGATACCGAGATTTCACCGGAAATACATGTTTTGCGTCCCCCTGAATCCAAACAAAAAATTGGAAAAAGGTCCGCGTGTGTGCGTGTGTGTGTCTGTGTGTCTGTGGACAGAAGAGCTCTAAAACGATAAGACCGTTAAATACCAAACTTGGTATTTAAGTTTGGTATCTTCCAAGGATGCGACACGAACGATTTCAAGAAAGTCCCCCACATGGAACTTTTTTCGGAAATTTTGATTTTCTCAAAAATGGCTGTAATGATTTTGATTAAAATATCGTATATTAAAGATATTTACCTGACAAATAAAATGTATATCTTGAATTTTCTGGGAATAGCCTCTGAAGACTACTTTATTCTGGATGAATTTTACGGAATTTTGCATAACTGCTAAACTATAAGAGATGAGCAAAAACTTACAACACAAAACATGTAGAGAGCGCATTAAAACACACAATTTATGTTAGATACATTTTTTCGTGGAGTTGATCGTTTTTGAAATATTACTTGTTTTTTGTTTCAGCTATGAAAAACAAAGAAACTTCAGTGACACAGCAACCAGCTTTTGACTATAACTTTAACCCTTATTTCCTGCTACTTACAAGGAAGCTACTAGTAAGACTATTTCTGATATATTTTCTTGATTAGCATGAAGCAAATAGAAGCATAAGCTTTTTATCAATAATTTGTTACAGAGATGTAGAGAAAGTCATTTAGAGCCATTTTTGAAAAAAATCAACATTTTCGAAAAATGTTAAATGCAATGGGTAGTTCAGGGTGAAGGGATTTTCTTGAAAATCTTTTTCTCGTATCTCTGGAAGGCACTGAACTTAAATACGAAGTTTGGTATTTAAGAGTATTTTCCTTTTTACTTTCTCTACACGTACTATGTACATAGTGTATAGAAAAGGTATTGTATTGCATAAAAAATTGATACCGAGATTTCACCGGAAATATATGTTTCGAGGTCCCCTGAGTTAAAAACATTATAAAAAGGTCCGTGTGTCTGTGTGTAAGGACGCATAGACCAAAAACGAAAAGTTGGTTAAATACCAAACTTGGTATTTAAGTTGTGTCTTCCAAGGATACAACACAAAGGTTTTCAAGGAAATACCCCCACCCAACACTACCCTCTACGTGAAACATTTTTCGAAAATGTTGACTTTCTCAAAAATGGCTCTAACGAATTTGATTAAAACACCTTAAGTATATAATAGTTTTATGATAAACGAAATATATACTATCTCGAATTTTCTGGGAATAGCCTCTGAAGACCTCTTCATTCTGGATTACTTTTGTATAACTGGCAAATCGTAAGAGATATAAAAAAAACTTACTACACAAAAATGTACCTAGATCTGATTAAGTAACTCAAGTTGTTTCATATACATTTCTTTTGTAGAGTTAACCGTGTTCGAGATATTCCGCATTATTAATTTCAATTTTAAGTCACTTAATCTTTCCTCAAAGGGGCGGACATCTTTCTTCTCGTTTCTCGTTTGTTTAGTCCTGGCAAGAAAAGAGATTGGAATTTCAGTTGCTTCACATAGCAGCCAGCTTTTAAAGGACGAGACTATCGCTTTAGCCTGTGCATTTTCTTATTTCCCTTCTACTTAAAAGGAAACTAGTAACAAGACTAATTCTCATAATGTTTACCTTGATTAGCATTATTTAGATAAAAGAATAAGCTTTTTAACAAAAAATTGTTACAGAGATGCAGAAAAAGGCATCAAAATGGAACACAAGCTTTTTAGTTATGGTGTAAACAGATCTTTTTATAAAATGATTTTCTTTTTTTGGATTCAGAGGACCCAAAATCATATATTTCCGGTAAATCTGGGCATTGAATTTTTGGATTAAATACAATACCTTCTCTATCTACTATGTATATATGCGCTAGAGAAAGTAAAAATGAAGATAAAGATGATGGAGAGAAAGATGAATTTGGAGACGCTATAGTTACACAGTTAAATGACCTTGTTACTATAGGAAAACATTTTCTGCTCGGAAGTGTACATCCACACCTTACACTCTGAAAAAGTTGAAGCGTTCAAGAATGGTGTTTTGTTTGGGCAAGTGCCTTTTCCATCCGCCAAAGAGAGAGAGAGAAAACGCTGAAATAAAAGCTGTTCCAAAAGTTGTATAGTTTGAAATTGCGTATGTAATAAAATACGGACACAAGCTCACAGATTCATTCTGTGAATAAATGGGCGTGAAACAGAGATGAAACAGGACTGATTACAGTTACCAGCAACTGTCACGCCCAACAGTTTCCAGGCCGATGAACCGACACACAGCCCCGAAACAAAAACCTGCAAATAGCGCACGCACATGGAGTAAGATTAGTGCTCATAAGGAAAACCTTCAGCCTTTGACTCAAATTCCATGAAAAATCACAAAAAGAACAAAAACAAACACACACAGAAGAAGAAGACACACACACGGACATTTTTCTAAAAATGCTTTTTTTGGATTAAGGGGTTGTCAAATCATATATTTCCGGGGACATCGCGGTATTGAATTTTTGGGTGCAATACAATACCTTCTCTATACACAGTACGTATGGAGAAAATAAAAAAGAAGCCAAAGTCATAATTTTAAACATTTATGAAGCCTAAACCAAAGGAGACGCAGTGAAAACTTGGTAATATCAAAAAGTATATGTATTGTGAAGCTAGGTTTAAAATATTAGAACAAAATGTTCATTTTTTTGACGCAAGGGACTTTTTACTTTTTCTACACGTATTATGTACATGGTGTATAGAGAAGGTATTGTATTCCACCTATAAATTCGATACCGAGATTTCACCGGAAATACATGTTTTGGGACCCCCTGAATCCAAAAAGAGCATTTTTATAAAAATATCCGTGTGTGTATGTGTGTGTGTGTGTTAATGTGGGGAGCAAAGCTCAAAAACGAAAGGACCGTTGAACACCAAACTTGGTATTTTAGTTTGGTATCTTCCAAGGATGCGAAACAAAGATTTTCAAGAAAATGCCGCCACCCCAACTACCCTTTACATGTAACATTTTTCGAAAATTTTGATTTTCTCAAAATGGCTCTAACGATTTTGATTAAAATATCGTATACTAAAGATATTTACCTTAAAAATAAAATGTTTATCTTGAATTTTCTGGGAATAGCCTTTGAAGACTACTTTATTCTGGATGAAATTTACGGCATTTTGCATAACTGCTGTAAGTAGAAGGGAAATAAGGGAGTACACTAGGCTAAAGCGATAACCAAATCTTTTAAAAACTGTGGCTATGTGACTACCATTGAAATTCGGTATTTATTCCATGTTTAGAAGTAAAACAAGAGCGATATGAAACGAATGAGAACTTCCCGTTTGAGAAAGTTGAAGTATGTTAAAATTTAAACAATAATAGGGAATTTTTAGAAAATAGCTCTACCAAAAACTCTATATGTCATACTTGTGTGTTTTAACAATATCTACATTTTTTGTGTCGTAAGTTATTGGGTCAGTTGAATAAAAGAAAATTAAACTCTATTACGTACATTATTTGAAGTCAATACTGATAACAAATTGAATAAGCCATTACTTGCAGTTCAGGCTTTACTGATTACTGATAAGGTATTCATTTTACTTGTTCAATAATTACTCGTTTTTCAGCAAATACTTAAAATTTGTTTGAATAACATTCAGTGATTACTTGTTGAGTTAAGTATTTGCTTAATATTTTTAAGTCTGCTGTAGAGTTGACTTACAAAAGTAGCTGCAAATAACGATGACAATATTTTTACCCTGTACCTTTCTGGTACAAAATAATGTGGCAACACTGTTCTCACGCTCCTCGCTATTTGTAGAGTCACTTATTATTTAGTTCAGCCTTTTGTCGTGTGAGTTGTATTTGTTTTTGGGGGAGAGGCTAAAGAGGGCATGCTGTCTATCAGACAGTCTCAGGTTGGGGTGTTTTATACACACACACACACAGGCGTTTCTCGGAGTGGGTAGGTGTTTCCATATGAAGTGATTCGCCGTTAATTCTTCATTGTAAGGACTCAACTGATCTGCTGTGTGTTACGTGGTCATGTTGCCACGTCAAACTAATATTTTCAAATACCTTTGTGTTAACTTCCGTGATTTCTTGTTTATTTATTTCGTTACCAGTTAAGTGAAGTAATATGCCACATTACGTGGACCTAGAGTGTATTACATTGATTTTCTTCTTGGTTAATAAGTTAAATTTTGGGGAATTCTTTAATCACATTTCAAGTTGAATAGGAATTTAACTATATTACGTACATTATTATTTTATTATGTATTCTTATTGTTAAAGTTTTCATTGTTTATTAATGAAATAAGTCAGTGTTATAAAGGTTATACTGGATCGCATTTTGTTTATTATAGTTAGCGGGGCAACACATATATAATTTGTGTTTGCTGTTAGCGTGTTGATCCTTTATCACACATTTGGTCTGTTCTCCATTTTTCATAAATGTGAGTTTTTGGGTGCAATCACCCAAAGTAATGTTAGAGAGTACAACCCAGACACCAGCTAAAGACCTACAATAAGAAAAGCTATATAAGTTGCAGTGATTCAAAGAACCTCTTGAGGCTTGAAAGTGAAAGTGTAAACTTTTTAATAAACTGTGGAGCATTAAGTTCACATCAGAAAATGAGCATTTTTTACGCTATTTAGTTGCAGGAGATTTTGGTACTCACCATTCCACGGTGTGCAAGATTTCGTGGCAAATAGAATTCAGGCAAATGCAGGTGACTGGATACAGTTTCTAACCTCAAATTTGAAATTCAAGAAGCGAAAGAAATATGGTTTTCTCGTTTTAGATTTCCTTCTGTTGGTGCATTTGACTGTACCTACTGCTATATACTCCTGCATGGCAAGGCCTCCTATCCAGCTATTTATTTGATTATTCAGTTTGTACAAAGGCATTACTTATCAGTAAAAGTAAACTGTTATTCAATCAAAATCAGCAATTACTTTACTGATCAGTGTTAACTTTTCTTGTCAAGTAATAACTTATAAAAGTTTACTGATTTTTACTTTCTCTACACGTACTATGTACATAGTGTATATAGAAGGTATTGTAATGCACCCAAAAATTCGATACCGAGATTTCATCGGAAATACATGTTTTGGGTCCCCCTGAATCCAAAAAAAGATTTTTGTTTGGAAAAAGGTCCGAGTGTGTGTGTTTGTGTGCCTGTGGACAGCATAGCTCAAAAACGAAAAGACCGTTAAATACCAAACTTAGTATTTAAGTTTGGTATCTTCCAAGGATGCGACACAGAGATTTTCAAGAGCATTCCCCCACCCCCAACTACCCTTTACATGGAACTTTTTTTCGAAAATTTTGATTTTCTCAAAAATGGCCTTAACGATTTTGTTTAAAATATCGTATATTAAAGATATTTACCTGAAAAATATGTATATCTTGAATTTTCTGGGAATAGCCTCTGAAGACTACTTTATTCTGGATGAATTTTACGAAATTTTGCATAACTGTTAAACCGTAAGAAATAGACAAAAACTTGCCACACAAAAAATATAGAGCACATTAAAACACACAATTTGTGTTAATATAATTTTTTTCAAGGAGTTGATCGTTTTTGAGATATTCCTTGTTTTTGGTTTCAGGTTTAAAAAACTTGTACTTTTCTCATACAGGAATTTGTCTACTCGTGTCTATACGAACAAAGGAACTTCCGTCACTTAGCAACCAGCTTTTGACTTCACTTTAACCTGTGGTACTCCCTTATTTCGTTTCTACTTACAAGGAAGCAAGTAATAAGACTATTTCTGCTAATTTTTTCTCAATTAGCATGAAGTAAATAGAAGAATAAGCTTATTAACAATACTTTGTTACAGAGAAGTAAAGAAAGTCATGTGAATGGAACATATCAGATTTTTATTCAAATGACCCCATTGTCTATCTCCAATGGTTTACCTGTTTTACTATCTAATTCGTGTATATGAAGATGAACATTTGCAAAAATGCTTTTATTATACACTTTCTTGTAGAATTTCAGCGCCTTCATATAGCAACCAGCTTCTAAAAACTTTTTGCTTTCTTTCTCTTTACCACAGAAATTTCTCGTTTTTTCGATGTATCTAAAAGGAAATGGGTACTTATAAACTTATAGTTCTTATTTTAAGAGCATTTGTGTTAATGTTTTTCTCGTTGACCATGAAGCAGAGCAAGAATCAACATTATATTTACTTTCTTTACACGTACTATATATAGTGTATAGAGAAGGTCTTTTGTAATTGTGCAGAACTTCGGCCGCTCTAAAAATTGAATAAAATTAGATGAGATTGACTGAATTTCTATTTCTGATTACGATTTCAAAGGTTTTATTTGTCGGAAAGTTTTTTTTTATTATAAACAGATTTTGCATGTATGACGGATATTTACCAAATAATTATATATAAACGAGTATTATATAAATATAAATGGTTTTTCAATGTTCTGAAACATTTCTCCGCCAAGTACTACCACAACAAAAAATTAGAAACATAAATTTATATACACACAGTAACCTAAACGAATTCGAACCTAACCTCGCGCTAAATTTGAAAACCATCGGACCCAGTGGTTTCGCCTACAGAAACAGATAAACAAATAAAGAAAAACTCACATACTCCTCCATCAACTACTATAGTGACGCTAACCCATGAGTTACTCCTCACGACGCGGTAACTCTGCCAAGAGCGACATATCACGTTCTTGCACACCAATAGTTCCATAGTCTTCCGCTAGCAACCAAACCAAGCTTTTCCATTATAAGTCATTTATTATTCATATATTACTCGTTTATATATAATTATTTGGTAAATATCCGTCATATACGCAAAATATCAACCGTTGCAATATGTACCAAATTTGTCTATAGTAATAATAATAATAATAATAATAATAATAATAATAATAATAAATCTTTCCGACAAATAAAACCTTTGAAATCCTCATCAGAAACACAAAGTCAATCAATCGCACTTAGTTTGATTCAACTTTTAGAGCGGCCGAAATTCTGCATAATAACCAGATGTATTTTAATGCACCCCAAAAATTCGATACCGAAATTTCACCGGAAATACATGTTTCGGGTCCCCCTGTAATCAAAAAAAGCATTTTTGGAAAAAAGGTCTGTTGTGTGCCTATAGACAGTATAGCTCAAAAACGAAAACACCGTTAAATACTAAATTTGATATTTAAGTTTGGTATCTTCCAAGGATGTGACACGAAGGTTTTCAACAAAATTCCCCACCCAAACTACCCTTAACATGAAAAAAAAATAGAAAATTTTTATTTTCTCAAAAATGGCTCTAATGATTTTGATTAAAATCTCTTATATTTAAGATGTTTATCTGACAAATAAAATGTATATCTTGAATCTTTGGGAATAGTCTCTATTCTGGTTTGTTGTGGATGGTTTTTACTGAATTTTGCATAACTGGTAAACCGTAAGAGATGGACAAAAACTTACCACACAAAAATACAGATTAGGATAAAATACACAACTTATGTAATACATTTTATTCGTGGAGTTGATCTTTTTTTTTTTTTTTTTTTAGGTATTCCTTGTTATTGGTTTCAGCTTTAAAAAATCTTATACTTTTCTCATACGGGAATTTGTCAACTCCTGTCCATACATACAAACAAAGGAACTTCAGTCACATAGCAACCATCTTTTGACTATCACTTTAACCTATGGTACTCCCTTATTTCACTTCTACTTACAAGGAAGCAAGTAATAAGACTATTCCTGCTAATTTTTTCTCCATTAGCATGGAGTAAATAGAAACATAAGCTTTTTAACAATAATTTGTTGCAGAGATGTATACCTTTTGTGTAGTAAGTTTTTGTCTATTGTTACGGTTTGCCAGTTTTACAAAAGTCATCCGAAATGAAGAGGTCTTTAAAAGCTATTCCCAAGAAAATCAACATACATATAAATTTTATTTGTCATGTTAACACCTATTATATACGATATTTTAATTATAAACATTGTAGGCATTTTAGAGAAAATGGAAGATATCGAAAATTCTTCCATGTGAAAAGAATTTGGAAAATACTAAACTTAAATACCAAGTTTGGTAATAACAGGCGTTTCTTTTTGAATTATGCAAGCGCGCGCGCACACACACACATACACACACACATGAACATCCTTTTCTTAAAATGCCCTTTTTTATTTATTATTTATTCCGGGGACCTCAAAACATGCATGTTGGTGGAATTTACTACCTTCTGCACCTACCTTATATACATAAAACTTGGTACAGAAAGTAAAAAGTCTGACATTCACATGACTTTCTCTACATCTCTTTAACAAATTATTGTTAAAAAGCTTATCCTTCTATGTATTTCATGCTTATCAGGATAAACATTAACAGAAATTGTCTTATTACTTGCTGCCTTGTAAGTAGAAGGGAAATAAGGGAGCACACGAGGCTAAAGCGACAGGCAATCTTTTAAAAACTGGTTGCTATGGGAGGGAAATCCGTTTCTTTGAATGACCAGGAGTTGGCAAGTTCCTGTATGAGAAAAGTTGAAGTATTTTAAAACTGAAACCAATAACAAGCAATTTTTTGGAAATAGTCAACTCCAGGGAAAAAATGTATATGTAATATTTTGTGAAATTTAACAGGATCTACATTTTTTTATGTAGTTAAGTTTTTGTCTATCACTTACGGTTTACAAGTTATACAAAATTCAGCAAAACTCATTCAGAATAAAAAATTCCTCAGAGGTTGTTCCCAGAAAATTCAGAATAGGCATTTTATTTGCATTTAAATATCTTGAATATACAATATTTTAATCAAGATCGTTAGAGCCACTTTTCAGATAAACAACATTTTCAAAAAGTTTTCAATTTAAATTGTAGTTTTGGTGGGAGATTTTCTTGAAAATCTCAGTTTTTCATTCTTGGAAAATACTAAACTTAAATAATCAAGTTTGGTAGTTACCAACTTTTTTGTTTTTGAGTTAATCGTGCACACAGACACACACACACACACACACACACACACACACACACACACACACACACACACACCTTTTATACAGGGGAACTTAAAATGTCTATTTCCGGTGCAATCTTGGTATCAAATTTTGGGTGGAATACATTGCTATCTTTAAGCACTATGGACATGTACAGACCTTGGTAGAGAAAGAAAAAACGGGAGTCAGTGACTGAATCACCTATTTCGTCGTTCTGATTAAGGAAGCTAACATAGAACGCTATTTTACTTGAAGTGACCGAAAATGGTATATTATATACTAAGAACTGTAAGTTATACTTATTATGTCGAGACTGTATATTGGGAATATGAGATCTGATAAGTAACTTACAGTTCGTGGTTAGCCAACTACTTTTTGAAGTAATTGAAAAAACTGTAAAAAAAAAAATTGCTTTTCAATATTTTATTGAACATTAAGAAAAAATGAATTCTCGATGTGAACAAATGAAAGGCTGCAACTAAATTATATGGACAAATCTTTCTTATACACTCTTTTGTTAATGCAATAGATTCTTTACTTGAAGTAGCACATGTTACGTCATTTCCTAATTGTACTGTAAGTATTAATGACCTCTCAAACTCTTACAGTGCTTGTTGCCATGGCAATTAATAAATGAATTGTAAATTTGGCTTACACTACAAATGTGTGTTCAGAATGATAACTTACAAATCAAGTATTTGAAAAAGGAATATTGTTACACGTGGGGTGGCGTGTTTATTGATCTTGATGGCTAAACATAGCATGCCATGCAGTTGTTAATCAGCGGAAGTGCTGCGGAGGATTCATAAATGGTCCATACAGTGAGAAGGTTAATAGCAAATGAAACATTAATGGCGGTTGGTCGATATCGTGGGACACTGCCGCTATACCAAGGTCAATTTCATTTGGTCCTGTTGCGCCTCCTCGTCTTGGGCTTCTTCCTCGCGATCGATACGTATACACCACGCTACATTCACATGTGTTTCTCTACGCTTATCCTTTATCAGCACCAACACAAACTATTCTTACCAAAGGAGTTTACTTTCTCTACACGTACTATGTACATAGTGTATAGAGAAGGTATTGTAATGCACCTAAAATTCAATACCGAGGTTTCACCGGAATTACATATTTTGGGTCCCCCTGAATCCAAAAAAAGCTTTTTGAAAAAAAAATGTCCGTGTATGTGTCTGTCAATCTGTCTGTGGACAGCATAGCTCAAAAACAAAAATACCGTTAAATACCAAGCTCGGTAATTAAGTTTGGTATCTTCCAAGAAATCTCCCCACCGCCAACTACTCTTTACATGGAACTTTTTTCGAAAATTTTGATTCTCTTATGTGTCTCTCTTCTACTTACAAGGAAGCAAGTAATAAGACTATTTCTGCTATTTTTTTTTTTTTTCGATTAGCATGAAGTAAATAGAAGCATAAGCTTTTTAAGGATAATTTGTTGCAGAGATGTAGAGAAAGTCATGTGAATGGAACACATCAGATTTGTATTATATACATCATAGTCTGAAATAGGTATCCGTTATACGCCATGATACATTAAAAAGCTAAAAAATTGTGGATAGCTCTCTGAAAAGGTTGCAGATGTTTTGCTGTTGCATTCGAGGTTGACATAAAGCATGTGTGCGGGGAAAAATGTCCATAGAGGTGAAATTAAGCGATGATACTACAACAGAGCTCAAATTTGGAATATCAAAGTAATTCAGGTCGTGCTCTAAACAACCTAATTACCAGATGGTCTGCTATCAAAAGGACTGACGTAGTATATTGTTTACAAAAAGTACCTCGATGTCAAAACTCGTAATTAATTTAATTGAACTGCGACAGCAGGCTTTTTGTACGCAAATGTTTCCAGCCCTGCCATTGTCACTGCAATAAAACAAAACTGCACGCAATTCTGGCGCTGCCAACAACGGAAGACAGAGCAAATATAATCACATTACGTAGAAACAATGAGGAATTTTTAGTACCTACTTAGTGATGCCACCTGATTTATTAGTGTAAAGAAAATAGTGCTCTGGATCTTAAAATAGCTTTTTCTAGCCGCAAAGCAAAGTGAATAATTGTGACAGTGTTTTACAGCTTAATAACCTGGTATTAAAATGGCCACCAAAATATATATATATATATATATATATATATATATATATATATATATATACATATTTGAGGGAAATTTAACTTGGTACCAGGGGGTTGAATAAATCCTTAAAAAAAAGACAGGAAAATTATTTTTACTTTCTCTACACGTACTGTGTAATTAGTGTGTAGAGAAGGTATTGCATTCCACCCAAAACTTCGATACCGAGATTGCACCGGAAGTACATGTTTTGGGTCCCCCTGAATAAAAAAAAAACATTTTAGAAAAAGCTCCGTGTGTGTATGTGTGTATTTAAGTTTGGTATCTTCCAAGGATTCGACACTAAGATTTTCAAGAAAATCCCCCACCTTTTCATGAAACTTTTTGGAAAATTTTGATTTTCTCATTCTGAATGAATGTTACGGGACTTTCCATAAGTGCTAAACCGTAACAGATAAACAAAAGCTTACTGCGCAAAAAATGAAGAGCAGTTAAAACACACAATATATGTTATATACATTTTTTTCGTGGTGTTGATCGTTTTTTGAGATATTCTTTGTTTTCGGTTTCAGCTATGAAAAATAGGAATTTGTCAACTCCTGTCCATACAAACAAACGAACTTCAATCACATAGAACTTCAATCACTTTAACCTATACTACTCCTTTGTTTCGCTTCTACTTACAAGGAAGCAATTAATAAGACTGTTTCTGCTAATTTTTTCTCGATTAGCATGAAGTAAATAGAAGCATTAGATTTGTTGCAGAACAGGTAGGAAATGTTATGTGAATGGACCACATCAGATTTTTTTATTTTTTTATTTTTAAGCATAGCCACATTTTACCTCGATAAGCTTTTCCCAGCGTTTCTCCAACTGTTTTAAGCGTTCCAAAAAGCAGGATTTCGGAAAGTCTGATAATAGGCCTGTTTGGGCGATGACCTCTTCGTTAGACGTGAATCGTTTTTCACCGAGTCACTTTTTTAAGTTTGAAAATAAAAAAATGCACTGGGGGCCAAATCTGGCGAACATGGTGAATGTTAATTCTACAATTTTTTCCATCAAAACTGCGCAGGTGTGCACCCTTACATTATCTTGGTGGAAGATAATCATTTTGCTTGTCAGATAAGGGCGTTTTTTTTTTCTTTTCTTCTTGATACCTCCGTTCAACCGGCGCAATAACGACGCATAATATTCAGCATTTGTCGTTCTTCCTTTCTGAAGTAATCAATGTAGATGATTCCGCGTGCATCCCAAAAACCGAGGCCATCACTTTGTCTATATATTTCACCACTTTTGTCTTCGGAGCCGGTTCGCCTTTTGAAACCTAATCTTTCACCCTACTTTTGTCCCTGGAGTGTAGTAGTTTATCCATGTTTCATCAACAGTTAAGTATCAACGCAAAAAGTGCCAAACCATTCCAGATCGACCACACAATTGCGTTTATTCTACATAGAGATAAAACGCTGTACCCATCTTGCCGAACCCTTTGTCAGACTAATTTTTGGTGCAAAATTGAGAACACTGTACCTTGTGATATGTCTGTGGCCTCTACTATTTCGCGAACTTTGATTCGTAGATCACTCAAAACCATATCCTGGATTTTGTCAATATTTTCGGAAGAAGTCACTTCTACTGGACGTCCGGAATGATGTTCGTCATTTGTGGATGTACTGCCACGTTTAAATTCATTTATACAATTGTAAATTGTTACAAACGTCGTAACAGATGTGCCACAAAATTCATCCAACTCGGGTTTTATCTCTATCTGTTAAGTCTTTTAATTAGAAGTGTTAAATCACCGCAAGAAACTCGTTTCTTTCCCATCTTTCTAAATTAGCACAATGCTGTTGATTCAATCACTATGGCAACGAAACCACGTGACGGATATAGCTGAAACTTTAGCTCCGTCTACTAAGAGACAACGGTCAGCAAATACAAACTTTTTGATGCTACCAGTGTAGTTTCTGTGATTTTCTACGCACTTATAGAACGCCCCTGGCATGCTATAGCCAATCTCAACCTTTAAAGAACAGCACGGAGTTAAATTATATAAGTCTATCTAACGCATACATGTTCTCATTTTCTTCGTCACTCACCTGGCGCTAAGTAACAAATAATATGGTTTGAATGTTCAGTAATAAATAAAGCTCGGTCCGGGGTTACGACATTTACGGATTGAGGTTCGCTGCTCACAGAATTATAACTTGGCGTGATGGAGTACAGTCCGTCGTACTATTGCTAAGTGCCTGACCTCGTTCAGTTCCTACTAGTTTTTTCTTTATTTCTTTTTTCTATACTAATTCCTAAGTTTCTGTTGATTTCCTATTTGTTTCCTTCTTTTTTACATTCTCTACACGTACTATGTACATAGTGTATAGAGAAGGTATTGTAATGCACCAACAATTTTGACACCGAGATTTTACTGGAAATACATGGTTTGCGACCCGCTGAATCCAAAAAAAGTGCATTTTTAGAAAAAATGTCCGTGTGTTTCTGTGTGTATGTGTGTGTCTGTGGGCAGCATAGCTCAAAAACAAAAAATCCGTTGAAAACCACACTTGGCATTTAGGTTTGGTATCTTCCAAGGATGCGACACGAAAATCCTCCCACACCCAACTAACTTTTACATGGAACTTTTTTCGAAAATGTTTATTTTCTCAAAAATGACTAATGCTTTTGATTAAAATACCATATATTAAAGATATTTTGCACGACAAATAAAATGTATATCTTGAATTTTCTGGGAATAGCCTCTGAAAACTACTTTATTCTGGATGAACTTCACGGAATTTATATAACTGCCAAACCGTAAGAGATGGACAAAAACTTACCACAAAAAAAAAAAAAAATGTAGAGCACGCCAAATCACACAATTAATGTTATTTACTCTTTTTTCGCAGAGTTGATCGTTTTTTAGATTTTTTTTTTTTTTCAGCTTTGAAAAACCTATTTTTCTCACAGAGGAATTTGTCAAGTCCTGTCCATACAAAGAAAGGAACTTCAGTCACATAACAAGCAGCTTTTGACTGGCATTTTAACCTATGGTACTCCCTTAGTTCGCTTCTAGCGAAAGGAAGCAAGTATTAAGACTACTACTGCTAATTTTTTCTCGATTAGCATGAAGTAAATAGAAGCATACACTTTTTAACAATGATTTGTTGCAGAGGTTAGAGAAAGAGTGTAACACATCAGATTTTTGTTATAATTGTGTTACTTTATGAATTGGAGTGATGCGTTTAATGTGAGTACATGTAATGAACTACTTTTGTTACAGACTATAGCTCAATGTGTGCATGTTTATTCTACAAACCCCTCCCCTCCGCCATCTCCGACTTCTCTGTGTGCGCTTCGGAACCCCAAAGCGAGCTCTATATCCTCGCCGCTGAATCCTTGGGCTTGACAGTTGGGAGTTAAGTTAGTACACCCGCAAATAACACATGAAAATCTTTACCCGTTTCACTTTCTGAAACAACCACAAAGCAGCATTTCGGTCGGTCAGTCTTTGTGGCTGGATTCCGTAAAAATCAAGTTTGCGATCTGAAATGAGCTCGTAAACTACTCAATTACGCGCGGTCGTAGTAAAAATATTTTTCATAAAAGAATAATATGAATTTTAAACTTGATGAAAAGATATCATCTAAATACCGTAACGCTATTTCCAACCACGTGCTCAGTTTGGGAACTCCTAACATGTGCGTGTGTTGTTCATTGTTATTTATATTTGTTGTAATTGTTGCTGGTGAGGGAACATGACAAGACTTTCACAATTATAGAGATAGATAGCCTTTAACGGGAAGGTGTGGCGAGGGTGGACGCGGCTTCATAGAAAGAACAAGTGAATCATGTCCACAAAATAATACGCAAAATCTGATGTGTTTCATTCACATAACTTTCTCTACATCTCTTAAACAAATTATTGTTAAAAAACTTATGGTTCTATTTACTTCATGCTAATCGAGAAAAAATTAGCAGAAATAGTCTTATTACTTGCTTCCTTGTAAGTAGAAGGGAAATAAGGGAATACCATACGTTAAAGTGATAGTCAAAAGCTGTTTGCTATGTGAATGAAGTTCCTTTGTTTGTATGGACAGGAGTTGACAAATTCCCTATCAGAAATGTTAAGTTTTTCAAAGCTGAAACCAAAAACAAGGTATATCTCAAAAACGATCAGCTCCACGAAAAAAATGTATACAACATAAATTGTATGTTTTAATGTGCTCTACATTTTTGTCCATCTCTTACTGGTTAACAGTTATACAAAATTCCGTAAAATTCACTCCGAATAAAGCAGTCTTGGGAGGCTATTCCCAGAAAATTCAAAATATACGTGTTATTTGTCAGGTAAATATCTTTAAATACTATATTTTAATCAAAATCGTTAGAGCCATTTTTTAGAAAATTAATTTTTTTTTAAAAATGTTCCATGTAAAGGGTAGTTTGGGGTGGGGGACTTTTCTCAAAATCTTCGTGTCGTATCCCTGGAAGATACTAAACTTAAATTCCAAGTTTGGTATTTTAGCGACTTTTCGTTTTTGAGTTATCGTGTTGACGGACGGACACACACACACACGCGGACCTTTTCCTGAAAATAATTTTTTGGTTACAGGGGACCCTAAAACATATATTTCCGGTGAAATCTCGGTATCGCATTTTTTGGTGGAGTGTAATAACATCTGTGTACACTATGTACATAATACGTGTAGAGAAAGTAAAAGCACAGGAATTAGACGGAATGATCAGTGAACGTGAACCACTGTGTTGGTGACGACAATGTTCATGATGACAATGACGATGATGATTACGACGGTCACTTGGATGGAATTGAGTCACTAAAATTCAAAACCGTGAAAATCCCTTTGTTATACCGTTCTCTCATTGTAACAAACCATTTTGCATTATTTTGTTCAATATTGGCGTACATACGTAACGTATGCTACATACGCTACTGTATCAACTATTTTAAAGTAACATCAATAATAACGAATTGGTAGCTCGCCTGGGTAGTGTGGCGGTAGCGTTTCTGCCTCACATTCCAAAGGTCGTGAGTTCGAATCTCGCTTAGTGTGAGTTACCCAGATAAGTTTTTTTTTTCTTTTTTTTTTTCTTTCGGGAGAGGGTTTTTTTTTTTTTTTTTTTTTTATCCCGAGAAGACGAATGTCGAGTAACTTTAAGCTCCATGGACTCCGAAATCATTTGAGCATCATTACACCAATTTCATTCTTCGTCCGATATGACCACCCAGGTTAAAGAACGCTAAATTACACACACACAAAAACAAATATCGAATTAGTTTCATTATTCATCGGCATTCATTTACTATGTACACTGTTTATATTCGTCTTTACACACGATAGAGACATTTGTAATCAGCTGTTGTTGTTTACTAGTTACTCTGGCAACGCCGCAAAGGCAGCACAGCCAACCTTACGCGAGACCACCCGAACTGTCAAGTGCAAGGATTCAGCGGCGGAGGTATAGTGTTGAGCTTACCTTGACGGTGTAGCAAGACACAGACGTATTTCCCACTTTGGCCGGCAGATGTCTCGCTCCCATGACGTGCACCTTGATCTTGCTGGTGTTGCGAACGTAGCCGACCCTGAAGCCAACAGATGGCACGGGTTCCAGAGCCTGATCTTTGGGCAGTCCGCCGCTGACTCTAGTTCCGGACTTCGCACCGCCCTTGTTGTAGCCTATTATATTCTTGATTGATGCAATTGATGCACTGACCGCCATGCTTGTGTCCAGAGAGTGTAGGTCGGCAGTCAGCGAGTTGACACTTATGATTCATCCGCCAAGCCCATTCCTTCCTGCCTGCAACATTATTATCACAAACATTCCTCTATTGATACTTTCTCTGCATCTCTGCAACAATTAATGTTAAAAACCTTATGCTTAAATATACATCATGCTAATCGAGAAAAAATTAGCAGAAATACTCTTATTACTTGCTTTCTTGTAAGTAGAAGTGACATAAGGGAGTAGCATAGTTCCTTTGTTTGTATGGACAGGAGTTGACAGAATCCTGTATGAGAAAAGTATAAGTTTTTTAAACCTGAAACCAAAAACAAGGAATATCTTAAAAATGATAAACTCCACGAAATATATATAACATAAATTCTGTGTTTTAACGTGATCTATATTTTTTTTTTGTGAAGTAAGTTTTTGTCTATTACGGTTTAACAGTTACGTAAAATTCAACAAAATTTATTCAGAATAAACATGTCTTTAGCGGCTATTCCCAGAAACTTCAAGATATACATTTTATTTCTCATATAAATATATTTAATATACGGTATTTTAATCAAAATCGATAGTCATTTTTGAGAAAGTCAACTTTTTTGAAATTTGTTCTATGTAAAGGGTAGTTTGGGTGTGCGAATTTTTCTCAAAATCTTCGTGTCGCATCCCTGGAAAATACTAAAATTAAATACCAAATTTGATATTTTACCGATTTTTCATTTTTGAGTTATGTTCACGGACACACGGACACACACACGAATTTTTTTCTGAAAATACTTCTTTTGGATACAGGGAACCGTAAAATATTATTTCCAGTGAGATCTCGGTATGAACGTTTTGGGTGGAATACAATACCTTCTCTATCCTCTTATGTACATAGTACGTTTAGAGAAAGTAAAAACGAAAAGTCCGCTAAATACCAAACTAGCTACATTTAAGTTTAGTATCTTCCAGGGATACGACACGAAGTTTTTCAAGAACATCCTCCACCTCCAACTACCCTTTACATGGAACATTTTATGAAAATGTTGATTTTCCCAAAAACGCCACTAACAATTTTTATTAAAATCCCTTATATTTAAATATTTACATGGCAAATAAAATGTACTTCTTGACTTTTCCGTCAATAGCATCTGAATATTTTTTTATTTTGAATGAATTTTGCTAACTGGTACAGTGTAAGAGGTAGAGAAACACTTACTATACAAAACACGTTGATCTCACATAATTTGTTATATTTTTTTGGTGGGTTTGGCCGTTTCCGAGATATTCTTTGTTATTGGTTTGTTCTCATACGGGAACTTGTCAAAGAAACGGATTTCAATCTCATAGTAACACATTTGACTATCGTTTTAGCCTAGTGTTCTCCCTTATTTGCCTTCTATTATAAGGAACCAAGTAATAAGACCATTTTTGCTAATTTTTATCTCGATTAGCATGAAGTAGATAGAAGAATACTTTTTTTTAAATATAATTTGTTGCAGAGATTTAGAGAAAGTCGTATGAATGAAGCACATCAGATTTTTGTTTAAAAAAATAAGAGAGAGATCCGTGCGTGTGTGTCACACTGTCTATGAACTAAAAAACGAAAAGTCGGTAAAATACCAAACTTGGTATTTAAGTTAGGTATCTTCCAAGAATGCGACACGAAGATTTTGAGAAAAATCCCCCCACCCTCAACTACCCTTTACATGGAACTTTTTTCGAAAATTTTGATTTTCTCAAAAATGACTAACGATTTTGATTATAATATCGTATATTAAAGATATTTACCTGACAAATAAAATGTATATCTTGAATTTCTGGAAATAGCCTTTGAAGACTACTTTATTCTGGATGAATTTTGCCTAATTTTGCATAACTGCTAAACCGTAGAGATGGAGAGAAACATACCAAAAAAAAAAAAAAAAAAAAAAAAAACGTAGAGCACGTTAAAACACACAATTTATGTTATATTATACATTTTTTTCGTGGAGTTGATCGTTTTTTAGATATTCCTCGTTTTTGGTTTCAGCTTAAAAAACTTATACTTTTCTCATACAGGAATTTGTCAACTCCTGTCCATACAAACAAATGAACTTCAGTCACATAGCAACCAGCTTTTGACTATCACTTTAACCTATGGTACTCTCTTATATCGCTTCTACTTATGAAGAAGCAAATAATAAGACTATTATCTGCTATTTGTTCTCGATTAGCATGAAGTAAAGAGAAGCACTAGCTTTATAACAACAATTTATTGTAGAGATGTAGAGAAAGTCATATGAATGGAACACATCAGATGTTTAAATGCTGTTTGACTGCTAACTCCAGATGCTGTACAGTGTTTTGTTCTCTGATTATTGTCAATGAACCTTAAGTCCTTCTTGATGTACTCGAAAAGTCGATGTTGGAAGATGAAGCTCAGCAGTCGGCAGCGCACAGTTATGTCTCCAGGCGCGTCTGTCTTCCACTTTTCTATCGGCTCACACTTCTCGCCTTTCTTCCCCGGGAAAAGTATTGTTCTGTTTGTCGGAGGAAGCTTATTAAAGCGCATCCTAACTCGGGCCGTTCCAACGCAAATTCTCAGTGACTGAAGTCTATCGCGCGATAGCGGATGGGTAGTACACTGACTATTATTGCTGTCTCTAGCACGCTGGTATCTAGTACACACAGAAGGTATTTTATTCTAGCCAAAAATATATATACAGAGATTTCACCGGAATTACATGTTTTGGAGCCCCCTGAATAAAATATCCCATGTGTTCTATTCACATGATTTTCTCTAGCTGTTGCGCAAACAACTTTCCTTATTAGATTATTCTTTTATCTACGACATGCTAATCAAGGAAAACATTAGAAGAAATTGTAATAATTTAATTGTTTTCTCACAGAAACTGTGCGAAGGACAGGAGTTGGATAGGTAAAGTCAGATTGAAAAATTCAATGCCATAGCCGGGATTTGAACCACGGATCTACCGATTTCTAGCCGGTTGCTCTACCACTGAGCTACCATGGCAACATGCCGGCATAGCATTGAATTTCTCAACTGACTCGTATGTTTCCCGGTAAACCACAAGGTGTTCTCAGATTATTTTGAGTTGACAACCCCAATGGCGACTTACAATGTTGTAAGTATTTTAAGTCCCTAAATTCTTAATATACTCAACTGTTATGGTCAATTGTGATAATTTAATTGTTTTCTCAAAGAAAGTGTATAGGACAGGAGTGGGATAGGTGGAGTCAGATTAAAACATTCAAACCAGGAAAACGTACTACACAAAAAAATATCGATATCGTTAAAACACATAATTTACGTTATATACATTTTTACTTTCTCTTCACGTACTATGTACATAGTGTATTGAGAAAGTACTGTATTCCACCATAAAATTCGATATCGAGATTTCGCCGGAAATACATGTTTTAGGACCCCCTGAATAAAAAAAAATAGAGAAAGGTCCGCGCGCGCGCGCGTTTGTGTGCGTGTCTGTGAACAACATAGCTCATAAAGGAAAAACCCTTAAATACCAAACTTGGTATTTACGTATATAATCTTCCAAGGATGCGACACGAAGATTTTCATGAAAATCCCCCCACCACAAACTACCGTTTACATGGAAAAATGTTCGAAAATTTTGATTTTCTTAAAAATGGCTTTAACGATTTCGATTAAAATCATGTATATTAAAGACAACCTGACAAATAAAATGTATATCTTATATTTGCTGGGAATAGCCTCTAAAGACTACTTTATTCTGGATGAATTTTACGGAATTTTGCACAACTACTAAGCCGTAAGAGATGGAGAAAAACTTACGGCACATTAAAACACACAATTTATGTTATATTGATTGTTTTCATGGAGTTGGTCGTTTTTTAGATATTCCTTGTTATTGATTTCAGCTTTAAAAACTTATACTTTTCTTATACAGGAATATTTCAACTCTTATCCATACAAACAAAGGAACTTCAGTCACATAGCAACCAGCTTTTGTCTATCAGTTTAACCTCTGATACTCCCTTATTTCACTTCTACTTACAAGGAAGCAAGTAATAAGACTATTTGTGCTGCTAATTTGTCTCATTTAGTATGAAGTAAATATAATTATTGGCTTTTTGACAATAATTTGTTGCAGAGATGTAGAGAAAGTCATGTGAATGGAACACATCAGATTTTTTTTCTTGTAGAGTTGAGCGTTTTAGAGATATTCATGTTATTGGTTTCAGTTTTAAAGTATTTAGTTTTCTCATATGGGAGCCTGTCAACTCCTGGCCACGCAAAGAAACATATTTCAACCCCATGGCAACCACATTTTAAAACATTTGACTGTCGGTTTATCCTAGTGTATTCCCTTATTTCCCTTCTACTTATAAGGAACTAAGTAATAAGACCGTTTCTGGTAATGTTTATCTCGATTAGCATGGGAATGGAACACATCAGATTTTTACTTTCTCTATACGTACTATGTACATAGTGTATAGAGGAAGTATTGTATTACACCCAAAAATTCGATACCGAGGTTTCACCGGAAATACATGTTTTAGGTCTCCCTGAGAAAAAAGCATTTTCAGAAAAAGGTCCGTGTGTATGTGTGTATCTGTGTGTGTGTCAAGAATATCCCCGCACCCCCAATTACCCTTTACATGGAAAAATTTTCGAAAATTGTGATTTTCTAAAAAATGGCTGTAACGATTTTGATTAAAATCCCGTATGTTAAAGATATTTACATGCCAAATATGTATATCTTGAATTTTCTGGGAATAGCCTCTGAAGAGCTCTTTATTCTGGATGAATTTTGGTAAATGTTGCTTAAGTGCTAAGCGGTAAGAGATAGACAAAAACTTACTACACAGCAAATTTTGATCTGATCAAAACACACAATATATGTCCTTTACAGTTTTGTTGTGGAGGTAACCGTTTCCGAGTTATTCCTTGTTTTTGGTTTCAGTTGTGTGTACTTATACTTTTCTCAGGCAGGAAGTGTTTTTCTTTTGTTTTTCCGTTTTTCTTTTGTTCTACTCCTGGCCTAGGAAAGAAGCGATTTGCAATGACAATCGAATAACTACAGATTTTAAAATATTTGACTATCGGTTTAGCATAGTGTATTCCCTTATTTTCTTCCTACTTATAAGAAACTAAGTAGTAAGAACATTGTGCTAATGATTATTTCGATTAGCAAGGTGCAGAAAGAAGAATAATCTGATGTAAGAAGTTTGTAGAAGAGTGATGAGTGTAACACATGAGATTTTTATATAGGAGACCCTACAACGTGTATTTCCCATGAGTACTTTGCACTAAATGGAGAAAGTAAACAGCACTCACCTTTCTGTTCGGTTGTGTGTCACAGGTGTGTCAGAAGAATGCGTGGGCAGATAAAGAATGTGTGACTACCTACTTTTGACGGTAGTCTAAGGTGAGATAACCACAGATAAGTTAAAACACGTCCTTGTAGGTGAGGTCTAGTACGTCATATTGTGCTAATCTGTCGTGACTCAGTCGTACCACCCAAAGGAGTTTATTCCGACGGTCTGGGACAGCCTTGGCACAAGAAAGGGAGGACAGCGTCCTTTTACTTTCTCAACACGTACTATGTACATAGTGTATAGAGAAGGTATTGTAATGCACCCAATAATTCAATTCCGAGATTTCACCGGAAATACATGTTTTGGGTCCCCTGAAATCAAAAAGAGCATTTTTGGAAAAAGGTCCGTGTGTGTATCTGTGTGTGTGTGTGTGTGTGTGTTTGGACAGCATAGCTCAAAAACGAAAACACCGTTGAATATCATATTTGATATTTAAGTTTGGTATTTTCCGAGGATGGGAAAATCCCCCCACCCCATAACTACCCTTTACATGTTACTTTTTTCGAAAAAATTATTTTCTTAAAAATGGCCCTAACGACTTTGATTAAAATATCGTATATTAAAGATATTTATCGGATAAATAAAATGTATATCTTGAATTTTCTGGGAAAAGCCTCTGAATTTTGGATCAGTTTTACGGAATTTTGCATAACTACTAAACCGTAAGAGATGGACGAAAACTTACCACACAAAAAATGTTGAGCACGTTAAAACACACAATTTATATAATGTACAGTTTTTTGGTGGAGTTGGTCGTTTTTTAGATATACCTTGTTTTTAGTTTCAGCTTTGAAGAACTTGCTTTTCTCATACAGGAATTTGTCAAATCCTGTGCATACAAACAAAGGAACTTCAGTCACATAGCAACCAGCTTTTGACTATCACTTTAACTTATGGTACTCCCTTATTTCGCTGTTACTTACAAGGAAGCAAGTAATAAGACTATTTATGCTAATTTTTTCTCGATTAGCATGAAGTAAATAGAAGCATAAGCTTTTTAGCAATATTTTGTTGCAGGGATGTAGAGAAAGTCATGTGAATCGAACACATTAAATTTTTTACTTTCTCTATACGTACTATGCACATGGTGTGCAGAGAAGGTATTGTAATGCACTTAAATATTCGATATCGAGATTTCACTGGAAATGCATGTTTTAAGACACCCTGAATACAAAAAAAGCATTTTTAGAAAAATGTCTGTGTATCTGTCTGTCTGTCTGTCTGCCTGCCTGCCTGTCTGTCTGTTTGTGTGTGTGTCTGTGTGTATGTGTGTGTGCGTCTATGGACAGCATAGCTCAAAAACGAAAAGACCGTTAAATATCAAACTTGACATTTAAGTTAAGTATCTTCCAAGGATGCGTCTCGAAGATTTTCAAGAAAATCCCCCACTCCCAACTTCCCTTCACATGGAAACATTTTAAAAAAATTAGATTTTCTTAAAAATGGCCCCAACGATTTTGATTAAAATATTGTCTATTAAAGATATATACCTGACAAATAATATGTATATCTTGAATTTTCTGGGAATAGACTCTGAAGACTACTTTATTCGGCATGCATTTTACGGAATTTGTATAACTGGTAAACCGTAAGTGATGGACAAAAACTTACCATACAAAAAATGTAGAGCACATTAAAACACACAATTTATCTTATACACGTTTTTTTTCGTGGAGTTAATCGTTTTTTAGATATTCCTTATTTTTTTTTCAACCTTGAAAAACTTATACTTTTCATACAGGAATTCGTCAACTCATGTCCATACAAATAAAGGAACTTCAGTCACATAGCAACCAGCTTTTGAACTTATGGTACTCTCTTATTTCGCTTCTACTTACAAGGGAGCAAGTAATAAAAATATTTATGCTAATTTTTTCTCGATTAGCATGAAGAAAATAGGAGCATAAGCTTTTCAGTAATAATTTGTTAGAGATGTAGAGAAAGTCATGTGAATGGAACATCAGATTTTTTACTTTCTCTATATGTACTATGTACATGGTGTATAGCGAAGGTGTTGTAATGCACCCAAAAATTCGATACCATGATATCTAGGACTGACACTCCCCTAGGACTTACAAGTGGATGTCTAGGGGTCAGAAGTCTGTCGGGGAGCCAACGGCACGAAACTACAGAATGGAGAACCTGGCCCGTAGACCAGCATGAGCGTAAGGAAGTGGATCATATGAAATGTAAGCGAAATGGATGATAGAAAAGATGATGATGGAGCAATTGGTGAAATGAGTGACGGGGGAAACCAGAGGATCCGGAGATAACCCGCCCAGACCCACTTCGTACACCATGAATCACACATGCGGGTACTTGGGATCGAACCCGGGCCGCCAAGCGGTGTAACCACTCACCCACGGCGCCAGCGAATTTATTCTTAAGTTGCATAATATTCTATACAAATACTTAGAAATCAAATTGACGCCGATTTGTAGCGTTAAACGGAGAGTCAGCAATATTGGTTGCTGGTTGTTGCTGCTTAGAATCATGGAGGACGGTCGCCGTGAATTTGCTCTTGCATCTTCTTCCAGTTACATAAAGCATAAAGCCGGTAAGCCGTTGACTAGTGCTGAAAAACAATAGTGTTGAATGTTTATTGTGAGCAGCACTTCCCGTAAAAGAAATGGCGAAATTAACATCCGAGTTCACCTGTGTTTCGCTACAACTATAAACAGTGCGCGCAAAGAAAAATCTAAACTGGAAAAGTGGTTACATCGGAGAAAAAAGAAAATCGGACGATTTTGTGAACAATTAAATTCGGGTAATAGCGCACACTTTATTTTTATTTCCTCTACACGTACTATGTACATAGTGTATAGAGAAGGTATTGTGTTGTACCCAAAAATTAAATACCGAGATTTCACCCGAAATATACGCTTTGAGACACCCTGAATAAAAACACACATTTTTACTTTCTCCATACGCACTATGTACATAGTGTATAGAGAAAGTATTGCACTCCACCAAAAATTCGATACCGAGATTTCACCGGAAATATATGTTTTAGGATCCCCAATATCCAAAAAAAGCATTTTCACAAAAAGGTCCGTGTGTGTGTGTGTGTCTGTGTCAGTGTGTCCGTGTGTCTGTGAACAGGATAACTCAAAAACGAAAAGTCGGTAAAATACCAAACTTGGTATTTAAGTTTAGTATCTTCCAGGGATGCGACACGAAGATTTTGAGAAAAATCCCGCACCCCCAACTACCCTTTACATGGTACTTCTTTCGAAAATTTTGATTTTCTCAAAAATGGCTCTAACGATTTTGATTAAAAGTTCGTATATTAAACATATTTACCTGACAAATAAAATGTATATCTTGATTTTCTGGGAATAGCCTCTGAAGAGTAGTTTATTCTGGATGAATTTTACTAAATTTTGAATAACTGCTAAACCGTAAGAGATGGACAAAAAATTACTCCACCAAAAATGTAGAGCACATTAAAACATACAATTTATGTTATATACATTTTTTTCGTGGAGTTCGTCGTTTTTCTGACATTCCTTATTTTTGGTTTCGGCTATGAAAAACGTATACTTTTCTCATAGAGAAACTTATCAAGTCCTATCCATATAGACAAAGGAACTTCATTGACATAGCAACCAGCTTTTGACTATCACTTTAACCTACGGTTGTCCCTTATTTCGCTTCTACTTACAAGGAATTGAGTAATTATACTATTTGTGCTATTTTTTTCTGATTAGTATAAAGTAAATAGAAGTATAAGATTTTTAAGAATTATTTGTTGCAGGGATATGGAGAAAGTCATGTGAATGGTACACATCAGATTTTTAGAAAAAGATCCGTGTGTGTCTGTGTGTGTGTGTCTGTGGCAACATAGCTGAAAAACGAAAAGTGGGTTAACTACCAAACTTGGTAGTTAAGTTGAGTATTTTGCAAGAATGCGACACGAAGATTTTGAAGAAAATGCCCCACCCCCAACTACCCTTTACATGGAACATTTTTCACAAATGGCTAACGATTTTCATTAAAATGCCTTATGTATGTATAAGATATTTTTATGACAACGAAGTGTACACCTTCAATTTTCTGGGAAAAGCCTCTGAAGACCTCTTCATTCTGGATGATATTTATATAACTGGCAAACCGTAAGATATGTATAAAAACTTACAACACATAAAAATGTCCATCTCGTTAAAACACACCATTTATGCCATATACATTTTCTGTTGTAGAATTAACCGTTTTCGAAATATTCCGGATTAACGTTTCTTGTTTGTTTACTCTTGACAAGCAAAGACATTGGAATTTCAATTGTTTCACATAGCGACCGGATCTTAAACAACGAGACTATCGCTTTAGCCTGTGCATTTTCTTATTTCCCTTCTACTTACAAGGAAGATTATGCTTATCTTGATTATCATGATATAGATAACAGATTAACGTTTTGCATAAAAGGTTTGTTTACCTTACAGCTAGAGGACATCAAGTGAATGGAATACATTAGATTTTTGCCCTTCTGCTTACAAGGGACCAAGTAACAAGGATAATTTCTGCTAATGTTTATCTAGATTATCATGAGGTAGATAGAAGGCAAATCTTTTTAACAATAATTTGTTACAGAGATGTAGAGAAAGTCATGTGAATGGAGCACATAAGATTATTTTTAAATTGAGCCGCCATTAGTTGATAAAGTGCTGCATGTAACGTAAGAAGAAGAAGATTGAGAGATGGATGGTTTAAGTGGCACTGATAATCAACCTTGGAGTGGAAAGTAGCAGCATAAACAGCTCAGACGACGGTTCTGAACTGGAGGGAATAAAAACGCTTCCAGAGAGCGAACAAATGGAAGTTATTATATACATGCTACTTTTAAGAGTTAAACATTACATGTGCAGTTATTTATTTTGTTATGACTATCATAAGTAAAGGGACGAGTGTTTCCATCTTGTCGATAATTGTTGAACGGAGCGAAGCGACGTACTAAGAGGTGAAAACACGAGTGTTGTTTGATAAGACAATTCAGCGAAATAGACTATTAATAATTTATAATATATAGGAAGGGACATTTTATCAGGTTACGATCGTAGTACATTAGTTCTCAAATAGATGACGCATTCGATAATGTTTATCTAACGAATGTTTTTTTTTTTCTTTCTTCACTGCCTCCTGAATTATGACATGGCCAACTGTGCCTACACGCATATACGAATATCGATAGCAACAATAGAAACAGGGAACAATTATCACATTTTAATAACTGATACTTGAATAGAAACAAACGTTATTTTATTTGAGGTTATTGCACTCATCTCATACATAAGAAATACAAATAATGATTATTTTCACTCTTTTTTTCAATTAAATACATTATGAATTGGATAATACTTTAAATAAACATTGTAACTGAATTAACTGAAAGTACAATTGTGGAATTATTAACAACGAAGGTTGGCTGACTGGATTGTTACAATAACCAAGACAGGAGATCAAATATACGAACGTCAGGTACGACAAGATTTAAAAAAAAATCTGATGTGTTCCATTCACATGACTTTCTCTACATCTCTGCAACAAACTATTCTATTTACTTCATCTAATCGAGATAAAATTAGCAGAAATAGTCTTATTACTTGCTTCCTTGTAAGTAGAAGCGAAACAAGGGAGTACTATAGGTTAAAGTGATAGGCAAAAGCTGGTTGCTATCTGACTGAATTTTCTTTGTTCCTTTCAAAGCTGAAACCAAAAACAAGGAATATCTAAAAACGATAAACTCCATAAAAAATGCATATAACTTAAATTGTGTGTTTTGACGTGCTGTACATTTGTTGTGTGATAAGTTCTGGTCCATTTCTTATGGTTTAGCAGTTATGCAAAACTCCGTAAAATTCACCCAGAATAAAGTAGTCTTCAGAGGCTATTCCCAGAAAATTCAAGATATACATTTCATTTGTCAGGTAAATATCTTTAATATACGATATTTTAAGCAAAATCGTCAGCCATTTTTAAGAAAATAAAAAAAAAATCGAAAAATGTTCCATGTAAAGGGTAGTTTGGGGTGGGGGGATTTTGCTCAAAATCTTCGTGTCGCAGCCCTGGAAGACACTAAACTTAAATACCGACTTTTCGTTTTTGATTTATCGTGTTCAGGGCACACTGACACACACGGAGCTTTTTCTGAAAATGTTTTTTTTTTTTTTTTTTATTAAGGGGGCCCTAAAATATATTATTTCCTGTGAAATCTCGGTATCGAATTTTTGGTTGGAGTGTAATACCTTCTCTATACGCTATGCACGTAGTACGTGTAGAGAAAGTAAAAATCTGATGTGTTCCACTCACATGACTTTCTCTAGCTGCTTTACACAATGCTAATCGAGATAAACATTAGCAGAGTGTTCTTATTCCTTAGATCCTTATAAGTAGAAGGGAACCAAGGGAATCAACTAGGCTAAAGTGATAATCAAATGTTTTAAAAGCTGTCGTTATGCGATTATCATTGCAAATCGCTTCTTTGCTTGGCTAGGAGCAGAACAAAAGAAAAACAGACACTTCCTATCAGAGAAAAGTATAAGTTCTTTTACAATTGAAACCAATGAATCGGAAACGGTTACCTCCACAACAAGAACGTAAAGGACTTAAAATTGTGTGTTTTGAAGAGATCTACATTTCCTGTTCAGGAAGTTTTTGTCCATCTCTTATGGTTTAGCAGTTAAACAACATTCCTCCAGAATAAAGAGGTCTTCAGAGACTATTCCCAGAAAATTAAATATATACCTTTTATGTGTCCTGTAAGTGTCTTTAGTATGCGATATTTTAATCAAAATCGTTACAGACAGTTTTGAAAACAACAAAATCTTCAACAATTTTTCCACGTAAAAGGTAGCTTGTGATGGGGGGATTTTGTTGAAGATCTTGTCCCATCGTTGGAAGATACTGAAGTTATATACCAAGTTTGGCTTTTAACCGAAATTTCGACACACGCACAGATACATGCGCGCGGGCCGTTTTCTAAAAACGCTTTTTTACTTTCTGTAGCTCCATATGTACAATGTACATAGGGATAGAGAAGGTATTGTATTGCACCCAAAAATTCCATACAGAGATTTCATCTGAAATACATGTTTTGGGTCCCCCTGAATAAAATAAATACTTTCTCTACACGTACTGTGTACATAGTGTATAGAGAAGGTATTGTATTCCACCCAAAAATTCGATACAGAGATTTCACCGGAAATATACGTTTTGGGTCCCCCTGAATCCAAACAAAAAACATTTTTGGAAAAAGGTCCGTGTGTGTATGTGCGTGTGTGTATGTGTGTGCCTGTGTGTCTGTGGACAGCATAGCTCAAAAATGAAAAGACCATTAAATACCAAACTTGGTATTTAAGTTTGGTATCTTCCAAGGATGCAACACGAAGATTTGCAAGAAAATCCCCCACCCCCAACTACCCTTTACATGGAACTTTTTTCAAAAATTTTGATTTTCTCAAAGATGGCTCTAACGATTTTAATTAAAATATCGTATATTAAAGATATTTACCTGACAGATAATATGTATATCTTGAATTTTCTGAGAATAGCCTCTGAACACTACTTTATTCTGGAGGAATTTTGCCTAACTGTTAAACCGTAAGAAATGGACAAAAACTTACCACAGAAAATTGTAGAGCACATTAAAGCAAACAAATTATGTTATATACATTTTTTTCGAGGAGTTGATCGTTTTTGAGATATTCCAGCTTTGGAAAACTTATACTTTTCTCATACAGGAATTTGTCAATTCGTGTCCATACAAACAAAGGAATTTCAGACACCTAGCAACCAGCTTTTGACTATCACTTTAACCTATGATACTCCCTTATTTCGCGTCTACTTACAAGGAAGCAAGTAATAGGCTATTTCTGTTAATTTTTTCTCGATTAGCTTGAAATAAATAGAAGAATAAGCTTATTAACAATAATTTGTTACACAGAAGTAGAGAAAGTCATGTGAATGGAACACATAAGATTTTTTTATTCAGGTGAACTCAAAAATATATATATACCTATCCGGTGAAATGTTGCTATTGCATTTCTGGATGCATTACAATACCTTCTCTATACATGGTAGTGTTATGCAGCTTTAGTAGTGATTTGATTGGTTTATCACAAGAATGTGCGAGATATTGCTGAGATGTTGGATCGCTCTAATACGAGATAAAAAGGTCACGAGTCTTAATAAGGAAATAGAAATCTTGGTCTCTCTCTCTCTGCGAGGGAAAGCAGGAAGTCATTTTATTTAATGCTATTAGTCGGGGGTTTCCCTTCATAAAAACAGAAGCAGTGTTGTGTGTAAGCCTTGCAATTTCCTGGTGTTCGTACCGACTTCTCTGGCACGCAGTGTTGCCAAAACTGACTCTTTCTGCGGCGTAACGTGACGTCTGCAACTGTCTCTACCGCTTAACTAAGGCAGACCTCGACTCAGATTTTGCTGGATATATATAACTGGCGCAACAATATGAAATGTGAAAGTGTTTCTGAGAGCTAGGAGGCGAGTTGTACTGTCAGTTCACCAGTCGATTCATGTCAAATATCTGTCACTGATAAACATGTGTTATATTCATATCTATACAAATGTTAATGAGAGCTAGGAAGCGAGTTGTGCTGTCAGTTCACCAGTCGATTCATGTCTGTCACCTGCACTGATAAACATGTGTTATATTCATATCTATACAAATGTTAATGAGAGCTAGGAAGCGAGTTGTACTGTCAGTTCACCAGTCGCATCATGTCAAATATCTGGCTCTAACGATTCAGATTAAAATCCTTTATGATTAAGATATTTACAAAATGCATATCAAGATTTTTCTAGGAATAGCCTCTAAAAACCTCTTTCTTATGGATAAAATTTGCTGAATTTTGCATAACTATTAAATCGTATGGGATAGACAAAAACTTACTACACAAAAATGCATTGTCCAGAAGTAAAAACTCTAATGTGTTCCATTCACATGACTTTCTCTACATCTCTGCAACAAATTATTGTTAAAGAGTTTAGGCTTCTGTTTACTTCATGCTAATTGAGAAAAAATTAGCAGAAATACTCTTATTACTTGCTTTCTTGTAAATAGAAGCGAAATAAGGCAGTAACATAGGTTAAAGTGATAGTCAAAAGCTGGTTGCTATGTGACTGAAGTTCCTTTGTTTGCATAGACAGGAGTTGACAAATTCCTGTATGAGAAAAGTATAAGTTTTTCAAAGCTGAAACTAAAAATAAAGAATGTCATTTTTTACCATTTCAGAGTATCTTGTTCCCTTAAGTTCATTTTTTGTTTTAGACATTAATAAAATCTGTATTATTTCTGGTTTCATAAAATGTATACTTTATGAGCATTTTAATCAATTTAAATGTAATTTAAATGCTAGTCTGCATTTCTTTAAAGCTGTTATGCTATGCCCCTTTTTAGAACAATTGTATCTTTAAATTCAGTTTTCTCAAAAAAGCATTTTTGGATACTTATGTACTTAGAAAGTATGAGAGCTGGAAAGATGAAATTTTCAGCACATATATACAACAAATAGTTGAACTTTTTGAAAACCCCAATCGTGAGGTTACATATCGATCATATTAAGAAAGCAACAACATTAGAAAATTTTAGTTTTCTGTATTTACAAATATATTTCTTTTTTAATTTCTACTGAAGTTGTGTCATAGGTAAACAATTGAGGTTCAGAAGAGAGCTGATTACACTAAGAGCAAGCAAAAGTGTGATCATGTATTGCAAGTATCAGAGAAAAAGGACTTGAATTCACTTTTTTAAGACTAAGTTCTATTACTTTTCTGCTGAAAGAAATACTTTTTATAGACTCAACTACATAAGCTATTAATGATGCAACCCCTTGAAATAATTGCCTCGTTTATAGGATAACTCGTACAAATTTCTGGAAAAACAATTGAATACCCTAAGAGCAGTGTAATTCAACTCGCTTAAGGTTTGTTCAGACCACCTTGTCCACTTCTGCTAATGTTTTACCTTGATGAGCATGATTTTGTAACGATAGTTTGCTGAAAAAGCAATGTGATTGCAACATATTGTTGATGTGTTTCTGACAAAAAGTGGAATGGTATAAGAAATGTTGACGTACTTACTGCGTGAGGAACTGACTCGAGTAGATTCGCTTGTGAACATCTGGCAAGTTAAATGCTCAATGAATCAGTCCAGTTTGTGACATGACACAGTCTTCTGTCTCTTTCCCTTCGCCTTGACGAGAACTGCCGTACAATACCAACATGGAGAACCTTTGACGTCCTGTTTCTCTCAGCGTGAAGAAAATGCTTATTTCTACTCAAGGAAGTCATTATAACTCACCTTATGAGACGACATTGCTAACTTCTTTTACTTTCTCTACACGTACTATGTACCTAGTGTATAGAGTTGGTATTGTAATCCACCCAAAAAATAAATACCGAGATTTCAACGTAAATATAACTTTTGGGTCCCCCTGAATCCAAAAAAAGAATTTTTGGAAAAAGGCTCGTGTGTGTGTGAGTGTGTGTGTGTGTGTGTGTGTGTGTGTGTGTGTGTGTGTCTGTAGACAGCATAGCTCAAAAACGAAAAGACTGTTAAATACCAAACTTGGTATTTAAGTTTGGTAACTTGCAAGGATGCGACACCAAGATTTGCAAGAAAATCCCCCCCACCTCAAACTACTCTTTACATGGAACTTTTTTCGAAAATTTTGAGTTTCTTAAAAATGGCTCTAAGCATTTTGTTTAAAATATCGTGTATTAAAGATATTTACCTGACAAATAAAATGCATATCTTGAATATTCTGGGAATAGCCTCTGAAAACTACTTTATTCTGGATGAATTTTACGGAATTTTGCATAATTGCAAAACCGTAAGAGATAGACAAAAACTTAGCACACACAAAATGTAGAGCACATTAAAGCACACAGTTTGTTATATAGATTTTTTTCACATTTTTTTCGTGGAGTTGGTCGTTTTTGAGATATTCCTTGTTTTTGGTTTCAGTTTGAAAAACTTATACTGTTCTCATACAGGAATTTTTCAACTCCTGCCCATACATACAAACAAAGGAACTTCAGTCACATAGCAGCCAGCTTTTGACTATCACTTTAACCTATGGTACTCCCTTATTTCGCTTCTACTTACAAGGAAGCAAGTAATAAGACTGTTTCTGCTAATGTTTTCTCGATTAGAATGAAGTAAATAGAAGCATAAGCTTTTTAACAATAATTTGTTGCGGAGATGTAGAGAAAGTCATGTGAATGGAACACATGAGATTTTTCAACATAATCTCCTTTTAGCTCGATACACTTTTCCCATCATTTCTCTGTTTTAAGCCTTCCAGAAAGTAGGATTTCGGAAGGTCCTAATAATAGCTATCTTTTGGGAGATGACCTCTTCGTTAGACATTAGTCGTTTTCCCCCAAGCCACTTTTTGAAGTTTGGGGTTCAAATCTGGTGAATACGGTGGATGTTGTGGTAATTCGAACCTTAGTCCTACAATTTTCACCATCGATACTGCACCCTTGCATTGTCTTAATGGAAGACAATCCTTTTCTTTGCCAGATAAGGACGTTTTTTCTTGATTTCTCCGTTCAACTTGTGCAATAACAATGAATAATACTCTCAATTTATCGCTCTTCCTTTCTGCATGTAATGAATGTAGATGATTCCGTGTGCATCCCAAGAAAACCGAGGCCATCACCTTGTCCACAGATTTCACCACCTTTGCCTTCTTTGGAGCCGGTTCACCTTTAAAATCCCGCTTTTTCGATTTTGTCTCAGGGGTGTAGTAGTAAAACCATATTTCATCCACAGTTATGCATCGACGCAGAAACTCGTCAGGATTGTGAAGGAAAAGTGTCAAACCATTCCGAATCGAACATACAGTTGCGTTTATTCTCCATTGAGAGCAAACCATCTTACCGAGACTTTTGTCAGCCCTAATTCTTTGTGCCAAATTGAGACCAGTGTAGGTACTTTGTGATATGCCTGCGGCTTCTACTATTTCAGGAAGTTTGTTTGGTCGATTAGTCAAAATCATTGGATTTTTTTAATAATTTCAGAGGAAGTCACTTCTACTGGACGTCCGGAACGATTTTCATCATTTTGTGGATGTACGGTCACGCTTAAATTCATTTATCCAATTGTAAATTGTTACAAATGCAGGATCAGATGTGCCTTGAACTTCATTCAACTCGGCTTTCATCTCTTTATGTATTAAGTCTTTTAAATAGAAGTGTTTAATCACCGCACGAAACTAGTTTTTTTTATCATCTTTCAAAATAACCACAAGATCGTTGATTCAATCGCCTATGGTAACGAAACCACGTGATGGATATAGCTGAAACTTTAACTGCCAGTTACCAAGAGACGACGGTTATTAAATAGAACCTATTTTTGATGCTACAGGTGTAATTTCTTGGGTTTTCTAAGGTCTTAACGAACGCCTCTCGGCATGAAGAAAATGTTCATTTCAACTCAAGGAAGTCATTATAAGTCTCCTTTTAAGATGACGCAAGTAAAAAGTATAACTTCTATTCTGTTAAACAAAACCCGATGAAATGTTTAGAGAATTACATATACTAATTTAAGCAGTGCAAGCCAAATTTTCAAATCGTTTGACTTATGTTTCTACACATGAATGTTTAGCTGCACCATTTATTAAATATATATTACATCACTTGTGTCACACAGTTGCATGGGATGGGTGTTCGTACATGTAAAAATACTTGAATTTAAAATATTACCTACCCCTGTTTTACATGTTTAAATACACGCTACAAGCACAGAACAATAAATCAACAAAAGAAAGAACACTTTGATATCAGACATTACTACACGCATTCACAACTACACTCACTACTCACACATTTGGATTACTCAAACACCAAATATTTCCATACAATATATTATCTCTTATATATGTTTTACTTTTGTATTTATTTATAACAAATTCTGTATTTATGTCACTTGGATGTACCTTTCCTGGAAAACTACTTAATGCTTGCTTATTATTTGTTTCATGTGTATCTGAAGCTTTGAATCAATGACTTATATAAAAGATATATATATATTTTTCTTAAATTATTTAGTTTTTAAAAAATAATTTAGGACCGATATGAAAAATGTAATTTATTTAGATTATTTCTAAAACATTAAACATTGAGTAGAAAAAAACATAGCATTTGAACCGATAGATTAAGAGAAACGTTATGTTCTGTAAATAAGATTTAAACTATCAGGAAATGGGGAAAACAAAAGCACTGCAACTGTAAAGAACAAATCTGGTGTCTAACCTTGTCCTCGCCTTCCTGTATCCTCTCTACACCTGGCTGCTCCTCTCTACACCTGGCTGCTCCTCTCTACACCTGGCTGCTCCTCTCTACACCTGGCTGCTCCTCTCTACACCTGGATGCTCATCTCTACACCTGGCTGCTCCTCTCTACACCTGACTGCTCCTCTATACACCTGGCTGCTCCTCTCTACACCTGGCTGCTCCTCTATACACCTGGCTGCTCCTCTCTACACCTGGCTGCTCCTCTCTTCCTGTATCCTCTCTACACCTGACTGCTCCTCTCTACACCTGACTGCTCCTCTCTACACCTGACTGCTCCTCTCTACACCTGACTGCTCCTCTCTACACCTGACTGCTCCTCTCTACACCTGGCTGCTCCTCTCTACACCTGGCTGCTCCTCTCTACACCTGGCTCCTCCTCTCTACACCTGGCTGCTCCTCTCTTCCTGTATCCTCTCTACACCTGACTGCTCCTCTCTTCCTGTATCCTCTCTACACCTGGCTGCTCCTCTCTACACCTGGCTCCTCCTCTCTACACCTGGCTGCTCCTCTCTTCCTGTATCCTCTCTACACCTGGCTGCTCCTCTCTTCCTGTATCCTCTCTACACCTGACTGCTCCTCTCTACACCTGACTGCTCCTCTCTACACCTGACTGCTCCTCTCTACACCTGGCTGCTCCTCTCTACACCTGGCTGCTCCTCTCTACACCTGGCTGCTCCTCTCTTCCTGTATCCTCTCTACACCTGGCTGCTCCTCTCTTCCTGTATCCTCTCTACACCTGGCTCCTCCTCTCTACACCTGGCTGCTCCTCTCTACACCTGGCTGCTCCTCTCTTCCTGTATCCTCTCTACACCTGGCTCCTCCTCTCTACACCTGGCTGCTCCTCTCTACACCTGGCTCCTCCTCTCTACACCTGGCTGCTCCTCTCTACACCTGGCTGCTCCTCTCTTCCTGTATCCTCTCTACACCTGGCTCCTCCTCTCTACACCTGGCTGCTCCTCTCTACACCTGGCTGCTCCTCTCTACACCTGGCTGCTCCTCTCTACACCTGGATGCTCATCTCTACACCTGGCTGCTCCTCTCTACACCTGGCTGCTCCTCTCTACACCTGGCTCCTCCTCTCTACACCTGGCTCCTCCTCTCTACACCTGGCTCCTCCTCTCTACACCTGGCTGCTCCTCTCTTCCTGTATCCTCTCTACACCTGGCTCCTCCTCTCTACACCTGGCTGCTCCTCTCTACACCTGGCTGCTCCTCTCTTCCCGTATCCTCTCTACACCTGGCTGCTCCTCTCTTCCTGTATCCTCTCTACACCTGGCTGCTCCTCTTTTCCTGTATCCTCTCTACACCTGGCTGCTCCTCTTTTCCTGTATCCTCTCTACACCTGGCTGCTCCTCTCTTCCTGTATCCTCTCTACACCTGGCTGCTCCTCTTTTCCTGTATCCTCTCTACACCTGGCTGCTCCTCTCTTCCTGTATCCTCTCTACACCTGGCTGCTCCTCTCTTCCTGTATCCTCTCTACACCTGGCTGCCCCTTCTCTTCCTGTATCCTCTCTACACCTGGCTGCTCCTCTTTTCCTGTATCCTCTCTACACCTGGCTGCTCCTCTTTTCCTGTATCCTCTCTACACCTCTCTTCTTGTATCCTCTCTACACCTGGCTGCTCCTCTTTTCCTGTATCCTCTCTACACCTCTCTTCCTGTATCCTCTCTACACCTGGCTGCTCCTCTTTTCCTGTATCCTCTCTACACCTGGCTGCTCCTCTTTTCCTGTATCCTCTCTACACCTGGCTGCTCCTCTCTTCCTGTATCCTCTCTACACCTGGCTGCTCCTCTCTTCCTGTATCCTCTCTACACCTCTCTTCCTGTATCCTCTCTACACCTCTCTTCCTGTATCCTCTATACACCTGGCTGCTCCTCTTTTCCTGTATCCTCTCTACACCTGGCTGCTCCTCTTTTCCTGTATCCTCTCTACACCTGGCTGCTCCTCTCTTCCTGTATCCTCTCTACACCTCTCTTCCTGTATCCTCTCTACACCTGGCTGCTCCTCTTTTCCTGTATCCTCTCTACACCTCTCTTCCTGTATCCTCTCTACACCTGGCTGCTCCTCTTTTCCTGTATCCTCTCTACACCTCTCTTCCTGTATCCTCTCTACACCTCTCTTCCTGTATCCTCTCTACACCTCTCTTCCTGTATCCTCTCTACACCTGGCTGCTCCTCTCTTCCTGTATCCTCTCTACACCTCTCTTCCTGTATCCTCTCTACACCTCTCTTCCTGTATCCTCTCTACACCTCTCTTCCTGTATCCTCTCTACACCTCTCTTCCTGTATCCTCTCTACACCTCTCTTCCTGTATCCTCTCTACACCTCTCTTCCTGTATCCTCTCTACACCTCTCTTCCTGTATCCTCTCTACACCTCTCTTCCTGTATCCTCTCTACACCTCTCTTCCTGTATCCTCTCTACACCTCTCTTCCTGTATCCTCTCTACACCTCTCTTCCTGTATCCTCTCTACACCTCTCTTCCTGTATCCTCTCTACACCTGGCTGCTCCTCTCTTCCTGTATCCTCTCTACACCTCTCTTCCTGTATCCTCTCTACACCTCTCTTCCTGTATCCTCTCTACACCTGGCTGCTCCTCTCTTCCTGTATCCTCTCTACACCTCTCTTCCTGTATCCTCTCTACACCTGGCTGCTCCTCTCTTCCTGTATCCTCTCTACACCTCTCTTCCTGTATCCTCTCTACACCTCTCTTCCTGTATCCTCTCTACACCTCTCTTCCTGTATCCTCTCTACACCTGGCTGCTCCTCTCTACACCTGACTGCTCCTCTCTACACCTGGCTGCTCCTCTCTTCCTGTATCCTCTCTACACCTCTCTTCCTGTATCCTCTCTACACCTGGCTGCTCCTCTCTACACCTGGCTGCTCCTCTCTACACCTGGCTGCTCCTCTCTACACCTGGCTGCTCCTCTCTTCCTGTATCCTCTCTACACCTGGCTGCTCCTCTCTTCCTGTATCCTCTCTACACCTGGCTGCTCCTCTCTACACCTGGCTGCTCCTCTCTACACCTGGCTGCTCCTCTCTTCCTGTATCCTCTCTACACCTGGCTGCTCCTCTCTTCCTGTATCCTCTCTACACCTGGCTGCTCCTCTCTTCCTGTATCCTCTCTACACCTGGCTGCTCCTCTCTACACCTGGCTGCTCCTCTCTACACCTGGCTGCTCCTCTCTTCCTGTATCCTCTCTACACCTGGCTGCTCCTCTCTTCCTGTATCCTCTCTACACCTGGCTGCTCCTCTCTTCCTGTATCCTCTCTACACCTCTCTTCCTGTATCCTCTCTACACCTCTCTTCCTGTATCCTCTCTACACCTGACTGCTCCTCTCTTCCTGTATCCTCTCTACACCTCTCTTCCTGTATCCTCTCTACACCTCTCTTCCTGTATCCTCTCTACACCTGGCTGCTCCTCTTTTCCTACATGTATTAAACCATGAATTTTTGTTTTTCTGTTTTTTGACCACCGCTTGTCACTGCGACCCTTAATTGAGCAATATTCTTTTCAGGGTGGAAAGAATACAGAGAGATGGCGTGCTTCCACTATCCACGCAAGACAGTTGAAGCCAGTGACCACGCCCCCTCTGTATTTAAGAAAGATGTCGGCTCACGTTGAAACAATACTAAATATTGGGCTGTTTAGCAATCCGCAACGGATTAATATTGTTTAAAATGAATAATCTGCATCATTTAAAATTACGACCTAAACCTTTACTACAATTTCTTGGCATAATGGAACATGCAGCTAAAGGAGAAGTCACAAATTAACTGAAATCCGTTAAAAATTGCAACAATTCACCAAGGCCTCATTATTCCATTGATGTGCCTGGTAAGTAAAAGTCTGTCAGATTTGTGCTGAGAACACAATAAACCTGATACTAAAATTACAGATTGTTTGCTTGGATTCAAGGAAGGAAGAAACTTTACCAAGAATACACTGTTTAGGAACCTGTGTTAGAGTATACCTCTAAATAGGTACACAAGGCACTATATGTGTACAAAACTTTTATTAATAAAATAATTATCTTCTATGAAGTTGTCTTTTATTTATAGCCTATCGGAGATTGAAAAAAAAAAAAAAAAAAAAACGGTCCTCTTAAATATTTCAATTTCCAGAAGTACCACAGTCAGAAGGTGCATCTCTTACCTAAGACTACCAACCAAAAATTTTTTTCCATAACACTTATAATACGTAACAATGCATATAAACTTTCCAGAAAGAAACCCCGGCACTGTCTTGTTCCGTACACCGCATTCTTTACCGTTTCTGGGGCACTTTATTACGTCATGTTTTTATTTTATTGGCTGATACTGTCTCCTTGCAGGTGAGTGTTCGATATCGAACCAATAGAGCATACCTATGCTGGGTTTGTCAACTCATTGGCTAATAGGAATAGCCACATCCCTCAACTGGAAGTGAGGTTAGGTAACGTGTACTACAGCAGTAAGCTACAACCTTCTCCAATTAGAACGGCCATCGGATATCAGAACACACGCCCTAGAAATTCCCTACAGACAGTCAGAAATTCGATGTCTAATACTATTTGTGCTCTGTGTACAATGGCTAGGAAGGTACAGAATTAAAGCTACATATTTGTAACTTAAAATACATTGTACATTTCCCTAGCGTTAATTTTACACAATAAAATTAGATCTGGTGTATAGATCTGCAAATAATACGCACATTATACATAAAGTAAAGAACACAACTAAAAATATTTACGCATGTGAATTGGGTTTTAAGGGGCTAGGTATAACGTATAAGGGCACACAAACATGTATGTGTCTGCAAAGAATACATACAATCGTTATTCTTCGTTTGTCGATTTGTGCATCCATGCGCACAACATGAAGACATTTTTAGTTGCAAAGTTTTGAAACATTAGTGATTGATACTGGAACTAAAATACTAGCATGAAATGCCACGAAACACAATGCTATGAAACCAAAACAAACGAAGTACAAGCACTGTGCCACGCCTCCTCTGTACTTAACTCTCGGCTTTACGAATGCTCTCTGTATTCTCTCCTCCCTGATTCTTTTAGAGAAACGTGTGGGCATCTCCCTGTATTCTCTCCTCCCTGATTCTTTTAGAGAAACTCGTGGGCATCTCCCTGTATTCTCTCCTCTCTGATTATTTTAGAGAAACGCGTGGGCATCTCCCTGTATTCTCTCCTCCCTGATTCTTTTAGAGAAACGCGTGGACATCTCCCTGTATTCTCTCCTCTCTGATTCTTTTAGAGAAACGCGTGGGCATCTCCCTGTATTCTCTCCTCCCTGATTCTTTTAGAGAAACGTGTGGGCATCTCCCTGTATTCTCTCCTCTCTGATTCTTTTAGAGAAACGCGTGGGCATCTCCCTGTATTCTCTCCTCTCTGATTATTTTAGAGAAACGCGTGGACATCTCCCTGTATTCTCTCCTCTCTGATTATTTTAGAGAAACGCGTGGGCATCTCCCTGTATTCTCTCCTCCCTGATTCTTTTAGAGAAACGCGTGGACATCTCCCTGTATTCTCTCCTCCCTGATTCTTTTAGAGAAACGCGTGGGCATCTCCCTGTATTCTCTCCTCTCTGATTATTTTAGAGAAACGTGTGAGCGTCTCCCTGTATTCTCTCCTCTCTGATTCTTTTAGAGAAACGCGTGGGCATCTCCCTGTATTCTCTCCTCTCTGATTATTTTAGAGACACGCGTGGGTATCCCCCTGTATTCTCTCCTCCCTGATTATTTTAGAGAAACTCGTGGGCATCTCCCTGTATTCTCTCCTCTCTGATTATTTTAGAGAAACGCGTGGACATCTCCCTGTATTCTCTCCTCTCTGATTATTTTAGAGAAACGCGTGGACATCTCCCTGTATTCTCTCCTCTCTGATTATTTTAGAGAAACGCGTGGACATCTCCCTGTATTCTCTCCTCCCTGATTATTTTAGAGAAACGCGTGGGCGTCTCCCTGTATTCTCTCCTCCCTGATTCTTTTAGAGAAACTCGTGGGCATCTCCCTGTATTCTCTCCTCTCTGATTATTTTAGAGAAACGCGTGGGCATCTCCCTGTATTCTCTCCTCCCTGATTCTTTTAGAGAAACGCGTGGGCATCTCTCTGTATTCTCTCCTCTCTGATTATTTTAGAGAAACGCGTGGACATCTCCCTGTATTCTCTCCTCCCTGATTATTTTAGAGACACGCGTGGGTATCCCCCTGTATTCTCTCCTCCCTGATTATTTTAGAGAAACGCGTGGGCATCTCCCTGTATTCTCTCCTCTCTGATTATTTTAGAGAAACGCGTGGGCATCTCCCTGTATTCTCTCCTCTCTGATTATTTTAGAGAAACGCGTGGGCATCTCCCTGTATTCTCTCCTCCCTGATTCTTTTAGAGAAACGCGTGGGCATCTCTCTGTATTCTCTCCTCTCTGATTATTTTAGAGACACGCGTGGGTATCCCCCTGTATTCTCTCCTCCCTGATTCTTTTAGAGAAACTCGTGGGCATCTCCCTGTATTCTCTCCTCTCTGATTATTTTAGAGAAACGCGTGGGCATCTCCCTGTATTCTCTCCTCCCTGATTCTTTTAGAGAAACTCGTGGGCATCTCCCTGTATTCTCTCCTCTCTGATTATTTTAGAGAAACGTGTGAGCGTCTCCCTGTATTCTCTCCTCTCTGATTATTTTAGAGAAACGTGTGGGCATCTCCCTGTATTCTCTCCTCTCTGATTATTTTAGAGAAACGTGTGAGCGTCTCCCTGTATTCTCTCCTCTCTGATTATTTTAGAGAAACGTGTGAGCGTCTCCCTGTATTCTCTCCTCCCTGATTATTTTAGAGAAACGTGTGGGCATCTCCCTGTATTCTCTCCTCTCTGATTATTTTACAGAAACGCGTGGGCATCTCCCTGTATTCTCTCCTCCCTGATTATTTTAGAGAAACGCGTGGGCATCTCCCTGTATTCTCTCCTCCCTGGGTAAATGGCTTCACGAATGCTCTCTGTGGGCGTCTCCGTATTCTCTCCTCCCTGATTCTTTTAGAGAAACGGTGAGCATCTCCCTGTATTCTCTCCTCCCTGTATTCTCTCCTCCCTGGGCAAATGGCTTCACGAATGCTCTCTGTGGGCGTCTCCCTGTATTCTCTCATCCCTGATTCTTTTAGAGAAATGCGTGGGTATCTACCTGTATTCTCTCCTCCCTGTATTCTCTCCTCCCTGGGCAAATGGCTTCACGAATGCGCTCTGTGGGCGTCTCCCTGTATTCTCTCATCCCTGATTCTTTTAGAGAAATGCGTGGGCATCTACCTGTATTCTCTCCTCCCTGTATTCTCTCCTCCCTGGGCAAATGGCTTCACGAATGCTCTCTGTGGGCGTCTCCCTGTATTCTCTCCTCCCTGATTCTTTTAGAGAAATGCGTGGGCATCTACCTGTATTCTCTCCTCCCTGAGCAAATGGCTTCACGAATGCGCTCTGTGGGTATCTCCCTGTATTCTCTCCTCCCTGTATTCTCTCCTCCCTGGGCAAATGGCTTCACGAATGCTCTCTGTGGGCGTCTCCCTGTATTCTCTCCTCCCTGATTCTTTTAGAGAAATGCGTGGGCATCTCGCTGTATTCTCTCCTCCCTGGTACCCAGCGACTTTCACATTTTCCCTGAACTGAAGACGTAGCTAGGAAGGCAGCACTTTCAAACCGACCAAGAACTTCAAAACAACGTCACTGCTCATTTGAAATCGTTGGCGGCAACATTTTTTGAAGCGGGTATTGCATAGCTTGTACACAGGTACGATAAATGTCTCAATCTTTTCGGTGATTATGTTGAAAAGTAACCATAAGAGTATAAAACTTTTAATAGTAAAATAATTGTTTTCTATGAACTTGTCTTTTATTTATAGCGTTTCGGAAGTTGAAAAACAAAAACGGCCCTCGCATTTCTGTCAGCTTGCCTGACTGCAGCTCTTTAAAATGCTAGACATTTAAAATTTAAATGCCCAAAAACAAAGCATTTAAATTACTTTTTGTGGGATAAAAATATAGTAGTCTTCTGAACAATAAACCACAAAAAAGCAAATTTCAAAAATTTCAATTTTTTTTTTGTTGTAACTCCCCCTAAAACACCAGATATTAAGTCTGCTCTGGTTCAATATATTGAGAAGCTGCTCCTTCTCTTGCAAGTTCGTCAGCTATTTCGTTTCCCTCTATGCCTTTATGGCCTGGCACCCAGATGAGTTGAACCTCATTCTGTTCTGGCATATTTAGACAACTTGAAGTAGTCCTGACATTACCTTATGAGCCTTAAGTGCAGTCTGGGTATCAGAGTGTCTAAGGATCTGGGTAATGTTGCCGACTAAGAGTATGGATGATACTTCTTCTGGTCCTATGAACATTTTCCAAAAAGCTTTGTATCTCCTGCGAGCCAAATGTGCTGATCTGTTTCAGTCTAAGTTGCCCTGAAGCACTCCAATTGAGATGCATGCAGCAATCGTTCTCAGCTGAGGTCTGCTACATTTTAGCAGGCTCTCAACTCTTTCCTTTGATAAATAGTTTGACATGTCTGTTTCCTGGGGTTTTACGTCAGGTCCTATGATGGTTCCAGTTATTGATTGCTTCTCTAATTAAACCCTGAGCTTTACAATAAGCTGTAAAGCTGCTCCTTGACTTGCAAGTTCATCAGCTTTTTCATTGCCCTTATGGCCCGGCACCCAGATAAGCTGTTCTGCCAGGTCATTGAGCATATTTAGACAATTTTGAACCAGTCCTGATGTAACCTTATGAGCCTTAAGTCAGTCTGGCAGCTATCTGAGTGCATAAGGATCAGTTGCCGACTTATGGATGATACTTCTTGGTTCTATGAACATTTTCCCAAAGCTGTGCTGGGTTGTTTTAGTCTCCTTCCTGCAGTCTAACTTGCCCTGAAGCACTCCAATTGTGTTAATATGCTTTCTCAGAGAGGCATGTCCTGAGAGGAAAGCAGTAAATGATTCAATTGTTTTTTTCACACAAGGCGTGTGAAGGGCAGGAGTTGGATAGGTAGAGTCAGACTGAAAAATTCAAAGTCATAGCCGGGATTTGAACCACGAAACTCCCGGTCTACCTATCCAACTCCAGTCCTACACATGGCTTGTACAAGTCAATCAACACCAATTGACCATAATAGTTAGCTATATTATGAATCCTTGGACTAAAAGAACTTACGACATTGCAAGTCTCCATTGGGGTTGTCATCTCAAAGCAATTTGACATCATCTCAAGGTTTATCGGGAAAATGGGAGTCAATTGAGAAATTCAATGCTATGCCGGCATGTTGCCATGGTAGCTTAGTGGTGGAACAATGGACTAGAGACTGGGAGATCCGTGGTTCAAATCCTGGCTATGGCATTGCATTTTTCAGTGTGACTGACTATCCAAAGGAGTAATTGTTCTCAGCTGAAGTCTGCTACGCTTTACCTGCTCTGAACTCTTTCCTTACAGGGTCCTTTGATAAATAGTTTCCCATGTCTGTTTCCTGGGGTTATGATGTTCCCTTTTGGACCAGTTCTTGATGTATTTTCTAATTAAACACCGAGATGTTGCTAAAGTCCGCTCTGGTCCAATAAATTGTGAAGCCACTCCTTGTCTTGCAAGTTCATTGCCCTCTATGCCTTTATGTCCCGGTACCCAGATGAGCTGAACTTAATTCTGTTCTGCCAAGTCATTGGTATATTTAGGTAATTCTGAACCAGTCCTGATGTAACCTTATGAGCCTTAAGTGTAGCTTGACTTTGTGAGTGTATAAGGATATGTATTTCTCCTTATATTTTCATGAATGCATTGAATAATACGGGGGTCGGTTAATAAGCCCCGGGCCAATAAATGAAAACAGATTTAATTTTGTTTTTGCTTTATTTCTCAACATAATCTCCAGAAAGGCCAATAAATTTGTCATATCGGTGTTATAATTTAATTAAACCATCTCTGTAGTGCGATTTATCAAGTCCTCAAAATAGCTGTTTACCGCATCAATGACCTCCTCGCTGCTGTGAAATCTTCGTCCTCCAAGAAATGTTTTGAGATTTGGGAACAGGTGGTAGTCACTGGGTGAATAGGGTGGATGTTCAAGCGATTCCAAATTTAATTCGCACGTTTTTCCCATTGCAATGACTGAGCATTGTCGTGATGAAACACGATTTTATTTTTTTTTGCCAAATGAGGTCTTCTTTTCACCTCATCACTCAAACGTTGAAGTAAGCTTTCGTAGTAGTCACGAATGATACTTTTATCCTTTTATAAGTAATCAATAAAATAATTCCCTGTGCATCCCAGAAAACACTCGCTATAACCTTGTTAACTGACAACATTGACTTTGCCTTTTTTGGAGTTGGTTCACCTGGCACAATACACTGTTTTTACTGTGATTTACTTTCTGGAGTGTAGTGATGTATCCAAGTTTTATCCATGGTAATAAGCCGTCTCAAAAATTCACTGGGATTCTTAGGTAGAGCTCCACATTCTTAACAGAAACAGTTTTTCTTTGCAACTTTTGATCAGGTGTCAACTAATGTGGTATCCATCTTGCACAGATCTTGCGAAAGCCCAAAACATTACTTAAAATATTACATGCACGTTCTTTTGATATGTTTGCAGCCTCTGCTGTCTCAAAACAACTTTAATCTGCGGTCTTCCAGTACTAAACGATGAATTTTTTCAATGATCTCTGGAGTTGTCACTTCTACAGGGCGTCCAGAGCGAGGCTCATCACTAGTGCTCGTACGTCCCATTTTAAACTGTGCAACCCAGCTTTTAATCATTGAATATGAAGGGGCAAAGTCTTTCAATGTACTGTCCATTTCCTTCTTGATTTCTTTAGGCGTTAAGCCTTTCAAATGGAAGTATTTAACACTGCTCGTTTTTCCAAATCCTCCATTTTCGTGAAAACTCTAAAGTTGTCTTGTTTAAAATGCTGTCATTGGAAAAGTAAACAAGCTATTGACCTGTAACTATGGATACCAGCTAGTCTAGAGTTAAACTATACGATGCCACCGTCTAACTGGCCCCTAGTGGTGGCACATCTGTGTGAGGCCCGGGATTTTTCAGCCGACCCACGTAGCATAGATTGCTTCAGCTGTTACTTTATATCCAATAAACTTATTTAAATCTGTTAATCTGAACGTTTGAAGAGAGACTTTCTCGTCATATTCAATTTGCTGTTGCCATCATATCTTACAAAAGACACACGAATGTTTGCCCTTTGTGTGGAATAGAATGAAAAAAGCAAGGGAATTAATTCCGCTATCGTGTCGATCAGTAGCAGGTAAATGCGATTATATTTTTCACATACCATTGGAGCTGGGTAATACTTTGAACATTGTAATGTGATAACAGAATCAGCCAGAGGTAACGGCTTATATTTACTACATTGCACGTTTTTGTGCACTTTATTTAAAGCTCTCCCCATCGATAATTGCAGGGGTTTTCAACAAAATCAATCCGTTTTTTGCATTTTTATTGCGTTTGGAAACATTACCCGTGGGAAATGCATAGCTTGTTTCGTTTAAAAAATCTGATGTGTTCCATTCACATAACTTTCTCTACATCTCTGCAACAAATTATTGTTAAAAAGCTTATGCTTCTATTTACTTCATGCTAATCGAGAAAAATTAGCAGAAATAGTTTTATTACCCGCTTCCTTTTAAGTAGAATCGAAAAAAGGGAGTACCATAGGTTAAAGTGATAGTCAAAAGCTGGTGACTGAAGTTCCTTTGTTTGTATGGACAGCAGTTAACAAATTGCTGTATGAGAAAAGTATAAGATTTTCATACCTGAAACCGAAAACAAGGAATATCTCAAAAACGATCAACTCCACGAGAAAAGTGTATATTTCATATATTGTGTCTTTTACCATGCTCTAAATGTTTGTTTTGTAAGTTTTTGTTTATCTCTTACGGTTTAGCAGTTATGTAAAATTCCGTAAAATTCATCCAGAATAGTCTTCAGAGGTTATTCCCAGAAAATTCAAAATATACATCTTATTTGTCAGGTAAATAACTTTAATGTACGTTATTTTAATCAAAATCGTTCCAGCCATTGTTAAGAAAATCAAAATTTTCTAAAAAAAATGCCATGTAAAGGGTAGTTTGGGGTGGGGGATTTTCTTGAAAATCTTCCTGTCACATCCTTGGAAGATACTAAACTTGAGCACTAAGTTTGGTATTTTACCGTCTTTCTGTTTTTGAGTTATAGTGTTCACAGACACACGGACACACACACACACACACACGGATCTTTTTCTGAAAATTCTTTTTTTTTTTTGGATACAGGGGACCCTAAAACTTATTTTTCCGGTGAAATCTCGGTACCGAATTTTTGGATGGAGGTAATACCTTTTCTATACACTATGTACGTGTAGAGAAAGTAAAAAAAGCACACAACATTAATACATAAACGAGTTTATGTAACATAAATCTAGTGTATAACAATTGTCATTGCTAACAACATACTGAAGTAATATCACTTTTAATAACCATAGACTAAACTTAATTCTCATATATTCATGGAAACTAAATACAACATTTGTGTGTTGAAAATTAAACTTTCAAAATGCAGTAGCACAGTAAAATATTGCGAGAATTTCTTACTAATAGAAAGCATTTTCTTGGTCACAGAGCTGCTAAATTTGAAGGAAAACTCAAAATGTCACTATCATAGATTAAAAAAGTGTTTGAAAATGCAGATAAAGGTCACAGTTTTTCTATTTCAATCTGTTCCACATTTTCATTGAATGTCACAAGAGATTTTCGTCTGACAAGGCTGTCTTTTCGGCCATCTTGTGAGACAGAATCGTCGGATTCTCCCGCGGCGTTTCCAAGGGTAACACTGGATCTATTGGAGTCGCTGAGGTCTTCTGCAACCCTATAACATATAGTTTAACATTTACACATTGACGTCACAGATTCAGCTGTAATTACATTTTCGGTATCGAATTGTTGTGTCGAATACAATACTTTCTGCATCTACAATGTACATAGTGTATAGAGAAGGTATTGCACTCCAACCAAAAATTCCTTACCGAGATTTCACCGGAAATATATGTTTTAGGGTCCAATGTATTCAAAAAAAATTCAGAAAAAGATCCGTGTGTGTGTGTCCGTGTGTGTGTGTCCGTGTGTCTGTGAACGCAATAGCTTAAAAACGAAAAGTCGCTAAAATACCAAACTTGGTATTTAAGTTTAGTATCTTCCAGGAATGCGACATGAAGATTTTGAGAAAATTCCCCCACCCCAAACTATCCTTTACATGGAACTTTTTTCGAAAATGTTTATTTTCTCAAAAATGGTTCTAATGATTTTGATTAAAAACCTTATATTATACATATTTACATCAAAAATAAAATATATATTGAGAATTTTCCGGGAATAGCTGCTGAAGACCTGCTTGTTCTTGATACCTTTGTCTGAATTTTGCAGAACTAGTAAACAATAAGAAATTGACCGAAACTTAATTCTCAAAATATGTATATATCGTTAAAACACAATTTATGTCACGTGCATTTTTGTTGTAGAGTTGATCGTTTCCAAGATATTCCTTGTTATTGCTTTCAGGACAGGAACGTCCGTCTTTCTTTTATTCTCCTGGCCAAGCAAACAAGCAATGACAATCGCATAACGACAGCTTTTAAAACATTTGACTACCACTTTAGCATGGCACATTCCTTTAGTTCCCTCTACTTATAAGGAACTAAGTAATAAGAACATTCTGCTAATGTTTATCTCGATTAGCGTTGTGTAGAAAGAAAAATCATTTTTTGTAAGAAGTTTGTAGAGTAGCTAGAGGAAGTCATGTGAGTGTAACACGTCAGATTTAGTATAAAATATTATTGTTTTATCTACGCTTTGCTAATGAAGATAGCATTAGCAGAATTGCTCTTATTACTTGCTTTCTTGTAAGTAGAAGGGTAATAAGGGAAAACATTAGGCTAAAGCAAAAATCAAGTCTGGTTGCTATGTGAAATAATTGAAGTTTGGTTCGATTTGCAGGGTCCGCATAAGAAAGGTTAGTTTAAGATTAAAACCAACAATAATGAATATCTCGAAAACGATGAACTCTACAATAAAAACATAAATGACATCATAATTCATATGTTTTATCAAGATCTACATTTTTTCTACAGTAAGTTTTTGTCTATCTCTTACGGTTTAACCCTTATGCAAAATTCTGGAAAACTCATCCAGAATAAAGACCTCTTCAGAGGCTTCTCCCATAAAATTCAAAATATATATTTTATTTATGTTGTGAATATTTTTAATATAGTTATTTTAAACAAAATCGTTATAGTCATTTTTTAGGAAATCAAAATTTCGAAAAATGTTTCACATAGAGGTTAGTTGGAGAGGGCCCCCCCGATGCTCTTAAAATCTTCGTGTCGCATCCTTGGAAGACACTGAACTTAAATACCACATTTGGTATCAAACCGACTTTTCGTTTTGAGCTATGCTGTCCACAGAGACACACGGACGGTCTTCTAAACATGTTTTTTCGGACTCAGAGGACCACAAAGCATATATTTGTTGTGAAATCTCTGTATCGAATTGTTGGGTGGAATACAATACCTTCTCTATCTTCAATGTACATCTTGCATATGTATTAGAGAAAGTAAAAAGGATTCTCACATATATCTCTCAATCTTCACCCATGGAACCGTTAAGATACCATATATATATACATACCCCTAACAGGTATAATCATTATGCTTAACCGAATACTAAAATAGATTTACGAGACTTAAAAATTATAATTTATTTTGAAAAATCTGATGTGTTCCATTCACATGACTTTCTCTACATCTCTGCAACAAATTATTGTTAAAAACCTTATGCTTCTATTTACTTACTACTACTAATCGAGAAAAAAAATAGCAGAAATAGTCTTATTACTTGCTTCCTTGTAAGTAGAAGAAATAAGGGACTACCATATGTGACAGTGATAGTCAAAACCTTGTTGATATGTGACTGAAGTTCCTTTGCTTGTATGGACAGCAGCTGACAAGTTTCTGTATGAGAAAAATATATTTTTCAAGGCTGAAACCAAAAATAAGGAATTTCTAAAAAACGATCAACTCCACGAAAAAATGTATATGACATAAATTTTGTGTTTTACAGTGTTCTACATTTTTTGTTTGATAAGTTTTTGTCCATCTTTTACGGTTTAGCAGTTATGCAAAATTCCGTAAAATTGATCCAGAATAAAGAAGTCTTGAGAGGCTATTCCCAGAAAATTCAAGATATACATTTTATTTGTCAGGTTAAATATACACTATTTTAATCAAAATCGTTAGTCATTTTTAAGAAAATCAAAATTTTCGAAAACAGTTCCATGTGAAGGTTTATAATAATTAAGATCTTGTACAGACTTGTTGACAATAAAACATAATTGGTAACACTTACGGTGTCTCTCTCTCGATGTTCAACGTGGACATCTGAATGCCGTTTTTAGGGTTGTTCCCAGCATCCATCCTGTAAGCAGTAAGTCAGTCAGTCGTTTAGAATAAACAGTTACTTTGTAAGCGTTACATTATTATATAGCGTCTTTCAAAAGCTACTTCCAACTTTAAACCTCTATAAATATTATAATATGTAAGATAGGATAAAAGCAATGTAAGTCACATACTGGACATGTCCGTTTTAGTACCTTGCACTTCTGTTTGTATGAAAATTTCAACAACAATGCTTCATCTACGAGGGTCGTTTTTTTTTTCAACTTCATATAGGTTATAAATAAAAGACAGGTATATAGAAAACAATTATTTTATTACTAAAAGTTTTGTACACTTGTGGTTACTTTTCAACATAATCACGAAAATATTGAGACATTTATCGCACCTGTGCACAAGCTTTGCAATACTCGCTTCAAAAAATGTTGCCGCCAATGCTTTCAAATGAGCATTGTCGTTGTTTTGAAGATCTTCGTTCTTTATGACGTTTGCGCACAGCCATTCAAAACAAACGCAGAGGAATGCTGACTTCAGGAATTGTGTTGATCCATGACAACGCTCGTCCACACACTGCTGGCTAAACCAATCGGCTCCTTGAACAATTTCAATGGAACATTTTCGATCATCCGGCGTACAGTCCTGACCTGGCAACCAGCGACTTTCACCTTTTCCCTGAACTGCAGACGTGGCTAGGAGGGCAGTACTTTCAAACCAACGAAGATCTTCAAAACAACGACAATGCTCATTTGAAATCATTGCCGGCAACATTTTTGGAAGCGAGGTTGAAAAAATGACCCTCGTACATCTCTGTAGCAAATTATTTTAATGAACTTATTCTTTTATTTTATGCTAAGACGAACATTAGCAGAAACGGTCTTATTCCTTAGTTCCTTGTAAGTAGACGGGAAATAAGGGAATAATCTAGGCTAAACCGACAGTCAAACGTTTTAAAATGTGGTTGCTATGGGATTGCAATCCGTTTGTTTGCGTGGCCAGTTCCTCTATAACAAAAGTTTGAACTGGAACTAATGAAAAAGAATATCTCGAAAACGGTCAACTCCACGAAAAAAATGTCACTTAAAGTTTAAAGAACGAGATTTACATTATTTTTGTAGTGGGTTTTTATTTATCTTTTACGGTTTAAACGTTATGAAAAATTCTGGAAAACTCAACCACAATAATGAGCTCTTCAGAGATTATTCCCAGAAAATTAAAAATATACATTTTATTTGTCACGTGAATATTTTTATTGTACGTATTTTAAACAAATACGTTAGCCATTTTTGAGAAAATACGTATCTCCGAAAAATGTTCCATATAAAGGGTAGTTGGGGCTGGGGGGATTTTCTTGAAAATCTTCGCGTCGCATCCTTGGAAGATACTAACCTTATATACCAAGTTTGGTATTTAACCGCCGTGTCGTTTTACACACACATGCACACTCACAAATATACACGAAGCTTTCTTTGTCTAAAAGTATTTTATCTACGACCGAGCGCAATTGAGTAGTTTACGAGCTCATTTCAGATAGCATACTTGATTTTTACGGAATCCACGCGCAAAGAAGTGCAGCAAGTGTAAAGTAATGTTGTTCCAACTTTCGCACACTAAAATAATTCACGATACTAGTGTGTATACATCGCTGATCAACAGACACCACTTCCTAAATTTCTCATATTGCACCTTATAAACTTTTCGGGTTTTAGCAGGTGGTAAATTTAATTCTGCTTCTTTCGCAGCTCTAAGGATATCATAATTCTCACAGAACAACAATAATATTGGTTTGTCACGGCCTGCTATAACCGCACCGCGCCCAGCAACCATAAGGAAATAAAGAATGAGTGGCTCAAACTTAACCTCAAATTTATTTCACCTTTCGTTGCTTTTCTTTTAATATCAGAAATTCTCGTAGAAACAACATTGTATGACATTCTCGACTGCGTCTCGTCTCTCAATATTCCCGCTCGAATCTAAACTATAACTTTAGACTCTTTACATCACACTATTTTAAGTACAGGGGACTCTAAAACGTATATTTCTAGTGAAATCTCCTAATCGGAGTTTTTGGTAGAATGCAGTATCTTCTCTACTCGTGTGCTCTGCAAGAAGAAAAAGTAAAGATATGAAATGTTCCATTCACATGGCTTTCTCTACATTTCTGTAACAATCTATTGTTAGAAAGCGTATTCTTCTCTCTACTTCGTACTAATCCAGATAACGGTCTTGTTACTTAGTTCCTTTATAAGTAGAAGGGAATACACCGGGCTAAACCGACAGTCACATGTTTTAAAATGTGGTTGCTATGGTATTGAAATCCGTTTGTTTGCGTGGCCAGGAGTTAACAAGTTCCCGTATGAGAAAAGTATACTCATTTTAAAACTAAAAGGGCCAGACTTAAGCTAAAACTTATTTCATCTTTAGTTGCTTTTCTTTTAATATCAGAAATTTATCGTAGAAACAACATTGTATGATACCCGAACGTAAAGTTTTTTTAGATTCTCAACTGCGCCTCGTTTCACAATATTCCCGCTCGAATAAAAAACCATAACTTTACGCTCCTACACCATAAATAAGTATTTTCAGCTCAGGAGAACCTAATACGTAAACTTTAGATTAGTATTGTGTTTAGAAGTTTTGCGAGAAATCTCTGACATGTCTCTTTCATTCCTGTTTAGTATAAACAGAAGTACGACGGGTGACAGTGCTGCCCTCTTATCCCTAAGCGAGAGTGACAAGTGAGTAGCGTTAGCGATTATCAAATTTGAACTTGTACAAAGTGCTTCATTAGTATTCCCAACAGAGACATGTACAGCTTTCTGAAGACATAGAAACAGGGCGCTTCTCCCGAGATTAATGTCGAAATAAATGTAAATATGACCGTTAGGGCATTCCTACCTTCTAATTTTATTTCATTTTAACTTATTCAACAAATTTCCTTTTTCTCCTTTCTCTACACGTACTATGTACATTGTGTATAGAGGAAGTATTGTATTCCACCCAAAAATTCCATACCGAGATTTCGACGGAAATACATGTTTTAGGATCCCCTGAATCCAAAAAAAAAAAAAAACATTTTTAGAGAAAGATCCGTGTGTGTGTGTGTGTGTGTGTGTGTGTGTGTGTTTGTGTGTCTGTGGACAACATAGCTCAAAAACGAAAAGACCGTTAAATACCAAATTTGGTATTTAGGTATATATCTTCCAAGGATGCGACACCACCATTTACATGGAAAATTTTTCTAAAATTTTGATTTTCTTTAAAATGGCTCTAACGATTTTGATTAAAATCACGTACATTAAAGCTATTTGCACCCCGAATAAAATGTATATCTTGAATTTTCTGGGAATAGCTTCCGAAGAATTCTTTAATTTGGATGAATTTTGCCGAATTTTGGATAACTGCTAAACCGTAAGAGATGGACAAAAACTTACCATGTAGAAAATGTAGAGCACATTAAAACTCACAATATATTTTATATACATTTATTTTTGGAGTTGATCGTTTTTAAGATATTCCTTGTTATTAATTTCCGCTTTGAAAAATTTATACTTTTCTCACACAGGAATTCGTCAACTCGTGTCCATACAAACAAAGGAACTTCAGTCACACAGCAACCAGCTTTTGACTGTCACTTTAACCTATGGTACTCCCTTATTTCCCTTTTACTTACAAGGAAGCAAGTAATAAGACTATTTCTGCTAACATACTTACATACTTGGTATTTAAGTTTGGCATCTTCCAAGGATGCGACATGAAGATTTTCAAGAAAATCCCCCACCCCTAACTACCGTTTACATGGAACTTTTTTCGAAAATTTTGATATTCTCAAAAATGGCTGTAACGATTTTAATTAAAATATCATATATTAAAGATATTTTTCTGACAAATAGAATGCATATCTTCAATTTTTTAGGAATAGCTTCAGAAGACTACTCTGGATGAATTTTGCGGAATTTTGCATAGGTAACTTCTAAACCATAAGAGTACCATACAAAAATGTGGAGCACTTTAAAACACACAATTTATCTTATATACATTTTTTCGTGGAGTTGTTCGTTTTCGAAATATTCCTTGTTTTTGGTTCCAGCTTTGAAAAACTTATACTTTTCTCATACAGGAATTTGTCAACTCGTGTCCATATAAACAAAGAAACTTCAGTCACATAGCAACCAGCTTTTGTCTATCACTTTAACTTATGCTACTCCCTTATTTCTCTTCTACTTACAAGGAGGCAATAATACAATTTCTACTAATTTTTTTCTCTATTAGCAAGAAGTAAACAAAGGCATAAGGTTTTTAACAATAATTTGTTGCAGAGATGTAGAGAAAGCCATGTAAATGGCACACATCAGATTTTTATTATATGAAAACAGTACTGTTGGCTTGACAATAGGTTTGTTTGCCTCTCCCCCATGCGTTTTTATCAATGACTTGTTTTGATGCGGCGGGATGGTCGGTTGCAAACTAAATACGGAACAGCGAACGGTACGAAATTCCTAGCGTTGATAATTTGGTACCAGGGTTATCATACAGATTATTATTCTATTTTTATGTTCGTACGGGCTAGAGAAAGTAATAACAATTAAATAAAATACATAGAATACTTACGAGGTAACACTTCCTTGGTTACTGCTGGTCCCGGAGAAGGCCTCGTAGGATGATCCGAAACAGTTGCTGAACCTAGAAAAACAAAAGAAGTTAGAACTGGATGACGGAGAGTGCTAACACAATTATTACGAGTATGAAGCGCTAATGGAGAGGGCAAAATCTTTGGGAAGTCGTGATGTGTACAACTGATAACCTTTGAAAAATGAATCGCCAATTATCACAGTGAGGCAGACGTTAATTAATACGCCAGCACTCCAAGAGTGGCTTGCGGAACTGTCGAGATCTATCCGCTATCTTATTACTTTCTCTACTTAGTAAATAGGAAGAGATAGTAAGACATTCCACCCAAAAATTCGATATCGAGATTTCTCTGGAAATACAATTTTACTTTCTCTACACGTACTATGAACATAGTGCATAGAGAAGGTATTGTATTCCACCCAAAAATTCGAAACCGAGATTTCACCTGAAACATATGAAGGTATTGTATTGCAATGAAAATGTTCGATACCAAGATTTCACCTGAACATATGTTTTGTGATCCCCTCAGTACGAAAAAAAACATTTCTACTTTCACTAAAAGTACTATGACATAGTTTATAGAGAAGGTATTGTAATGCACCCAAAAATTCAACGTGATTTCATGTTTTGAAGTTCCCTGAGTCCAAAACAATTAGTTTTAGAAAATAGTCCATGTGTCTCTGTGGAGAGCATAGCTCAAAATCGAAAAGTCTGTTAAGTACCAAACTTGATAGTTAACTTCAGTATCTCCCACGAATGCGGCACGAAGATTTTCAACAAAATTCCCGCACCCCAAACTACCCTTTAAATGGAACATTTTTTCGAAAATTTTGATTTTCTCAAGAAATTGCTCTAACGATTTTGATTAAAATAACCTACATTTAAGATAACTTTATGACAAACCAAATTTAATCTTGAATTTTCTGGGAATAGCCTCTGAAGACCTCTTCATTCTGAATGACTATTGTATAAGTAGCAAACCGTAAGGGGCACACAAAAACAAAACATGTAGAGCTCATTAAAACACGCAATTTATGTTAAATATTTTTTTTGGAGAATTAACCGTTTCCGAGATATTCCGGATTATTGGTTTCAATTTTAGCCACTCAAACTTTTCTCAAACGGGAAGGAATCTTTCTTCTCGTTTGTTTACTCCTGGCATGCAAATAGATTGGAGTATCAATTGTTTCACACAGCTACTTGCTTTAAAGGACGAGACTTTCGCTTTAGCCTGTGCATTTTCTTGTTTCTCTTCTACTTGCAAGGAAGCCAGTAAAAACTAATTCTGTTTATCTTGATTAGCAAGATGTAGATAACAGATTAATGTTTTGAATAAAAGGTTTGTTTACCGAACAGCAAGAGAACATCATGTGAATGGAACACATCAGATTTTTTTTAACTTACCGTTTTCTCTACTTAGTACTCAGCACATAGGTAGAGAGTTTATATCACTCCATTAAAAAATTCTGTTGGAAATATCCGTTTTAGAGTCTCTTGTATCCAGAAAAAATCTGATGTGTTCCATTCTCAAAACTTTCTCTAACTGTTCTAAATACAAGGTATTCTTTTATCTGCAATATGCTAGCAGAATTGTTTTATTACTTGCTTGCTTGTAAACAAAAATACGGGAATATACTAGGCTGAAACGACAGTGAAATGTTTTAAAAGCTCGTCGCTACGTGGAACAACTAGGGTCTGATTTGAATTATATAATCCCGTATGAGAAAGAGTATTTTAAACCTGAAACCAATAACAAGCAATATCTTTGAAACAGTCAACTCTATAACAAAGCTGCATGTAACATATTGTGTGATTTACGATATCTATATATTTTGTGCATTAAGTTTTAGTCTATAGTCTATACCAGTTATGCAAAATTCATCCAGAATAAAATAGTGTTCAGAGACTATTCCCAGAAACTTCAAGATATATATTTTATTTGTCAGGTGAATATCTTCATAAGATATGTTAATCAAAACCGTTACAAGCATTTTTGAGAAAATCAAAATTGTCTAAACTTTTCCAGGTAAAGGATAGTTGGGGTGAGGAAATGTTCTTGATGATCTTCGTATCGCACTCTGAAACTCCAAGTTTGGTTATTTGACGTTTTTATTCTCTCTACACGTACTATGTACATAGTGCATAGAGAAGGTATTGCACTCCACCCAAAAATTCGATACCGAGATTTCACCTGAAATATATCTTTTAGAGTCCCCTGTATCTAAAAGGAGGATTTTTAAAAAAGGCCCGTGTGTGTATGTCCGTGTATCCATGTGTCTGTGAACACAATAACTCAAAAACGAAAAGTCGTCGGTAAAATACCAAACTTGGTATTAAAGTTTAGTATCTTCCTGGGATGCGACATGAAGATTTTCAGAAAAATACCCCACCCCAAACTACTCTTTATATGCAACCTTTTTTTAAAATGTTTGATTTTCTTAAAAATGGCTCTAAAGATTTTGATTAAAATATCGTATATTAAAGATATTTACCTGACAAATAAAATGTATAGCTTGAATTTTCTGGGAACAACCTCTGAAGATTATTTTATTCTGGATGAATTTTACGGATTTTGCATAACTGCTAAACCGTAAGAGATGAACAAAAGCTTACCACACAAAAAATGTAGAGCACCTTAAAACACACAATTTATGTTATATAAATGTTTGTCGTGGTGTTGATCGTTTGTGAGATATTCCTTGTTTTTGGTTTCAGCTTTAAACAACTTACTTTTCTCATACTGGAATTTTTCAATTCTTGTCCATAGAAACAAAGTAACTTCAGTCACATAGCAACCAGCTTTTGACTATCACTTTAACCTATGGTACTGCCTTATTTTGCTTATACTTACAAGGAAGCAAGTAATAATACACTTTCTGCTATTTTTTTCTCGACTAGCATGAAGTAAATAGAGGCATAAGCTTTTTAACAATAATTTCTAGCAAAGCTGTAGAGAAAGTCATGTGAATGGAACACATTAGATTTTTGACTTATGCAGTCCACAGTCACACACATACACTCACACAGGAACACATAGAAATGCTTTTTTGGATTCAGAGGACCCTAAAATGGAAATGGCGTGTCATTTATGGACGCTCTTTAACCGCTGTGGTTCTCAGCGTCCCATTCTATGATGGGCGTGAAAGACCGCTTAATTTTGTTCAGAGGCCTCTTTATCAGGCTTGAGGTTCTTTTACGTGCCGTAAATCTACAACTGTATTTCGAAAAAATGTCGGTATCAAGGTTTTGTGTGGAAAGCAATACCTACTCTACCTACTATGTACAAGGTGGTAGAGAAGCTCAAATGTATCAACGTTTAGCTTCCAGGTGCTCAAGTATATAAAAATGTCGGTATCAAGGTTTTGTGTGGAAAGCAATACCTACTATGTACAAGGTGGTAGAGAAGCTCAAATGTATCAACGTTTTAGCTTCCAGGTGCTCAAGTATATAAAAATGTCGGTATCAAGGTTTTGTGTGGAAAGCAATACCTACTATGTACAAGGTGGTAGAGAAGCTCAAATGTATCAACGTTTAGCTTCAAGGTGCTCAAGTATATAAAATTCGGTTTATGTGACACACATTTATCAGTGCACTCTCTGATATTCTATTGTTTCTATTCCTGAATAATGATTACTTCACATAAATAACTCACGAGACAAAATAAACGTTATATAAAGAACCACCAATAAATATTCCCGACATTCAACCAGATATGCTCTAATTGCACTGTTTTGTATTTATGTGCTTATAATTTTTTTGACTAATGAAGTGTATTCTTCCGGAAACCTAATATAAATACAAGTATTTGATTTATTAGTTTTAATCCGCAAGAACTGCAGAATTCAAACCTTGCAAACTATACAATAGCTAATAAAACCATTAAGAATATAATTAATATTGCGGCTAGAATGTCAGCGGTATGATACGTAGGCGAATTGGAAAGTAACGTAATTTTTTTTTTTGCTTTTGTATCGCAGCCGAAATGTCGCAATTTCCTTCAGATATAGTTTGAAATTTTCACTGCAGAGGGCATTTTTGTTTCATGTGCAGTTCTAGCGAGAGAAGGGTACGCGCAACAAACATGGCGCGCATGCTACTTTCGTCCATGGGTGAAGAGCAGAGAGGTGTGTGATATTTGTGGGCCAAAGGGCATAAACCCAGTGACATACGTGGTGTGTATGGGGATAATTGTTTGGACCATAGCAATGACTCCTTCTTCCAAGAGGGCCGTGTGAACCTTACTGACTCGCCTCGTTCCGGGAGGCCGGTAACAGCTGCAACCCCGCAGAATATCAGAAGACCTTGAAGCGCATATTAAAACTTTGGTGAAGTTGAGTCGTGACAAACGCCACAACATTAATGCTGACGATATCAAACTTCTTCATGACAATGCCCATCACCATGTTGCTGCTTCCGTTCGTCACCAAATTTGGTTGGGAGGGCTCAGCATCAACCATATAGTCCGGGCTTACACCGTCGGACTTTCATCTGTTTGGTTCCTGGCTGGCCAACGCTTTGCGACAGATGCAGAAGAAAAATCAGCTGTCTGCAGATAAATATACTTCAGGGACTTCGACGAACGGGGCATGTTGAAACTGGTATCACGATGGGACAGATGTGTTTAAAAAGTTGGTAACTATTTCGAAAAGTAGATAAAAGTTTGTTTATTTTATTACTTTCTCTACATGTACTATGTACGTAGTGTATAGAGAAGGTATTGTACTTCACCCAAAAATTCAATAGCGTGATTTCACCAGAAATGTGTGTTTTAGGGTCCCCTGTAACCAAGAAAATGGCATTTTCAGAAAAAGGTCCCTGTGTGTGTCCGTGTGTCTGTGAACACGATAATTCAAAAACTAAAAGTCGGGAAAATATCAAACTTGGTATTACTAATCTTCTAGGGATGGGACACGAAGATTTTGAGAAAAATTCCCTCACGCCAAACTACTCTTTACATGGAACTTTTTTCGAAAACTTTGATTTTCTTAAAAATGGCTCTAAAGATTTTGATTAAAATATCGTATATTAAAGATATTTGCCTGACAAATAAAATGTATATCTTGAATTTTCTGGGAATAGCCTTTGAAGACTACTTTATTCTGGACGAATTTTACGGAATTTCATAATTACTAAACCGTAAAAGACAAAATCTTACCACACAAAAAATGTAGAAGCACCTTAAAATACACAATTTATGTTATATGCATTTTTTTTTCATGGGGTTGATTGTTTTTTTAGATATTCCTAGTTTTTGGTTTCAGCTTTAAAACATTCTACTTTTCTCATACAGGACTTTATCAACTCCTGTTCATACAAACAAAAGAACTTCAGTCACATAGCAACCAGTTTTTGACTATCACTTTAACCTATGGTACTCCCTTATTTCACTTCTACTTACAAGGAAACAAGTAATAAGACTATTTTTGCTAACTTTTTTCGACTAGCATTAAATTAATAGAAGTATAAGCTTTTTAACAACAATTTGTTGCAGAGATGTAGAGAAAGTCATGTGAAGGGAACACATCAGACTTTATTTTTATTTTATTTATTTATTTTTTGTTACCATTAAACACTTTTGTAAAAAATTATTGTGAGTTATTTTTCGATCCGCCCTCGTATTTGTTTACAGTAAGTTAATGAAAGAAACTTACATAATTGGTCGCTTCCACCACGCAACTGGATAGTTGTTGGCACCCCTGCTTGAAGCTCCCTGAGGATGCCTGCAAATAAAAATGCACAAGCACTAAATTTGCTGTCCTTAGATTTAATTAACGAAAATATATACTTCTGTGACCAAATTGGAATGTTTCCTTTTGAAGTTATTAAATATATCGTTCGTCTATCACCATGGCGATCTGGGATTTGTGTTTTTTTCTCGAAATATCCGGTTTCCCCAGCCAGTCATTCCACTATCTGCTCCATAATATTCCTCACTCTCATACCAGGTTCTGGGCTGATCACCCATCCTCCCTACTCCTCTGATCCAGAGGACCGTCTACTTCTGAACAGGCGTCTGACCCCAGACTTGTAAGTCCTCGGGGTTTAGGTCTTCCATACGAGGAGGGTAAATAGTGAGAGAAGAACATATACAGGTTGTTTCAAAACAACACCAAACGAAGATAACAGTCGATTAGCTTGTCCGAAACTTGATGTCGCAACTTTCAAACTCTTCTATTTAAAGCTTTATGTGTGTTTAAAAATCGCACACATATGGGATTAGGCAGCGAAGGAACAACAATTGTCATACGCCACGTAAACAACCTCGGAATGTGTAATACGAAACACACAACAAAACCCACATGCTACGTTTTCCATTACTAAGGTGACCTATGCCACGCCGGCGTGTCTAGCAAAGCACGCCTACACCACGTGACTGGGACCTTCGCTACCAACCGGCATCTCTCTTGGAGTGGGCCAGGCACGTGCCATTTGGTTATGAACGACTGCCTAATCCATGATGATTATATGGCATATTTTGTAGGTACCGAATTTAGAGCTGAAAATTATATTCACGTATCACGTACGGTATGACCAACAAGGTCCACATCTTCGTTTGTTGTCGTTTTGAAACACCCTGTATAAATAAACATCTTAAAATTTTAGCTGTGATTCGCAGAAATCTTGGTTTAGCTGTTGGAGACGCTTCTGAAAGAGCATCATGTCATTGTGTGTGAGTGACAAACTGTTATCTAGGAAAACATCACATTTCCGTTGTGCCCCATCCACCTTATTCTCTGGCCTTAGCCCAGCAGAACTTTTCTTGTTTCCCAAACCCAAAAAACACGTTATTCCAAGCGATAGAGGAGATTTAGGACATGCCAACTGCGTACCATCCGAGAATATGTGTTCCATTAGGCGTTCCAAAAATGGAAGAGGCGGTAGTACAGAAATAATCATAAAACTCTGAGAAAGCCTAAAGCAATTTAAAGACGAAAATGGAATTTAAAACCATAAATAGGGATAGCATCTTGGGGACCGATAGCGGGACAGAATCCAAGTTAGTGCAGCAAGGTATATAGCTGTGATGTGTTGACAGTGTAATGTGTACTAATAGAAGGAAAATGGGGCAGTGGCAGGCTGTGATGTTTCCACTAGCAGTGGGAGGCGATGAGGTAAACATAAATATCACTGATTTACGGGAACTAACAATTTTAATATTTATAACTACTGTTGTGTAACAAGTCATCCGTATCATTATCCGTTTCATTTTCTCTCAAAATACATAGACTACAATGCACAACAACATACATTCATAACGTCTCAAATGTGAAGCGTCTCCGATTGGCAGGTAAACAGAGTTTATATTGTAAAAAACTTCGCTCCACATCACATGACACACCATCGACTATTGGGTAAGATACTCCATCAGCAATGCATTCCATAGCAACACCTCGTAGCATATTTCGTATTTCTCCGACATTTTGTTCCAAACACTGTCTTCACTTTCTTTCACACACGCCCTAAAACAGTTGTCACGGGTCTTTGATTAATTCCTTGCACAAGTTCATCGACAGCCTGCAGGGCTCGAGGCATTTCAATGTTCGATAGATATACCTCCAAAGTTGTTCTGTATGAATTGCAAACCGAAATACAATCCATTTGAAGCAAGAGATTTTACAATCTCTATTGAAGAACATGCAGCGTCATCAAAGCATTAATTACCTGTAAAACAATATTGTAATATACAACACGGTATACTGCTGCGTCGAGCCACGTTCCCCAACGCATTACTACAGGTTGTTTACATGCGGCGCGTGCAGTCATCAATGCAGGTCGGTCTCTACTCGGTAGATTTGTAACTAGTATCCGCATGTGTCACGCTATTGGTTCCCAAGTTCCTGTCCCTATGTATCACACATTGTTCAGGAAGAGTAAACAAAGTAAGATTTGGAGGGAAAGGTGGACATTGTCGTTTGGCCATTAATTGTTATCAATCTCTGTGATGATTTAGACTTCTATTGCAACTGTAACAAATGACTCATATCTTGAAGGAGTGTAACCAGTTCCATCTTTAGATTAACTCTTCTGGCAAGTCACTGCATTATGACATCATATTAAAGAATTTTATATTTCACACTTAATGTAAATGACTTACCTACCTGTTTTATTGTGTTTTATTTATTATGTATTTAATAGGGTTAATCATTATTTGTGAACAGTGAAAGTAGGTAGGTATTTGTAACTGCTAAATTAAGTACAACTGTTCTACAATTGTACGATAGGCGAACCAGCTTAGCACCACGTGGTGTGAGCACGTGCGTTCGCGGAAGAATACATTATGGTTTGTTGTTATCACCGGTGAAGTAACGATAGACAGATAATATAATGAAACGGAACTTATGAATATGCCTTGAAGTTCTGTGGAGCACGGCCCCGATCCAAAAGAAATTTCAGCATAAATATATGAACTCGCTCACCTTAACTTGTATATCAAGAAGGCCACTGGTCCAGAAGAAATGTCAGCATAAATATATCAACTCGCTCACCTTAACTTGTATATCAAGAAGGCCACTGATCCAAAAGAAATGTCAACATAAATATATCAACTCGCTCACCTTAACTTGTGTATCAAGAAGGCCACTGATCCAGAAGAAATGTCAGCATAAATATATGAACTCGCTCACCTTAACTTGTGTACCAAGAAGGCCACTGATCCAAAAGAAATGTCAGCATAAATATATGAACTCGCTCACCTTAACTTGTGTATCAAGAAGGCCACTGATCCAAAAGAAATGTCAGCATAAATATATGAACTCGCTCACCTTAACTTGTGTATCAAGAAGGCCACTGATCCAAAAGAAATGTCAGCATAAATATATGAACTCGCTCACCTTAACTTGTGTATCAAGAAGGCCACTGATCCAAAAGAAATGTCAGCATAAATATATGAACTCGCTCACCTTAACTTGTGTATCAAGAAGGCCACTGATCCAAAAGAAATGTCAGCATAAATATATGAACTCGCTCACCTTAACTTGTATATCAAGAAGGCCACTGATCCAAAAGAAATGTCAGCATAAATATATGAACTCGCTCACCTTAACTTGTGTATCAAGAAGGCCACTGATCCAAAAGAAATGTCAGCATAAATATATCAACTCGCTCACCTTAACTTGTATATCAAGAAGGCCACTGATCCAAAAGAAATATATCAACTCGCTCACCTTAACTTGTATATCAAGAAGGCCACTGATCCAAAAGAAATGTCAGCATAAATATATCAACTCGCTCACCTTAACTTGTATATCAAGAAGGCCACTGATCCAGAAGAAATGTCAGCATAAATATATCAACTCGCTCACCTTAACTTGTATATCAAGAAGGCCACTGATCCAAAAGAAATGTCAGCATAAATATATCAACTCGCTCACCTTAACTTGTATATCAAGAAGGCCACTGATCCAAAAGAAATATATCAACTCGCTCACCTTAACTTGTATATCAAGAAGGCCACTGATCCAAAAGAAATGTCAGCATAAATTTATGAACTCGCTCACCTTAACTTGTGTATCAAGAAGGCCACTGATCCAAAAGAAATGTCAGCATAAATATATCAACTCGCTCACCTTAACTTGTGTGTCAAGAAGGCCACTGATCCAGAAGAAATGTCAGCATAAATATATCAACTCGCTCACCTTAACTTGTGTGTCAAGAAGGCCACTGATCCAAAAGAAATATATCAACTCGCTCACCTTAACTTGTGTATCAAGAAGGCCACTGATCCAAAAGAAATGTCAACATAAATATATCAACTCGCTCACCTTAACTTGTGAATCAAGAAGGCCACTGATCCAAAAGAAATATATCAACTCGCTCACCTTAACTTGTGAATCAAGAAGGCCACTGCAGCTGCTGAGATGAGGAGCAGAACGGCGAGTATGATTACAGGAATCACAAGTGCAGTACTTGTTTCTGAAACAGCAACAACAGAACTCGGGTTCCATTCTTCAGCCTTGACAACACCAGGAGTCTCATCGGCAACCCTACAACCAAAACACAAGTATTAACAACTTTCACCACAAACTATTGCTACAAAAAATTAACAAGTACATGTGATTGGATAATAGCAACTGCAGATTCTAAAGTTAAAAGAAGAATTGGATAATGTATTTGTTGTGGGTTCCTTGCTGGTGGGTAACTCTGTGCGGTTGCGAGTCGGTTCCACCTTGTAGAGGAACAGAAGGTAGGTGTACTTCGCGTATCGGGATCCATGGAGTGACATCGAGACACGCAGCGAGCTCGAGAGGGATCGTCCTTAGGTCGAAGTAGTGACCGTACAGGTGTACGTGCCTAGCAGGAACTGCATCGGTACGAGCTCAAATCTCGGCAGGGTCGTATAAACAAGAACAAGAGATCAAGGTAGAATGAGACAGGCCACCAAGCCACGGAGATGTTGCTCCTCACGTAGCTCACACTTGACTCCCTTAAGGACTGACCCGGGCAAGCCCAGGCTGTCGGGGTCTCCCATGTGGGCATACCGACTAAAAAACCCCTCCACCCGTGTTAGAAGGAAGAAATGATTGCACCCGCGGATTCAAGGTGTGAATGAGATAAATTGTGTCTTTTAACGAGATCAACATTTTTGTTTGTTATTGTAGTGTTAAACGCCCGCTTTTACTGCTTGTGGCACCGCAGGCGATGACAGTGATGATACATGGAATGAAGATGGAGCACCGGTGGAATGCGATGGCGGAGGAAACCGGAGAAAATCCCCAAGCGCCGCTTTGTCCATTATCAATCTCACATGTCGTCGCTTGAGATCGAACCTGGGCCGTCTAGATGAGAGGCGAATGGTCTAACCACTGCGCGGCCTCAACATTTTTATGTGGTACTGTTCTCACCAGGAATACAAAAATCATCCAGAATAATGAGGTCTTCAGAAGCTACTCCCAGAAAATTCAAAATATACATTTTATTTGCCCTGTAAATATGTTAGCTGTACAGAATTAAAAGCCTTAATACTCGTAAAGGGTAGCTTGGAGTGGGGGTATTTTCTTGAAAATCTTCGTATCGTATGCTGAGTAGATACTCAACTTAAATATTAAATCTGGTATTTAACGGTCTTTTTATCTTTGAGCTATGCTGTCCACACTCACACATATCCACGCACCTTTCTCTAAAAATATTTTTTGAACTCAGCAGACCTCAAAAAACATGTATTTCCGGTGAAATTTCCACATCAAATTTTTGGATGGAATACAATAATTTCTCTACGTAATATATGTGTAGTACGTATAGAGAAAGTAAAAAAATATTAATTGTTACATTCGCATAATTTTATCTACATATTCTGTAACAAACAATAATTTTAAATAAATATTCTTTTCTCTTCTTCATGGTAATCGAGATAAAATTAGCAGAAATGGTTTTCATTCCCTATAAGTAGAAGGGAAATAAGGGAATACACTAAAGTGCTAAAGTTATGGGCGAATAGTGTAATAGCTGGACGCTATGTGATTGCCTTAAATTTCATTATTTTTGTATGACAAGGATGAGAAAAAGGAAAAACGAATGATGACTTCTCATTTCAGAAAGTGTAAATATTGGAAAACTAATACAAAAAATACATATTTTGTGTCCTTAACGAGATCTAAATTTGTTGTATAGATAATAAGGTTGTGTCTATATACTGCGGATTACCAGTAATACAACAGTCATTCAAAGGCTACACTTAAAGGAATATTATCAGAACATTGTATTTATTGCCAAAAATATATTGTTTGCATCCTATACATAGGATCATTTAATCAAAATGGTTATTACAGCTATTTTTGAGAAAAAACATCGAAAAATGGGATGTGGGAACACCTTCGTGTCGTATTTCTGAATGATGTTGAACTTAAATATTAAGTTTGGTACTTAACCGATTTTTACTTTCTCTATATCTACTACTATGTGCATAGAGAAGGTATTGTATTGCGACCAAAATTCGATATCGAGATTTCACCGGAAATATATGTTTTGAGACCCCCTGAATCAAAAAAAATATTTTTAGGAAAATGTCCGTGTGTGTCTGTCTGTGTGTATATGTGTGTGTGTGTCTGTTGGCAGCATAGCTCAAAAACGAAAAGTCCGTTAAAAACCAAACTTGGTATTTAGGTTTGGTATTTTCCAAGGACGCAACACGCAGATTTTCAAGAAAATCCCCCCACCCCAACTACCCTTTACATGGAACTTTTTTCGACAATTTTGATTTCCTTAAAAATGGCTCTAATGATTTTGACTAAAATCTCGTACATTAAAGATATTTACTTGACAAATAAAATGTATATCTTGAATTTTCTGGGAATAGCCTCTGAAGACTTCTTTATTCTGGATGAATTTTGAGGGTTTTTGCATTGACTGCTAAACCGTAAGAGATCGATAAAATCTTACCACAGAGAAAATGTAGAGGGTATTAAAACACACAATCTATGTTATACACATTTTTTGATGGAGTTAATCGTTTTTAAGATATTCCTTGTTTTTGGTTTCAGCTTTGAAAAACTTATACTTATCTCTCCTGTCCATACAAAGGAACTTCAATCACATAGCAACCAGCTTTTGACCATCACTTTAACCTATGATACTCCCTTATTTCGCTTCTACTTACAAGGAAGCAAGTAATAAGACTATTTCTGCTAATGTTTTCTCAATTAGCAGGGACTAATTAGAAGCCTAAGCCTTTTAACAATAATTTGTTACAGAGATGTAGAAAGTCATGTGAATGGAACACACAAGATTTTTTAGAATTATACAAAAAGCTTTAGTAATTGGGGTAAATTCAATTAAGTGCATTAATTTCAGTTGAATTAATCTTTTGGTGCTGAAATCCTATATTTTATTGTTATTGATTTCAATCTCTTTATTTTACTCCTGGCCTTGGAAAGAAAACAGAATTTCATGGCAACCATATAGTGATAGTTATTAAAAAGATTCAACTACCTTTTTATCCTCGTGTACTCCCTTATTTCCCTTTTACTTAAAAAGAAGCAAGTAATAAGACATTTCTGCTAATGTTTTTCTCGACTAGCATGAAGTAGACAAAAGATTAATTTTTTGAGAATAGTTTATTTGTAGAATAATTTAAATGCGCACATCAGACTTTTCATTAAACGCTCTGCGTTAAAATGAAGGTCAAAATCCAGAAAGATTGGGCGTTTCCATATTGCCAGACATCTTGTGATGTATCATACGAAGAAGCACTTGAAATTAGGTGAGCTGATAACATTTCACTTAATGTTACTTTTAATAACTCTGATCTTATCTTCAAGCATATTTTACGCGAGTAGAACTGAGTAAATCGAGCTCTTTGTCGCTTCTCCATCTTGTCCAAATCTTAATTATCCTATTACCGAGAGAGTTGGTTGCACAATAACATCTGAGGATTTCATTGGGTTCTATTTGCGTTGTCCTCTCTCCCTGATCTTGGGATTTTCGTGGGTTTTCCTGGTCGGTAAACGAATGTTGGTGGTTTCACATCTACCACTGATATGAAAACTATCTGGGCTCTCTTGAGGTCTCGCAAATAGGCCCGTAAACCTGGGTTTCAACCAAGTCTAGTTGTCCTAATGAATTGGACCTCGTCCCTAATATCTGCCCCTCTTATATCACTGGGTTCCAAAAAGAAGGAGCCTCGTATTCACACAAAATGTGTAAGGACATTTAAAAACGCCTTTTACAAATTAAAGTATAAAACTTGATGTAATAATGTGCAGATCTTTGAAAAGACAATGAACGAAACTCTCAGAACTCATTGCGATGAATTACAAGATACGTGTTTACTGTATCGAAAGAAAAGGCTCTCCTCCTGTCACTCAAAATGTGTTTGAATCATCCACAAGTTTGTTCAGTGTCCAACGTCTACCGTTTCGAATTTTTTCAGTCTGAGCTCTCTTTTGGTGTTCACTGTTTTATTTAGTAGCAGGTACTGAACAAGGCCAGGCAGTGAGCAATGTTAGATAGTGCAATACGTTTCGAAACGGGCTGCAGAAACCATGCCTACTCCATCACGTCATAGTTATACTCTGTGTGTACCGAAACTCAATCCGGTAATTTCCTGACCGCGGACCGAGCTATTATTATTGTGATGATTATTATTATTATTATTATTATTGTTGTTATTATTATTTTCATTTTAAGGGTTGGTCTTCCACACAAATTAAAACAGAATTGGATGAAGTTCATGTGGACTCTGCACCATCATTGAAAACCATTAATGAATTTAAACGTGATCGGATAAGTGCCGAAGACGAAGTGCCCTCCATGGCTCCAGTTGAGGTCACCACACAGAAAACCATTGACAAAACCCATGCTATGTTAAAGCAAGACCACGGAACAGAGAAGCATGAGATTGCTGAGACTGAAGTTATCTCAACTGAGTGAGTGTGTAATGTCCTCCACTGAGAATCGGCTATGAAGGGGCTGTGTGCCATGATTGCTTTCAATGGACCAAAAGCGCATCCTGAAAAAAGTTTTAACACGTTTGGCGACGTTTAATCGCCATCCGCAAGACTTTTTGACCGATTTGAGGCTGTCGATGAAAGCTGGATTCAGCATTATACACCAGACTCAAAACAGCAGTCAAAACTAAGGTTGGTGAAAGTGTACCGAAGGCACAGACCATTTTGTCAGCTGGTAAGGTAGCGGTAGCCATCACAGATTTTTGGGACTCCCTAGGAATTAACTGGATCCTATTATGATTCATTGTTGGATCGTCTGAATTTTTTTTTTTATGAAGAAAGACCAAGATTGGCACCAAACATGTGATCTTTCATCGGGATAATGCATATGTTCCCTATGGAAAACAAAACCGGGCTTGTTGGCTGTGGTCCACTGGGCTTCTGCCCTTGTTCCCCAAACGTCTGCGGCAAGCATCTTCAATGGCGTGTACATCTCCGGGCGGCTGCTCCAGACAACGTACCAGTCGCGCCATTGAACATGCTTGCCGCAGACGTCTGGGGAACAAGGGGTGAAGCCCAGTGGACCACGGCCAACAAGCCCGCTTTTGTTTTCTATAAGTGATTCTAACACCGGCTGTGAAAGTCTTCGAATATTAGTTATATGTTCCCTAACTTGCAACTTTGGCTTGGTGAGAAGAAATTCTCATCAAATGAAGAAGTGTTGGTCGCAGTCAACGAGTATTTAGAGATTTTGACAGAACCTATTTCTCCGACGGAATGAAAAAGCTGAAGGGTCGCTGGACCAAGTGTATACCTCTCAAAGGAGACTATGTGGAGAAGTAAGGTTAGTTTTTTTACGAAACATTTTTCTGTCTTTTTTATCAGACTTATTAAATTGCCTATGTAAATGGAAATACCTCGAGGTACTTACCGGATGATGCTAGAAGCTGGAACCAGTTTCTCCCTGATATCAATACCATACACAACAAGTCTCAGTAAAGTATTGACCTCGTCTTTCCTGAGAGAAGTCTTTCTTCTGTCCTGGTCATCGTCAGCAACTACAGCAGCAGAAATCGCCAGCACTTCCTTCAGACCAGCAGCGTTTTGTAGAGATTCTAGCACTTTCTGAGTGTCTTCCAGTGTAGAACCTTCCTGATAGATCACCGCCATGTTGTCCTTCTTTAATATTCTCACCTAGAAGTCGTTCAAAACGCCACTGTAAGTGCTGTTCGTACTAATTTCTATCTAAAATGTTTTTCCAATGGCAAGAGTTCTATACTGCAGCAATGAGATGTGTTATCGTCATCTGCGCTGCCAGGTCAATACCCCCACTCCTTAAATATTTCCCTCTCACTCGCACACTGAGCATGCAAATCTGCCTGGCGAAATAATGCCTGACGTGAGGAAAGCCTAACTGATTTTTCTAAACTTCTATAATTTTGCAGTTTTTAAATTTAAAACGTTGAATGTTATAGTTTATGAATTACTGCTCTTTTAACCCAATGGAACCGTCATTGGCTCCTCCGTATCGCTATCATCAATTACGTCAACAGCCAATAATAATTCGTCATTGCTACAGTTTTTAAAATCGTGTGGACCCTAAAAGTAATACTTTGACCCTGGCTACGCAATATCTACAGTGGTTGAAAAATTCTTGTGTGAGAATAGTATAAGTTTTTAAAGCTGAAAACAATAAAAAGGAATATCTCAAAAACGACACACTGCACGAAAAAAAATATATGACATAAACTGTGTATTTTATTGACATCTACATTTTTTGTGTAGTAAGTTTTTGTCTATCGCTTACGCTTTACCAGTTATATAAAATTCAGTAAAAACATCCAGAATGAACAGGTCTTTAGATGCTATTCCCTGAAAATTCAAGATATACATTTTATTTGGCATGTAAATATCTTATATATAAGAAATTTTAACTAAAATCGTTAGAGCCATTTTTGAGAAAATCAAAAATTTCGAATTCTTTTCCATGTAAATGATAGTTGGGGGGGGATTTTCTTGAAAATCTTCGTGTCGCATCCTTGGACATTGGTATGCAAGTTTCGTATTTAACAGTCTTTTCGTTTTTCAGCAATGCTGCCCAGACCCACACCCACACACACACACACACATACACATACACACACATGGACATTGGTATACAAGTTTCGTATTTAACAGTCTTTTCGTTTTTGAGCTATGCTGCCCAGACCCACACCCATGTTGTCCTTCTTTAAGTGCATTTTCTGGATTCAGGGGGTCTAAAAGCATATATTTCCGGTGAAATCTCGGTATGGAATTTTCGGGTGGAATACAATATCTTGTCTGTACTCTATGTGCGTAGTACGTGTAGAGAAAGTAAAAATGGACATTCTGAAAATCGGTTCTGCTTTCTTATGCGAAATACATAGTCTTCCGCTCGTTCTGTTTGCTTGCGCATGGACAGCCGTGTTGGTGACTGGACCAATGGTAGAGTGAAATCTAAAACTGGACTAGATCTACAATGTCCTCTGCCACGCAAATCAAAACAGAATTGTAGTTATGAAGATCATTTACTTTTGGATTAATGACTTTAAACGTGGACGGAGAAGCACTTGAGGTCACCACACAGAAAATCAAAAGTTGTGAAAGATTTTCAATGTAAAGGATTTTATGGTATGAGAGATTTTTACTTTCTCTACACGCACTATGTACGTAGTGTATAGAGAAGGCATTGTATTGCACCCAAAAATTCGTTACCAAGATTTCACCGGAAATATATATTTTTTGGGACTCACTGAATCCAAAACAAGCATTTTTAGAAACGTGCAAGTGTGCATGTCTGTTGGCAGCATACATCAAAAACGAAAAGTCCGTTAAATATCAAACTTTGTATTTAAGTTCTGTATCTTCCAAAGATGCGGCACGAAGGCTGTCAAATAAAATGTATATCTTGGATTTTCTCGGAATATCCTCTAAAGACCTTTTTATTCTGGATGATTTTTATTGAATTTTGCATAACTGGTAAACCGTAAGAGATAGACAAAAACTTACAGCACAATTTAGAGTTATATACATATTTTTCATGGAGTTAATCGTTTTTTAGACATTTCTTATTATTGGTTTCAGCTTTAAAAACTTATACTTTTCTCACACAGGAATTTGTCAACTCAGTCTATACAGACAAAGGAACTTCAGTCACATAGCAACCAGCTTTTGACGTCACTGTAACCTATGGCACTCCCTTATTTCCCTTCTTCTTACATGCAAATAAGTAATAAGGCGATTTTTGCTATTTTTTTTATCGATTAGCATGAACTACATAGAAGAATAGGCTTTTTAACAATAATTTGTAGCAGAGATGTGGAGAAAGTCATGTGGATGGAACACATCAGGTTCTTTTGAAACCTTTCGTGTCGCATCCTTGGTTTATTCTAAACTTAAATACTATTGCATGAATATCAAATTTTGGTAATGAAATTATGCTTTTTATTTAAATTGAATATTAAATAAAAGGGAATTATCTTTAATTTTATTTTTGGTTGTTAAATTTGGTGTTTATTATAGGTCTTTTCGTGTTTGATTTATCGTGAAAGGAAACACACACTTTTTCTAAAAATGCGTTTATTTTATTCAGAGTTTCTCAAAACATGTATTTCCGTGAAATCTCGTTATCGAATTTTTTGGGTGAAATACACAACTTTATCGACTCATACGTGCTAGATAAAATAAAAATATCTGAAATGGTCAATTCACAGAACTTTCTCTAGTTGATAAGCAAAAAAAAAGTTTTTGTTTTGATTATTCTTTTATCTACATCATGCTAATCGAAATAAACATTAACAAAATTGTCTTATCATTTGATTCCTTGCGAGTAGAAGGGAAATAAGAGAATACAGTAGGATAATGTGATAGTCACATATTTTAAAAGCCGGTCGCTAAACAATTGAAATTCGGTTCTTTTTGCATGACCAGGAGCAAAACAAGATAGAGATGAAACGAAAGAAAACCTCCAGTTTGAGAAATATTTTAAGTAAATTAAAACTGAAAGCAATTAAAAGGAATATAATGGAAACGATTATGCAAAAATATATGTATATATGACATAAATTTGTGTTTTAACGAGATCTACATTTTTGTGGTGTATGTTTCTTTTTTTCTTTTTATTATTTCTTACGGTTTACTAGCTATAAAAACGTCATCGAGAATGAAGAATTCTTCTGAAGCTATTAATCAGGAAATTCATGATATATATTTTATTTCCATGTAAACATCTTTAATGTACGACATTTTAATCGAAATCATTAGAGGCATTTTTGAGAAAATCAAAATTTTGATTGAGTTTATTTTTTTGTGTTGAACGATTTCTTTGGTGGATGCTAAACTTAAATACCAAATTTGGTATCTAACGGTCTTTTCGTTTTTGATTTATCGTGTACACCTAACACACAGAAACATCTTTTTATAAAAATGCTTTTCTTTTTTAATTTAGGGTTCCTCAAAGCATGTAGTTTCGGTGATATCAGATTGTTACATGGAATGCAATATTTTCTCTATCTATAATTTTATCACATTAGAAAATTATGAGTAGTTATTCTGTTATAACCTGTACAGCTTTTGGATTATTTATCAAAAATATTAATAAAATATTTTTTTAAAAACTTGATATGTAAGTTAAACATTCTGAACACATATTTGTAGTGTAATCCAAATTTACAGTTCATTTATTAATAGCCATGGCAACAAGCACTGTAAGAGTTTGAGAGGTCATTAATACTTACAGTACAATTAGGAAATGACGTAACATGTGCTACTTCAAGTAAAGAATCTAATGCATTAACAAAAGAGTGTATAAGAAAGCTTTGTCCATATAATTTAGTTACAGCCTTTCATTTGTTCACATCGAGAATTCATTTTCTCTTAATGTTCAATAAAATACTGAAAAGAAATTTTGATTTATTATTGTTTTTTTAAACATTTTCAAGTATTTCAAGAAGTAATTGGCTAACAACGAACTATAAGTTACTTATCAGATCTCGTATTCCTATTATACATTCTGGACCTGATAAGTATAACTTACAGTTCTTGTGCGCAATATACTACACAGGTAAAACTAACGAACCTAAAGTCTAATGTTATCCATATATTTACTGCTTTATTTATGTAATGTTAGAACACTTACGTTTATCTGAAGAGAGCCTTCAGCACCAACACCAACGCTATCTCTTGCCAGCACAGAGAACGACATGTCCTGGTATCGGAAGGTACGCTGGCGGGGATATACCACTCCGGTGTCTTTGTGTACCACAAACTGTGTGGCGTCATTGTCATCACCAGGATCATTATCATGGTCATCATCGTCGTGATCATCATCGTCATCGTGTTCTTCATCCTTTACTCTGCGAGATCCTCCAATCATGTATTCGATTTTAGCGTTATCTCCTATGTCGAGGTCTATAGCCTGAAAATAAAAATCTGACGTGTTTCATTCATATAATTCTCTCTGCTATTGTTACATAGTCTTATTCTTCTATCCACTTTATGATAATCAAGATAAACATTAACAGAAGTTGTGTTATTACTTGTTTCCTTGTAAGTAGAAGGGAAATAAAGGAGTACACTGGACTAAATTGATACTCAAATGTTTTAAGGCATGCCTGGGTAGTGTGGTGCTGGCATTTCTTCCTTACATTCAACAGGTCGTGAGTTCGAATCTCGCTTAGGGTCAGTTACCAAAAGTAAATTCATAAAATTATTTGGTCAAAAACTGAGAATAAGTTAGTTATCATTTTCAAGTTAAAGTTTTAATAATTACTGGATAAGGGTTTTTCGGGGTTTTCCTTTTTCCTTTTTTCGAATGTCAAGTAACTTTAAGCTCCATGTATCCCGAGATCATCACAACATCATTTCAGCAATGTACGCTTCGTTTTTGAGTTATGTTGTTCAGAAACACACACATATACATATCTTTTTCGATTAAGGGGTTCTCAAAACATATATTTCTGGTAAAATATCGATATGATAATTTTGGGTGGGATACAACACCTTCTCGCATCATTTAAAAATCTGATATGTTCCATTCACATGCCTTTCTCTTCATCTCTGCAAAAATTATTGGTAAAAAGCTTATGCCTCTATTTACTTTATACTAATTCGGAAAAATTAGCAGAAATAATCTTATTACTTACTCCCTTATAAGAAGAACCGAAATAAGGCAGTACCATAGGTTAAAGTAATAGTCAAAAGCTGGTTGCTATGTGACAAGTTCCTTTGTTTGTATGGACAAGAGTTGACAAATTCCTGTATGAGAGATGTATAAGTTTTTCTAAGCTGAAACCAAAAACAAGCAACATCTAAAAAACGATCAACTCCATGGAGAAAAGTATATTACAAAGCTTTTGTGTTTTAACGTGCTCCACATTTTTACGTGGTAGCTTTGTGTCCATCTCTTACGGTTTAGCACTTATGTAAAATTCGTCCAGAATAAAGTAGTCTTCAGAGGGTATTCCCGGAAAATTTAAAAATATACATTTTATTTGGATGTAAATATCTGTAATATACGATATTTTAATCAAAATCGTTAGAGCCATTTTTAAGAAAATAAAATTTTTCAAAAAAAGTTCCATGTAAAGGGTAGTTAGGGTGGGGGAGATTTTCTTGAAAATCTTCGTGTCGCATCCTTGGAAGATATTAAAGTTAAGTACCAAGTTTGGTATGCAACGTTCTTTTCGTTTTTGAGCTATGATGTCCACACGCACACACACGGACCTTTTTGTAAAAATGCTTTTTTTTTTTTTGGATTCAGGGGGACCCAAAACATGAATTTACGGTGAAATGTCAATATCGAATTTTTGGGTGGAATGCAATACCTTCTCTATACACTATGTACATATTACGTGTAGAGAAAGTAAAAAGAGGAAGAATGAATTTGAAACTTATAAAGATTAAACTAATAACTAATGAATAATGAAACTATTTTTGGGGTAGAACAGTGCATGTAACGCATATGAGAATCTCATTTTGTCCGCTAACTAACAGAATTGTAATAAAGGAATCACAAATTTCCGGGTCTAAAGTGTTTTGAAATACCTGCGTTATGTTTAGCCCTCGTTTACATACATCACCCAACTGCAGTTTCTGTGTTTACAGCTCGCATGCCACCAACTTGCATTCATGACACTCTTAGTGAGGACGAGGGACCGATTAAGATGCAAACTTTCTTTTACACAATGAATGGCTTTATTTATGCTGACTTAACAGATATTCGTTCAATTTACGCTACAAGTGAGGAATCTGCCAATATTGCGATGTAGCATCGGCGATTTCGAAGTCGTCATCTTCCAAAAAAGATGAACGGAGAGTGCAATGTATCAAAGGATCTGTGGAATAAACTATTTTAATTCCCGATTTGAAGGTTTTTTTTTAAGTTGAAGCTTAATTTTAATTGATTTCCTTTATAAGAGCAAAGAGGTTGATTTTGTGGCTTAGAAACAGAAATGCTTGCATAGTGGCCGGAGTATTTGTTCAATAAAATCAAATTGAAATAAGGTATAATATCACTGTGTTCAATATTTTAAGTTAAACCATGAATATATTGTGAATCCTAATCAGATAAAGTTGTATGAAACAAAAAACTTATGATTACGTAGGTTGAAGTTTCAGAGCGATCAATGTTCTTCCCTCACCTCATACCGCCTATACTCGGGCAGGCAGAGGAGAGTGAGATTTGTTACGTAAACAACCCAACGTCTGAGACAGGGAATAGCATTGTCAAATTTTCCTGATGAAATTAAGTTTAAAAATACCGAAAAAACTTGTATACTGGATTTTTACACATAAAGATTTATTTTTTAAGTGTTTTAGTAACCAGTATTTAGTAGTGCTCAATGAACGTATTTGTAAAACAATGGATGTAACAAATGTATAAATAATTACTGACAAAGATTTGGAATAAGGAAAATGGGTGCCAGGGTCTGATATTGCAGATGTTTATTTTAAATTTGTTGTACATACGTGTTAGACACGGTAAGACCGCAGACGATGACACTGATGATACGTGGAATGAAGATGGAGCACCAATGAAATGCTTGTCGGGGGGAACCGAAGCACCTAGAGAAAACCCGCCCTTGCGCCGCTTTGTCCACCATAAATCTCATATGCGCGGTTGCTTGGGATCTAGGTGTGAGGCGAGTTGTCTAACTACACGGTCACGACGTGGCCCGTACTTATTACAATCTAAAATGTCCCAGAATGTGTAAATAACACAGAAACAAGGCAATTTACCTCACGCAGCGACCCACTTCTGCCACCACGTGTAAGGAGACTGGAAGCTATTTTCAGATACCTGTCGTGGTGCCCTTGTCGCATGTATAGTAATTGCTTCAGCGTTCAACATTTTTGACTGAAACGTTTATGCTATTGATACACCTGAATTTTCTTCACCAAAAGCTTCTTCCATCATTCTGAATGTCTCTGAGGGAGATTTGTTCAATAAAACTTTATGTTCGAGCGTTTCCGACATTATGAAATGCGATAAACGAACATGGATATCTAACCAAAAATCTGATGTGTTCTATTCACATTACTTTCTCTACATCTCTGTAACAAATTATTATTAAAAAGCTTATGCTTCTATTTACTTCATGCTAATTGAGAAAAAATTAGCAGAAATAGTCTTATTACTTGCTTCCTTGTAAGAAGAAGCGAAATAAGGGAGTACCATAGGTTAAAGTGATAGACAAAAGCTGGTTGCTATGTGACTGTAGTTCTTTTGTTTGTATGGAAAGGAGTTGAAGAATGTATAGGTTTTTCAAAGCTGAAACCAAAAACAAGGAATATCTCCAAAACGTTCAAATCCACGAAAAAAAAATGTGTATAACATAAATAGTGTGTTTCAAAGTGCTCTGCATTTTTTGTGATGTAAGTTTTTGTCCATCTCTTATGGTTTAACAGTTTTGCAAAATTACGTAAAATTCATCCAGAATAAAGTAGTCTTCAGAGGCTATTCTCAGAAAATTCAAGATATACATTTTATTTGTCAGGTAAAAATCTTTAATATGCGATATTTTAATCAAAATCGTTAGGGCCATTTTTGAGAAAATCAAAATTTTCGAATAAAGTTCTATGTAAAGGGTAGTTGGGGTTGAGGGGATTTTTCTCAAAACCTTCGTGCAAGATACTGATCTTAAATACCAAGTTTGGTATATTTTACCCAATTTTCGTTTTTGAGTTATTGTGTTCACACGGACACCTTGACATACTGATGCACACACAAACCTTTTTCTGAAAATGCTTTTTTTTTGGATACAGGGCACCCTAAAACTTATACTTCCGGTATGGAATTTTTGGGTGCAAAACAATACCTTCTCTATACACTATGTACATAGTACGTATAGAGAAAGTAAAAACTGGTGTTTTCCGTTCACATAACTTTCTTTAGCTGTTCCACAAAACAAATTTTTGTTATCAACGTCATGTGCATCGAGATAAACCTTTGCACAATTGGTCTTGTTGCTTGCTTCCTTATAAGAAGAAGGGAAATGAAGGGATGCACTAAGCTCAAACATTAGTCAAAACTTAGAAAAGCTGGTCGCTATGAGGTTCGGTTGGCTTTGCATGGATCCGTTTGAGAAAAGATAATTAGTTTAAAATTGAAACCAATAACAATGAATATCTCGGAAACGAGCAATTCTGCAACAAAAATGTATATGACATAAATTGTGTGTTTTAACGAGATCTACTTTTTTTTTTTTTTTTGGTAAGTGTTATGACATATCAGAAATGCGAAATTCTGCAAAACTCAACCAGAATAGAGTTTTTCAGAATATATTCCCACGAAATTTTAATGTACACTTTATTGGTGATGTACATATCATTAATATGCGGTATTTTAAACAAAACCATTATAGCCATTTTTGAGAAAATCAAAGTGTTGGAAAAATGTTGCATGTAATAGCTAGTTGCGTGGGTGAATTTTCTTCAAAATGTTTGTGTCGCATCCTTGGCACACACAAACACACTAGCTTTTTTGATTCGGGGGCTCTCAAAACATGTATTTCCAATGAAATCTCAGTATCGAGTTCTTTTGTGGAATACAATATTATACACTATGTACATAGCACGTGTAGATAAACAAAACAATATTATTAGCATTAAAATCGAAATGATCTTTTGTCATGGACATTACCAACGCCTAAAAACAAAATACCCTTTATTTTCTTACATATTATACAGAAGAAAAAACATGTAGGGTTATAAGAAATAATTTTATATGCTCAAATCTCCTTTAGCATCAAAATATATAACCTATATGTTGTATATCGAAATAGAGTTGTTTACTTTCTCTATACGCACTATGTGCATGGTGTATAGAGAACGTATTGTAATGCACCAAAAATTCGATACCAAGATTTCACCGCAAATACATGTTTTGGGTCCCCCTGAAACCAAAAAAAGCATTTTTGGAATAAGGTCCGTGTGTGTAGGTGTACGTGTGTGTGTGTGTGTGTGTGTGTGTGTGTGTGTGTGTGTGTGGTGTGTGTGTACCATAGCTCAAAAAAGAAAATATCGTTAAATACCAAACTTGGTTTTTAAGTTTAGTATCTTCCAAGGGTACGACACGAAGATGTTCAAGAAAATCCCTCCACCCCCAACTACCCTTTACATGGAACTTTGTTTCTAAAATTTTGATTTTCTCAAAAATGGCTCTACAATTTTGATTAAAATGTCGTATATGAAAGATATTTACCTTACAAATAAAATGTATATATTGCATTTTCTGGGAATAGCCTCTAAAGGTTGCTTTATTCTGGATGAATTTTACGAAATTTTACATAGTTGCTAAATCACACATAAAATGTAGAGCAAGTTAAAACACACAATTAATATTATATAACTTTTTTTTCGTGGAGTTGATCGCTTTTGAGATATTTCTTGTTAGTATTTTCAGCTTTAAGAAACTTAAACTTTTCTCATACAGGAATTTGACAACTCGCGTGCATACAAACAAATGAACTTCAGTCACATGGCAACCAGCTTTTGACTATCACTTTAACCTAAGGTACTCCCTATTTCGCTTCTACTTACAAGTAAGCAAGTAATCAGACTATTTCTGCTATTTTTATCTTGAAGTAAATAGATGTATATTCTTTTTAACAATAATTTGTTGCAGAGATGTAAAGAAAGTCATGTGAATGGAACACACCAGATTTTTTCCATGACAATATCACCTTGAAGGCGTAATACAGCAACAGTTTCCTGATGGAACCGCAGTGAAGTTTTGCTGCAGTTCGCGTGGATCTGTTTTTAATTCTCATTTCCGATAAGAGAACGAATGTTCCACAGAAGTTCCTGGCTGCCAATAAAGTTGCAGTAAATCACAGTTGGTTTTATTTTACCATGTTTTTGCACTTAGAGAAGTTAAATTTGCAAATGAAAAGACGGTCGCTGCGCGGAGCCATATTTTTAATGGGAAGCATTTTATTGGTAGACGAACTCAATAACAGCTATCAGAACCTGCTCGCCTCATGAACACTTCTGCATACATCACGGACAGGCAACCTCGCGGTCCTTATGTGTACAACCTGCCCAAAAATATGCTTCACTTTTCTTTCCATATACTAGCTTTTTATGTTCACACACAAAGTGAACAAGTACTTTTATTAAACATCTTATTTATTACATTCACATTACCTTCTCCACTTCTTACCCAGCAAACAGAGGAAGTATTTCTAGGTATTTCACGCAAAAATTCTGTATGTATGTATAAATGTAAATGACGTGTTATTTATGGACGCTCTTTAACTGCTGTGGCTCTCAGCGTCCCATTCTAAATAGGGCGTGAAAGACCGCTTAATTTTGCTCAGAGGCCTCTCTATCAGGCTTGAGGTTGTTCTTTTACGTGCCGTAAATCTACGACACGGGACCAACGGCTTTGCTTCCCTTCCGAAGGAAGCCATGCTAAGACTTTTACACCCGAAAAAAATCCATCGTCCTCCGCCGGGTTTGAACCCGCGACCTAGGGTATATGAAGTCAGCATGGTAACCATATGTATGTTATGTATGTATGTATGTATGTATGTATGTATGTATGTATGTATGTATGTATGTATGTATGTATGTATGTATGTATGTATGTATGTATGTATGTATGTATGTATGTATGTATGTATGTATGTATGTATGTATGTATGTATGTATGTATGTATGTATGTATGTATGTATGTATGTATGTATGTATGTATGTATGTATGTATGTATGTATGTATGTATGTATGTATGTATGTATGTATGTATGTATGTATGTATGTATGTATGTATGTATGTATGTATGTATGTATGTATGTATGTATGTATGTATGTATGTATGTATGTATGTATGTATGTATGTATGTATGTATGTATGTATGTATGTATGTATGTATGTATGTATGTATGTATGTATGTATGTATGTATGTATGTATGTATGTATGTATGTATGTATGTATGTATGTATGTATGTATGTATGTATGTATGTATGTATGTATGTATGTATGTATGTATGTATGTATGTATGTATGTATGTATGTATGGCAAATAATCTATCTGTCTGTGGGTCTGTCTATCTGTCCAGCTATCTGTCTGTCTGTCTGTCTGTCATAAAATATGTTTGAATCAAAATCGTTACCAGCATTTTTGAGAAAATAAAATTTTCAAAAATCTACTATGTAAAGGTTTTTTTTTATTTTTTTTTTTGGGGGGGGGACATTCTTGAAAATATCCGTTTCGCATTCTTGCGAGATATTTACCTAAACACCAAGTTTGGTATTTTACGATTTTTCGTTTTTGTGTTGTGTTCACGGACACACGGACACCCACCAGAGCGGCTCGGGGTTCGATCCCAGGTGACCGCATAAGTATAAAGGGGTCTTTAGAGGTTATTCCCAAATTATTAAGAGGGAACGTTATTTATCATGTAAGTATATTTAATATACGGAATTTTAACCATTTGCCAGTTTTGATAAACTCACATTTTTCTAACTTTTATCTATGGAAAGAGTAGTTTACGGTGGGTGAAATTTTCTCAAAACCTTAGTGTGGTATACCAAATTTGTTGTTTTATCGACGTTTCGTTTTTGAGTTATCGTGTTCAGACACACACACACACAGACACACACACACACACACACACAGACACAGCAGAACGGCCCGGGGTTCGATCCCAGGCGACCGCATATGTATAAAGGGGTCTTCAGAGGTTATTCCCAAAATATTCAAGATGTAAACTATTTTATCGTGTAAATATATTTAATATGCGGTGTTTTAATCAAAATCATTAGGCCCATTTTTGAAAAAAACAAAATTTTCGAACTTTTTTTCACGTAAACGGTAGTTTGCAGTGCGTGGAGTTTGCTCAAAATCATCGTGTGTCATCTTTAAAATATACTAAACTAAATTACCAAGTTTGGTATTATACCGAATTTAGCTTTTATGTCCACAGACATACACATTTTTCTAAACATATTTTTTGATTCAGGGGACCTCAAAATATAATTTCCGGTGAAATATCGCTATGCATTTTTGGCTGGAATACAGTACCTGCCTCTAAATACTATGTACGTAGTGCGTGTAGAGAAAGTAAAAACACACAGACACATGCTAAGCTTTTCCTAAAAATGCTTCAGGAAGTCTTAAAATGTATATATTTCCGGTGAAATCAATATTGAATTTTGAATGGAATACAATACTTCGCTACCTACTATGTACGTAGTACATATGCACTAGAGAAAGAAAAATCTGATGTGTTCCATTCACATGACTTTCTGTACATCTCTGCAACAAATTATTGTTAAAAATCTTATGCTTCTATTTACTTTATGCTAATCGACAAAAAAATTAGCAGGAATAGCCTTATTACTTGCTTCCTTGTAAGTAGAAGCGAAATAAGGGAGTACCATACGTTAAAGTGATAGTCAAAAGCTGGTTGCTAAATGACTGAAGTTCCTTTGTTTGTATGGACAGGAGTTGACAAATTCCTATATGAGAAAACTTAAGTATTTCAAAGCTGAAAAAAAAAACAATGAATATCTAAAAAGTAATCAACTCCACGAACAAAATTATATAACATAAATTGTGAATTTTAACGTGCTCTACATTGTTTGTGGGGCAAGTTTTTGTCTATCTTTTACGGTTTAGCAGTTATGTAAAATTTCTTACAATTCATCCAGGATAAAGCAGTCATTAGAGGCTATTCCCAGAAAATTCAAGATATACATTTTATTTGTGAGGTAAATGTCTTTAATATACGATATTTTAATCAAAATCGTTAGAGCAATTTTTGAGAAAATCAAAATTTTCGAAAAAAGTTCCATGTTAAGGATAGTCAGGGGTGGAGGGATTTTTCTCAAAATTTACGTGTCGCAACCTTGAAAGATACTGAACTTAAATACGAAGTTTGGTATTTTACCGACTTTTCGTTTTTGAGTTATCGTGTTCACTGACACACGGAGAATGCCTTGTTGAAGAATAGCTGGAAAGTGTCTTGTGGATGTAACACATCTGGGTTTTCTTTTTCTTTTTTCCAGAGAGTAAGTAGTACGATATCTTGGGAACATTTGTCATCAGCCACTGCAAAATTGTTTAAGTCGCAGTGTTGCGCGGAGAAGATAGATAATTACTGTGAATTACTGCGACAACTCCAACCAGAGTAACACTGGCAGTCTTAAAGACCATGTTACACGATGCGATACCACCGTCTGCTATTACTTTCTTTACAAGTACTCTGTATAAAGAAGTTATTGTAATACACCCAAACACTCTATACCGAGATTTCACCGCAAATATGTTTTAGGATCCTCTGTATCAAAAAAAAAAAAAAAGCATATCCAGAAAAAGGTCCATGTGTCTGTGAACACGATAACTCAAAAACGAAAAGTCGGTAAAACACCAAACTTGGTATTAAAGTTTAGTGTCTTCTAGAGATGTGACACAAAGATTTTGAGAAATATTCCCCCACCCCAAACTACCCTTTACATTGAACGTTTTTCGAAAATTTTGATTTCCTGAAAAATTGCTGCAATGAATTTGATTAAACTATCGTATATTAAAGATATTTATGTAACTGACAAATAAAATTTATATATTGAATTTTCTGGGAATAACCTCAGAAGACTATTTAATCTGGATGAATGTTATGGAATTTAGCATAACTGCTAAACCGTAAGAGAGGCACAAAATCTTGTCACACACAAATGTAGAGAACGTTTAAACACACAATTTATGTTACATACATTTTTTCGTGGAGTTGATCGTTTTTTAGATATTTCTTGTTTTTGGTTTCAACTTGAAAAAAAACTTTTTCTCATATTGTAATTTGTCAACTCGTGTCCATACAAACAAAGGAACTTCAGTCACATAGCAACCAGCTTTAGACTATCACTTTAACTTATGGTACTCCCTTATTTCGCTTCTGCTTACAAGGAAGCAAGTAATAAGACTATTTCTGCTATTTTTATCTTGACTAGCTTGAAGTAAATTGGAGCACAATCGTTTTAACAATAATTTGTTGCAGAGATGTAGAGAAAGTCATGTGAATGGAGCATATAAGATATTTAGAAAAATGTCCGTGTGTCTGACTGTGGGCAGCATAGCTCAAAAACGAAAAGTCCGTTACTTCCAAATTTAATATTTGAGTTCAGTATCTTCCAAGGATACGACACGACACGAAGAGTTTCTAGAACCTGGTATTTAAGTTGAGCATCTTCCAAGGGTGCAGCACACTATATTTTCAGAAAAACACTCCGCACCAAACTACCCTTTACTTGGAAAATATTAGAAAATGTTGGTTTTCTCAAACATGGCTCAAACGATTTTGATTAAAATCTTTTGTATTTAAGATATTTACATGACAAATAAAATGTATGTCTTGAATTCCCTGGGAGTAGCTTCTGATGAACTATTTGTTCTTGACGATATTTTCGAATTTTACATAACTAGTAAACCGTAAGTGACAGACAACAACTTATTTCACAAAAAATGTAGTTTTCATTCAAGTACACAATTTATGTTATACGCATTTTTTGTGTGGAGATATTCTTTGTTATTGGTTTCCATGTTAAAATATCTACTTATACTTTTATCAAACACGGGTATGTGTTTGTGTGTTGAAGTTACCTGTTTTGAGGAAACATGACCTACCTGAACAGTTACTAGCGAGGGTGGCAGCAATTCCATCACCAAATCCTTGGACGGGTACCCCACAGTCAGTGATTTCTCCCGGAAGAAGGGACGATTGTCATTCACATCCTCAACCTTGACTACCATAAGCATGGCATTCTCCTCGCCAGTGACGTAATACTCCACATTCTGAGGCCTGCAACAGTAAACATTATGTTTAACCTAATACAGAAATGGTGGAGCCGCCGGTCACAAAAAGAGTGGGGGTTGTGACGTAACACAGCTACTAGTGGCATGCAAGGTTTTTACTTTGTCTTCACGTACTATATACACAGTTTATAGAGAAGGTATTGTATTGCATCCAAAAATTTCATACCGAGATTTCACCGGAAATACATGTTTTGGGTCCCCCTGAATCCAAAAAAAAAAAGTATTTTTGGAAAAAGTTCCGTGTGTGTGTCTGTTGACAGCATAGCTCAGAAACGAAAAGACCGTTAAATACCAAACTTGGTATTTAAGTTTGGTATCTTGCAAAGATGCGACAGGAAGATTTTGAAAAAAAAATCCCCCCACCCCAAACTACCCTTTGCATGGGAATTTTGATAAACTTTTGATTTTCTCAAAAATGACTAACGATTTTGATTAAAATACCCTATATTAATGATACTTACCTGACAAATAAAATGTATATCTTGAATTTTCTGGGAATAGCCTCTGAAGATTACATTATTCTGGACGAATTTTACGGAATTTTGCATAATTACTAAACCGTAAGAGATGGACAATCTACTTACCACTCTTTAAAACACACAATTTATGTTATATGCATTTTTTCATGGAGTTGATCGTTTTTGAGATATTCCTTTCTTTTGGTTTCAGCTTTAAAAAATTATACTTTTTTTCACACAGGACTTCGTCAACTCCTGTCTGTACAAACAAAGGAACTTCAGTCACAGCAACCAGCTTTTGACTATCATTTTAACGTATAGTACTCCCTTTTTTCGCTTCTACTTACAAGGAAGGAAGTAGTAAGTCTATTTCTGCTAATTTTTTCTCACTTAGCAAGAAGTAAATATAAGCATGAGCTTTTTAACAATAATTTGTTGCAGATTAGTAGAGAAAGTCATGTGAATGGAACACACCAGATTTTTTTTTTTATTTTATGCTGTGTATTTTATTTTTGCAATCTATATTTATAGTTAGTCTGTTAATAATTATGTATGATGTATGCAAATAAATACATTTTTAAAAATCTGAGATATTTGTCCTACGTTTAGAAATTCGGTAGCAGGGTTTTTATACAGATTTTTTATTATTATTACTATTATTATTATTAATCAGGGGGTCAAAAAACATGTATTTCTGGTGAAATTTAGGCACCAAATTTTTGGGTGCAATACAATTGCTTCTCTATACATATGTACATAGTACGTGTACAGAAAGTAAGAATAGTTTACTGTAGAACAGCTAGAGATGCTAATGTAAGTAACATACCAGGTTTTTATTTAACTCCGGGGCGCTCTTAAAATATGGATTTTCTGTGAAATTATCTACATCGAATTTGTTGGTGGAATGCTGTGGTTGCTCCGCTTACGTGGTCGTACTTTTAGGCCACACGCAATCCACCTCGGCGGCCCGGGTTCGATCCCAAGCGCCCGCATGTGGGATTTGTGGTTAACGAAGCGGCGTCTTGGCGGTTTGTTCCTGACTCCTCTGGTTTCCTCCTCCACTCATCCCACCAATTACTCCATCATCACCTTTCCTATAATCCATTTCGCCTTCATTTTATATCATCCTCCTTACGCACATTCTAGGCTATGAACCGACCTTTCGTTCCAGGTTCTCCATGTAACTTCTAGGGGTGGCGGTCCTACATACGGGGTAAGACCATGACACTTTCTTGTAACAGTACACAGCTATCTCAGTAGAGGCAGCCTATAGTATATTGAGTACTAAGTTATACTTATCAGGCCGAGAATGGAATACGAGGTCTGATAAGTAACTTACAGTTCGTGGCTAACCAATTATTTTTTGAAATACTTGTAAATACTGTAAAAAAACAATAATAAATCAAAATATTTCAATACTTCAATATTCTATTGACTGGCTCCATGGTCGAATGGTCAGCGAGCTGACCTCTCTTCCGGAGGTACTGGGTTCGATTCCCGGCTGGGGCGGGGAATTGTTCTTTAACCAGAATTATTCACTATCCCCCGCAGAGTCTGGAAGTATGAATGTGCGTGTGTTTAATGACTTGAACAATGAATACCCTAATGTTGTAAACCTACAGCAATATGAGTTGTTTCACAAGTAAAAGCCCCCGATATGACCATTCAAGCTAAAGGGGGCTATACATTATTGAACATTAAGAAAAACCTGATGTGTTCCATTCACATGACTTTCTCTACATCTGCTAAAAATTATTGTTAAAAAGCTTATGCTTCTTCTTATTTCATGCTAATCTACAAAAAAAATAGCAGATATAGTCTTATTACTTGCTTCCTTGTAAGTAAAAGCGATACAAGGGAGTACCATAGGTTAAAGTGATAATAAAAAGCTGGTTGCTATGTGACTGAAGTTCCTTTGTTTATATGCACAGGAGTTGACAAATTCCCGTAAGAGAATAGTATAAGCTTTTTAAAGCTGAAACCAGAAACAAGGAATATCTTAAAAACGACCAACCCCACGAAAAATGTAAATGTCGTGTTATTTATGGACGCTCTTTAACTGCTGTGGTTCTCAGCGTCCCATTCCATATTTGGCCTGAAAGACCGCTTAATTTTGCTCAGAGGCCTCTCTATCAGGCTTGAGGTTCTTTTACGTGCCGTAAATCTACGACATGGGACCAACGGCTTTACTTCCCTTCCGGAGGAAGCTATGCTAAAGATTTTTACACCCGAAAAAATCCATCGTCCTACGCCGGGTTTGAACCCGCGACCTTGGGTGTATGAAGTTAGCATGGAAACCATTACACTACGGAGGGCGACTAACCCTACGAAAAAAATGTATATAACATAAATTATGTGTTTTTATGTTTTCTACATTTCTTGTATGATAAGCCTTTGTCCATATCTTACAGTTTAGTAGTTATATAAAATTCCATAAAATTCATCCAAAATAAAGTAGTCTTCAGAGGCTATTCCCAGAAAATTCAAGATATACATTTTATTTGTTAAGGGTAGTTGGAGGTGGGGGGATTTTCTTGAAAAATCTTCGTGTCGCATCCTTGAAAGATACGAAACTTAAATACCAAGTTTGGTATTTGACAGTCTTTTTGTTTTTGAGCTATGCTGCCCACAGGCGCACACACACATACACACACGGACATTTTTCTAAAAAATTTTTTTGGGGTTCAGGAGGACCCAAAACATATATTTCCCGTGAAATCTGAGTATCGAATTTTTGGGTGTATTACAATCAATACCTTCTCTATACACTATGTGCATAGTACGTGTAGAGAAAGTAATAATAAATTAAATTTGCTCTTCTATATTTTATTGAACATTAAGAAACTGTGAATTCTCGATGAGAACAAATTTAAGGCTACATCTAAATTATATGGACAAAAGCCTTCTTATACATTTTTTGTTAATGAATTTTGCAATAGATTCTTTACTTGAAGTAGCACATGTTACGTCATTTCCTAATTGTACTGTAAGTATTAATGACCTCTCAAACTCTTACGGTGCTTGTTGGCATGGCAATCAGTAAATGAATTGTAAATTTAGCTTACATTACCAAATATGTGTTCAGAATGACTAACTTACATATCAAAAATTTCAAAACTTTATCTTATGTTTGTAAAATAAAGATACTTACCCGACGTTGGTCCATGCAGCTTCCCCGCTGGAAGACCTGCTGTATGCCGGGTTATCACAGTTTCGGAATAGCTTTAATCGAACTATGTTAGATTGGTTAAATATTTTGCTTTCGCGGTCGATCGGTGCCGCCGTAGAAACCGTTCCATTGGCGTCGATGGTGAACAAGCCTAGAGAGCGAGCAAACCGACATAATTACACATTGCATTAACATAAACCATCCAAAAACAACATTACTGAAAGCAAACATGGGTTTAACTTGGCGAGGCTTCAAACCTCGCACAAATTCACTGTTACAGGGAACGTACGAGGGAGGGCCTTCAATAAGTCCATTCACATGACTTTCTCTACATCTCTGCAACAAATTGTTGTTATAAAGCTTATGCTTTCTCGTAAGTAGAAGCGAAATAAGGGAGTACCATAGGTTAAAGTGATAATAAAAAGTTGGTTGCTAGGTAACTGAAGTTCCTTTGTTTGTATGGACACGAATTGACAAATTCCCGTATGAGAAAAATTTCAAGTTTTTCAAAGCTGAAACCAATAACAAGGAATATCTCAAAAACTATCAACTACACGAAAAAATGAGTATAACATGAATTTTATGTTGTAACGTGCTCTACAGTTTTGTATGGTAAGGTTTTGTCCATCTCTTACGGTTTAGCAGTTATGCAAAATTCAATAAAGATCGTCTAGAATAAAGTGGCCTTCTGAGGCTATTCCCAAAAAATTCAAGATATACATTTTATTTGTTATGTAAATATCTTTAATATGCGATATTTTAATAAAAATCTTTGGAGCCATTTTTGAGAAAATCAGAAATTTCAAAAAATGTTCCATGTAAAGGGTAGTTGGGGCTAGAGGAATTTTCTTGAAAATCTTCGTGTCGCATCCTTTGGAAGATACCAAACTTAAATACTAATTTTGGTATTCAACGGTTTTTTCGTTTTTGAGCTATGCTGTCCACACACACACACACGCGCGCGCGCACACACGGACCATTTGTAAAAATGCTTGTTTGGATTCAGGGGGTCCCAGAACATTTATTTCCGGTGAAATCTGGTATAGAATTTTTGGGTGCATTACAATATTCTTTATACACTATGTACATAGTACATGTAGAGAAAGTAAAAAAGCAATGGATGTCAATCTGCTGAATACAGTTTATGTTGTAGTACTTCGAACGTTAGTTATACAATTTTCTCCATCGAAACTGCGCAGGTGTGCGAGCATCTTTGCTTTGTTTTGATGGAAGAGAATCGTTTTCTTTGCCACATAAGGGCGTATTTTTTCTTGATTTCTACATTTAACCTGTGGAATAACGATGGATCATACTCTCCATTTATCTTTCTTCTTTTCTGCAAGTAATCAATGTAGAGTATGCCGCATGCATCCCTAACAAACGACGCCATCACCGTGTCTGCAGATTTCAGCACCTTTGCCATTTTCGGAGCCGGTTCGCCTTTAATAACCCACTGTTTCGCCTGTACATTTGTCTCTGGAGTGTAGTAGTGTATCCATGTTTCATCCACAGTTATGTATCGACGCAGTAACTCGTCAGGATTGTGACGGAAATGCGCCAAACCAGTTTCCGAATCGATCACACGATTGCCTTTATTCTCCATTGAGAGATAAAGCGGCACCTATCTTGCTAAGACCTTTGTCAGACCTAATTTTGTGTGCAAAATAGACAATTCTGAGGGAGACACTTCTACTGAACGTCAGGAACGGTGTCCATCATTTGTGGATGTATGGCCACGTTTAAATTCATTTATCCAATTGTAAATTGTTGCAAACGCAGAAGCGGATGAGCCATGAACTTCATCCAACTCGGCTTTTATCTCTTTCAGTGATGATCCTTTTAAATAGAAGTGCACTGCAGGAAAGTTTTTTTTTTACTTTCTCTACACGTACTATGTACATTGTGTATAGAGAAGGTATTGTATTGCACCCAAAAATTTGATATCGAGATTTCACCGGAAATATATGTTTTGAGACCCCTGAATCCAAAAAAAATTATTTTTAAATCAATTTACCAACCAATTGATCATTTTTAGATCAATTTACCTAGCACGTCCACGTCTTCCATGCCTGCCAGTAGCGCCCAACATGCTCCTAACTCTCTAGTCGCGACAAGGAAGTAAGCAATAAGACCAATTCTGGCAATGTTTATCTTGATTAGCATGACATAGATAAAAGAATAATATCTTGTAAGGAACAACTAGAGAAAGTCATGTAAATGGAACAATTCAGATTTTTTTAAATGGGGTGAAATTTCAATCTCTAAAATAAATCACTTTTTTTTCATAAAAATATTCTTTTTCAAACGTTGCTATTTTTGTTGAGATAGTTTCAGTTTGTAGGATTACAACTTTAGTAATATTTGAACAAAAACTATGAGCGTGGTTCATTTTGAAAGTGTGAAAATGTAGTTTTGAGAAAACACAATTTTATAAAATAGGATCGTAGGAAACAGACTATTGTCCGATTGTAGATCTTTAAATAGTGTAATATTTTACAGCAAAAAAAAAAAAAAAAAAAAAAAAAAAGATTCTTTGAGCGATTGTGGTAAAAATTTATCCCAGTGATGCAACAGAAAATAATCAGAAATTATATGGACAAAACTGTTACTTACCTGCTGCTCCAGAGGGATCCACCTCCAAACTAAAGTTGCAGTGCATGTCGATTACTCTAGTGTATGCCAGATGAACAGATGTGGCTGTAGTTTCGTTCAAAGTGATCAGCAGCACTGTATAGTCCCACAGGTTCTCTACTGGAAAACCTGAAAATGTCACCACACTTCATGAGTAACTTATAAAAGACAAAGGCTTACATACTAGAGCACGTCTGGATTACCTTGAAACATAACCTACTTCTTACTACCTCGCCATTTAAGAGCGCAGGGTGGCGAAGGTCGTGCGCAGCTATCCGCTCCGGCCTAGCCTCAAACAAATTATGTTATGAAAAGTAATAGGTTTACTGATTTTCTTTTTAATGACTGAGAAATGTGGAAATGTTGATGTGTTTAGTTTGTTGGCTTTCATATTGTTCCAAGCTGGTGTTGAAACACGAGGAAAACCTTTGCAAGGGAAATGGTACGAGCGTTCCCGATTTGCAAAAAAAAAAAAAAAAAAAAATTTGTTTTCCCAAAAACATTTACTTGTAAATGAAGGAGCATTCGTTACCTATTTTTACTTTATCTACACGTACTATTTACATAGTATATAGAGAAGGTATTGTAATAACCCACAAATTTGATTCGGAGATTTCATCGAAAATACATGTTTTGAGACCCCCTGAATCCAAAAAAAGAATATTAGAAAAATGTCCCTATGTGTTTGTCCGTGTGTATGTGTGCAGCATAGCTCAGAAACGAAAAGCCCGTTAATACCAAACTTGGAATTTGTACATTGTATCTTCCAAGGAACCGACTGGAAGATTTTCCAGAATATCCCTTCACTCGCAACTACCCTTTACATGGAATTTTTTTCAAAAATTTTGATTTTCTCAAAATGGCTGTAACCATTTTGATTAAAGTATCGTATATTAAAGATATTTATCTGACAAAAATGTAATGTATATCTTGAATTTTCAGGGAATAGGCTCTAAAGTACACTTTATTCTGGATGAATTTTACGGAATTTATCATAAGTGCTAAACCGTAAGAGGTGGACAAAAACTTACCACACAAAACATATAGAGCACGTTAAAACACACACTATTTATGTTATAAATTTTTTCATGGAGTTCATCGTTATTTGAGATATTCCTTGTTATTGGTTTTAGCTTTGAAAAACGTATGGTTTTCTCATACAGGAATTTGTCAACTCCTGTCCATACAAACAAAGGAACTTCAGTTACATAGCAACCAGGATTTGACTATCACTTTAACCTATGACACTCCTTATTTCGCTTCTACTTACAAGGAAGCAAGTGATAAGACTATTTCTGCTAATTTTTTCAACATAGTTGTTATCATTTTTCAGGCATCTGTCATAGCGGGGAATCAACTTTTGTATGTCCCCTTCTTAGTAAGTAGCCGCCAGTGAAGGCAGTCAATGCTGAACACCGCGTTTTAATGCATTCTTATTATAAACCAGGGAGGGACCTTGCGGCACTCCGTTCTGGCTCAATGCCTCAGCAACGAGGACCACCGGCATCACGTCTTCCTGGGGACCTTCTATTAGAAGCCAGCAGCCAAAAAGAGAGGATATACGCACGTCATACTGATGACATGCGGGATAAAGTGAACAAAAATCTGATGTGTTCCATTCACATGACTTTCTCTACATCCCTAAAAAAATATTATTAAAAAACTTATACTTCTGTTTACTTCATGATAACCCAGAAAAAATAGCAGAAATGGTTTTATTACCTGCTTCCTTGTAAGTAGAACCCAAATAAGAGTGAACCATAGGTTAAAGTAATATTCTAAAGCTGGTTACTATGTGACTGAAGTTTCTTTGTTTATACGGCCAGAAGTTAACAAATAAACATTTTCAAGAAAAATTCCATGTAAAGGGTAGTTGGGAGTGGAGGGATTTTCTTGACAAATCCTCGTGTCACATTCTTGGAAGATACAAAACCTAAATACCACGTTTGGTTTTTAAAGGCCTTTTCGTTCCTGAGCTATGCTGTCCACAGACACACACGCGGACATTTTTCTAAAAAATTTTTTTTTTTGGATTCAGGGAGTCTCAAAACGTGTATTTCCAGTGAAAAATCGGTATCGAAGTTTTGGGTGCGCTACAATACCTTCTCTATATACTATGTACATGGTACGTGTAGAGAAAGTAATAAACGGAATTTAAACTCTGGTCCATGTATGTTTAACCCCGTATATCTTAACGATCACATGACCTCACCTCTCATTGGCTGCTATGGTGGAAAAGGCGAGTATCTTTCGTTTTAAGGTTTCCTCTGGGATGACGAATGTGTTCATATTACTTTTATCGCCCCACCTTGTTCTGCAAAGGGTTTGTATATCGCATTCAAAGGTTTACTTAGTCAATCAGGAGAAAGTGGAAGGGAATTGTGAGCCACAGATTATACAAGGTCTTTCTAAAGACACTTCAAACTTTAAACCGCTATAAATACTGTAATATATGAGATAAGATAAGAATAAGTCACTTGCTGGTCAAGTAATGGGGTTTACTGAGAATATTTTGAACTCTTAAACATTTAAGAACAGGCATATATTCCATTCGTAAAGTTCTAACAGAGTGACCTCCACGATTTCCAAATGTTAATCCGACTAAGCTTCGATTAGAAAACAGAAACCTTACTGAACGAGTTTTCCTGACGCACCCAACAACTCGACAGCAACTAAAGTTGCAATATCGCAAGAAGTTGGTAATATTCCAAGATATTCTCTGCTATGCATGGAGTTGTAGAAAGAATGGTGTTTAACAAGAGAACGGAGGATCTGTAATGTGCCATTTCGACTACAAGTCATTCACATCTACTTCGGCGTCAGTATGAGTAAATCACAGCCGAGGCGCTAGTGGTATTGCGATTTCTTTGGGGAAGCTTCAAGAAATTCTTATCGATGGGATTGGGTGGAGCCAGCGTTACGTCGCACACGCCCAGGCACACATGGCGAACAGAATGTAAGACCAACCCGGCGAGCGTGTATTTACTTCAATCTTCCAGGAGGGAGGAATGGGTCAGCGTAGGGCTGGCCGTGTCGCATAAGTCTGGTGTGAGTGTATTTCGGCTTGTCTAACTCCTTTTTCATTTTCATTGTGCATCATGCCAAATGTTCAACCTCGCTCGGAATCAGAGCAACGTTCACTTTGCTAATCGGCCAGAAACAGCTAATGGCATTATGTATTCGTTTTTGTGTTTCTGTATATTTAAAAGTTGTGCTGTCTTGGATTTTCTATTCTGGGGAATTTATACCTTGCATTTTAACACTTTCCAGTCTAACAGAATTAGTTTCAAACAATAACAATGGTAAAAAGCACCAACCTTAGAAACCTTAAGTTTGAAGTTTGACGATTTTACATTGTTTTCCATTTGTTTGGCAGCCATCATTAGTGAATGTTCTCAACGAATTTGTAAACATGGATACAACTGGTCATCCTTATGTGATACAATACTTTCATTTAAAAGGTCTTAGTCCAACTAATATTAAAGCTGATCTAAATTCTACTCTGGGGGAGTCTGCCCCTTCGTTTACATCAGTGAAATGTTTAGGTGGCAGAGTTTAAGCTGCCAAGAAGAACATTGCGGTGGTCGATCAAATGAGGTTACCAGTCCAGAAATTGCAAAGAAAATCCATAAAAAGGTATTCGGATTACGTCGACTAAAGGTGCGCAATCTAGCAGACATTGCAGGATTTCAAAAAGTTCTGTACATCGCATACTGACTGAAAATTTGCATATGAGAAAGTTGTGTGCAAGATGGGTCCCGCGTTTGGTCACAATAGAACAACAGCGTCGTGAGGACGTTTCAGTCGAGTCTTTGCCAATGTTTCGCTGCAATGGAGCTGAAGTTTTTCGTCGAACCATAACAATGGATGAAACCTAGGTCCGACACTTATCATCTGAGACAAGGAAGAATCAAAACAGTGGTTTGGAAGGGGAGAATCGGCTCCAAAGGAAGCGAAGACAGTCCCATCTGCAGTTAAGGTCATGGTGTCAGTTTTCTTGGACGCACGCAGGATAATTTTCATTAATTATCGCAAAAAGGAAAAATATTCAATGGCGAATATATTGTAAACATGTTATTGCATTTCAGTGATGAAATGGAGCAAAACCGGTCGTATTTAGTGGAAAAGAAAGGTTTGTCTCATCAAGAAAATGCACCAGATCACATGTCCATTATCGCCATGGCCAAAATCAATGAGTTGAAGTTCAATTTACTTCCTCATGCACCCGGTTCCCCAGATTTGACTCTCTCTGATTATGTTCTGTTTCCAAACTTGAAGAAATGGCTTTGTGGTAGATTTGCCAACAAAGAAGAGTTGGAGTCTACAATTGATGGCTATTTTGCAGACCTCGATATTTCTCACTATAAACAGTGTATCGAAGCTATTGAACATCACTGGGACAGGTGTATTGAGCTGAAAGAAGTAGAGAAATAAGTATGTTTTCCCTAACATTTTTGGGCTTTCTTTGTTAGGTTGAGTACTTCTAGGACAGCCCTCGTATCAACGGGGCACCTTAATAAGAAACAAGGATTACTTCACGAGACCGTTAAGCGATACCGGGTAAACACGTCCAACATCGTAACTCCAATTTTCAGCTTTTCGTCTCCCAAAACTCTAGCCCCGTCATCTCGTGGAAAATAAATACAACTGTTTATTTGTATCAAGCCAACTTGAAGATAATAAACAACCTGAAAACACAATATCCTTAATAACTAAAGTTATTAGTCTGCATTAAAGTAAATAATGATGTGCAGTTGTCCCCAATTACCAATATAAAGATGTGATGTGTTCCATTCACATGACTTTCTCTACATCTCTGAAACAAATTGATTGTTAAAAAACTAATACTTCTACTTACTTAACTCTAATCAAGAAAAAATTAGCAGAAATAGTCTAATTACTTGCTTCCTTGTAAGTAGGAGAGACATAAGGGAGTACCATAGGTTTAAATGATAGTCAAAAGCTGGTTGCTATGTTACTGAAATTCCTATGTTAGCATGCACAGCAGTTGACAAATTCCTGTATGAGAAAAGTATAAGTATTTTAAAGCTGAGACCAATAACAAAGAATATCTCAAAAACGACCAACTCCACGAACAAAATTTATAAAACACAAATTGAGGGTTTTAATGTGCTCTTATTTTTTGTGTGGTAAGTTTTTATCCATGTCTTACAGCTTCGTAGATATGCAAAAGTCCGTAAAATTCATTCAGAATAAAGTAGTCTTCAAATGCTATTTCCAGAAAATTGAAGATATACATTATATTTGTCAGGTAAATATCTTTATTACACGAGGTTTTAATCAAAAATTGTTAGAGCTGTATTTGAGAAAATCAAAATGTTCGAAAAAAGTTCCTTGTAAAGGGTAGCTGTGGGTTGGGGGATTTTCTTGAAAATCTTCGTGTCCCGTGCTTTCAAGATATTATACTTAAATACCAAGTGTGGTATTTAACGGACTTTTCGTTTTTGTGCTCTACTGTCCACAGGCACACAGACACACACGGACCTTTTTCTGAAAATGCTTTTTTTTATTCAGGGGAGCCAAAACATGCAATTCCGATGAAATCTCGCTATCGAATTTATGGGTGGAATGTAATACATTCTCTATACACTATGTACATAGTATGTGTAGAGAAAGGAATATATGTGCTAATAACCTTAACAATCTGTATGGAGGAACTATGGTAACAAGCTTGGACGAGAACAGAATCTCCACGGAACCTGATGCAGTATCACTGTGTGTGATCAGTACTCTGATTCTTTCCGGAGCCTAAAAGAACCATTCTGAGAAAGGTGAATTGTTGGTCTTTCCGATACAAAATACACGTATTCCGAAATTATTGAGCAATGCAAGAGATGTGGGGCTATTCTATTAACGAAAGGCATCTCAAATATGTTTGACCAAAAATATGATGTGTTCCATTCACATGACTTCATGTATATCTCTGTAATAAATTCTTGTCCAAAAGCATATACTTCTATCATGCTAATTGAAACAAACATTTAGTTAAATGCTTTCTTATAAGTAGAACTGAAACAAGGGAATACACTAGGATAAAACGATAGTCAAATATTTTAAAATCTGCTTGCCATGTGGTTGAAATCCATTTCTTTGTATTGCCAGGAGTTGATAAATTCCCGTATGTGAATAATTTAAGTATTTTAAAATTGAAACCTATAACATGGAATTTCTAAAAAATTTCAAGAAAAACGTATATAAGACTTAAATTGTCTTTTAACGAGATCTACATTTTTGTGCTGTAAGTTTTTGTCTAGCTGTTACAGTTTACTAGTCATTCAAACCCCAACAAAATGTATCCAGAATAAAAAGGTCTTGAGTCACTATTCCAAGAAAATTTAAGATACATATTTTAATTGCCATGTAAATATCTTCCATATATAATATTTTAACCAAAATCGTTTTAGCTATTTTTGAGAAAATCGAAATGTTCTAAACTTTTTCTATGTAAGGGGTAGTTTGTGGTGGAGGGATTTTCCTTAAAACGTTCGTGAACATACTAAACTTAAATACTAGCTTTGGTATTTTATGGATTCTTCGTTTTGAATTATCGTGCACACAGATACACGGACACTCATACACGGACCTTTTTCTAAAATGCTTTTTTATACGGGGAACCCTAAAATGTGGATTTTCGATGAAATCTCGGTATCGAATTTTTGGGTGAATACAATATTTTCTCTATACACTATGTACATAGTACGTGTACAGAAAGTAACAATGTGAAAATCAATTAGGCTCATTATCAAACTAACGTCCTGGTGTAAATTTTCCGCTCAGAAATTCCTCCTCTCTAAGGTGCAGATGCAAATAAAGTCTGCTGCATCAGAATAAGATATCAAGTTATACATCTGCTTCAACTAGCACATTTTAGAGACCAGAGAGGGAAAGGGAGAGGTAAGAAGAGAGGGAAAGTGAGGGATGGAAGAAGAGAGAGAGAGGGAGAGGGAAATGAAGAGGGAGGGAGAGAGAGAACAGAGAGAGAGAGAAGTGAAGTGAGGAATACAATACATGCTTTTCTGTGACACATCCCTATTAAGTCATTTAATGCATCGACGATGGACTACTGTGCATTTGGGTTACTGAAAATGGCCCTTGGAAGCAGACGATGTGACGTATTGTAACGGTAGCGCGCCAGCCTGAACGATCGCGGCCGTGCAATGAGCAAGCGGACACATAGCCAGTTAAACAAAGGCCTTTTTGTGTTTCCCTGCAAGACTTCTTGAACCCTCTTTATCATCAAACCGCGAACATTCTTCTTCTAGAGTAATCTCTTTGTAATGGACAATGCGTAATGTTCTCGCAATTTCTAAGACTGGAACCTTCGGCGGCTAGCACGGACTATATAAGGGGACAAGTGACAGAGAGAGAAGTGAACTAAAGCAAAGAGAACTGTAGAGCTGTGAGCTGAACTGTGGTGAAGTGAGTTAAAGGTCCATCTAGTGAGTTACGCTTACTGAAAAAGTAGGGTGAACTCAGTGATTCAGTAATTTGTCGTATTACATGTAGTGCTCTAGTGTCCTATAAAGTGAATTGAACAGAAACTGGTGTTCTCACTTTTACTTTCTCTACACGTACTAGTGTATAGAGAAGGTATTGTATTGCACTCATAAATTCGATCACGAGATTTCACTGGAAATGTCCGTGAGTGTTTGTCAGTGTGTCTATGTGTGTGTGTCTGAGTCTGAGGGTAGCATAGCACAAAAACGAAAAGACCGTTGAAAACCAAACTTGGTATTTAATTCTTGTATCTTCCACGAAGATTTTGGGAAAAGTGCCGCAACCCCAAACTACCCTGTAGACGGAATACATTTCTAAATTTTGTTTTCTCAAAAATACCTCTAACGGTTTTGATTAAAACACCGTATAATAAAGATATTCACATGGCAAATAAAATGTTTATCTTCAATTTTCTGGGAACAACCTCTGAAGACACGTTTATTCTGGATGAATTTTTCGGAATTTTGCATAACTGATAACCCATAAGAGATAGACAAAAAGTAACCACACAAAAATGTAGAGCTCGTTAAAACACATACTTTATGATATATACATTTTTTCGTGGAGTTGGCCGTTTTTGAAATATTCCTTATTATTAGTTTCAGCTTTAACATACGTATACTTTTCTCTTATGGGAATTTGTCAACTCCTGTCTATACAAAGGTACTTCAATCACAGAGGAACCAGCTTTAAAGATATTTAACTATCCATTTAAACTATGAAACTCCCTTATTTCGTACCTACTTACAAGAAAGCGAGTAATAAGATCATTTCTGCTAATTTGTTCTCGATTAGTATTAAGTAAATAGAAAAATAAGCTTTTAAGCAGTAATTCATTGTACTGTAGAGATGTAGAGAAAGTCGTGTGAGGAACACATAAGATTTTTTACAATATGGACTGCCTCTGGAAAGCCTGCCAGGAGGAATGGAATAAACTGGATCTTCCTGTACTGGCTCCAGTGGAAGCTGCGCTGGAGAGCGATAGCCCGAAATAAGGGCCACTAAATAAAGCATCACCGCTAGTGGTGGTGACATTTTTCATAATATACTCGGTGTTGTAATTTGTTACCATAGTTTGCGAACAACCCTACCGAGTTAAAGAATCTTCTATTAGCATTCTTTCTTTGATAAATATGAAAATGCATATATCAAATTTAAAATTATTGCTAGTGAAAAAAACAAAATATGCATACAAACAGGTGTACCTATTGTAGTAGGCGGTTCTGTTGGGGAGGGGTCGGATGAGGTTGGGTCAGCAGTAGGGGATGCAGTTGGGTCTGTGTTAGACGTAGCTGTTTCTGAAGTGCTGGAGTCGGTAGTAGAGGATTCTGTAGGGTCCGTGTTGGTTGTAGAGGATTCTGTAGGGTCCGTGTTGGATGTAGAGGATTCTGTAGTGTCAGTGTTTGACGTAGATGATTCTGTAGTGCTTGAATTGGTTGTAGATGATTCTGTAGTGTCAGTGTTTGACGTAGAGGATTCTGTTGGGCTTGAATTGGTCGTAGATGATTCTGTAGTGTCGGTGTTGGACGTAGAAGTGTCTGTAGTGCTGGAGTTGGTCGTAGACGATTCTGTAGTGTCAGTGTTTGACGTAGAGGATTCTGTAGTACTGGAGTTGGTCGTAGATGATTCTGTAGTGTCAGTGTTTGACGTAGAGGAATCTGTAGTGCTGGAGTTAGTCGTAGATGATTCTGTAGTGTCAGTGTTTGACGTAGAGGATTCTGTAGTACTGGAGTTGGTCGTAGACGATTCTGTAGTGTCAGTGTTGGACGTAGAGGATTCTGTAGTACTGGAGTTGGTCGTAGATGATTCTGTAGTGTCAGTGTTTGACGTAGAGGAATCTGTAGTGCTGGAGTTAGTCGTAGATGATTCTGTAGTGTCAGTGTTGGACGTAGATGAATCTGTAGTGCTGGAGTTAGTCGTAGATGATTCTGTAGTGTCAGTGTTGGACGTAGATGAATCTGTAGTGCTGGAGTTAGTCGTAGATGATTCTGTAGTGTCAGTGTTGGACGTAGAGGAATCTGTAGTGCTGGAGTTGGTCGTAGATGATTCTGAGGTGTCAGTGTTGGACGTAGAGGATTCAGTAGTCCCAGGATTGGTTGATGATTCGGTAGTACCAGTGGTGGCCTCTGATGTAGTAGTAGTAGATTCAGTGGTAGATTCCGTAGTTGTGGTAGAATCTGGGTTCGATCCAGGAAGTATTACCTGGATCACAGTCTTCCCTGTAACTCCTTCGGTCGTTGCCTGAAACAGTAGTAAAAATACATAAAAAATATAAAAAATAGCTTAGTTGCACTTTAAAACACAAGCACCTAATATTTTAGGTGGCTAGGGATTCTTCTGGTTTAGAGTAGACTGAAAAAGCTATGGAGCTTGTGACGAAAAGTCAAGTTAGTTAGGAAGAAAGAAATAATATTAGTAATCCCTTTATAAGGCAAGAGACTTTTGTCAGAATAGGAAGAGAAAGACCAAAGAGAAATGCAATATCTGCTTGTAGAAGTTTTGTAGAGTTATTACAAAAAAACGAGACAGAAATGGAGGGTCAGAAAGGATAACAACGTGCATAAGATTTGCTGGCAGGGCACTAACAACAGAATGGCAAACGATATTCTAAACCTAAGTAATAAATATTCAGTTAGGTGATGGTATCTTGGGGACCGATAGCGGGACATATGTGGATACCAGTTGCATACCTACTGAGTAGAGATCGACCTGCACGCGTCGCATGTAAACAACCTGTAATAAAGCGTTGGGGAACGTGGCTCGACGCAGCAATATACTATGTTGTATATTACAATACTGTTTTACAGGTGATTAATGCCTTTGATGATAATACACGGTCTTAAATCAAGATTGTTAAATCTCTTGCTTCAAAAGGATTGCATGAAGATTTGCTATTCATACAGAATAACTTTGCAGATATATCTACGACAATAACACATATTTGGGAACATCGAACACTGAACTATCTCGAGCCCTGAAAGCTGTCGACGAACTTGTGCAAGCAACTAATCAGAGACCCGTGACACCTGTTGTAGACCGTGTGTAAAAGAAAGTGAAGAAACAATGTTAGGTTTTTAATAATGCGTGAAATACAAAATCTGATATGTTCTATTCACATGACTTTCTCTTCATCTTTGCAACAAATTATTGTTAAAAAGCTTATGATTCTATTTACTTCACGCTAATCGAGAAAAAAGCAGAAATAGCCTTATTGCGTAGATCCTTGTAAGTAGAAGGGAAATAACGGAGTACAATAGGTTAAAGTGATAGTCAAAAGCTGGTTTTATATGACTGAAATTCCTTTGTTTGTGTGGAAAGGAGTTAAGTTTTTCAGTTGAAACGAAAAGCGATCAACTCCACGAAAAAAAAATGTATATGACATAAATTGTGTGTTTTAATGTGCTCTACATTTTCTGTGAAGTAAATTTGTTTCCATCTCTTATTGTTAACAGTTATGCACAATTCCGTAAAATTCATCCACATTAAAGTAGTCTTCAGAGGCTATTTCCAGAAAATTCAAGATATACATATTATTTGTCAGGTATATATCTTTAATATACAATATTTTAATCAAAATCTTTAGAACCATTTTTAAGAAAACCAAAAATTTCTATATTCTTTCCATGTAAAGGGTAGTTTGGGGTGGGGAGATTTTCTTGAAAATCGTGTCACATCCTTGGAAGATACCAAACTTAATTACCAAGTTTGAGCTTTAACGTTCTTTTTGTTTTTGAGCTATGCTGCCCACTGACACACACATACACACAGACAGACATACATACACTCACACGCGCATTTTACTAAAAACCCTTTTTTGGGGGGGGGTTGAGGGAGTCTCAAAACATGTATTTCTGGTGAAATCTCGGTATCGAATTTTTGGGTGAAAACAATACCTTCTCTATACACTAAGTACATAGTTCGTACATAGAAAGTAAAAATGTGCTACGAGGTGTCGAAAATAATTTCTGATGGATTATCTTACCCCATAGTCGATGATCTGCCCTATTGCCGTTTTACTCCAATGACATCTTGTGATGTGGAGCGAAATTTTTCACGATATAAAGCCTAATTCAAAATCTTCTCGGGCTTCTAGCCAGGTAAAAACTTAATTTACCTGGCTATAAGCCCGAGAAGATTTTGAATTAACACGTCGCCAGGAAAGCTTCAGTTCTTATTTTAGATATAAAGCCTGGTTACTGCCAATCGGAGACGATTCATATTTGAGACGTTATGAATGTATGTTGTTGAGCATTGTAATCTATGTAACTTGAGAGAAAATGAAAGAGATAATAATGCTGATGACTTGTTGCTCAGGAGCAATGAAATGTATGTAAATATTGAAATTGTTAGTTCCTGTAAATCAGTGGTATTTATGTTTACCTCAATCACCTTCCACTGCTGGTGAAAACATCACAGTCTGCCACTGCTCCATTTTCCTTCTATTAGTACACACAACATTGTCAACACATCACAATTATATACCATGCTGCGCTAACATTCGTCGTGTACCGCTATCGGTCCTATCCCTATCGATGATAAATACAAAATAAATCAAAGGAGGTGGTATTATCCAAATTTGTTTAATACAATGGTAGTTTGATAAGTCTGTTAAAAATTGTGGCGTTCTCCTCGGTGTGTAGAGATGGGTGTGTGGGTATAATCCCCTACCTAATTGCTTAGCATGTCACTCTCCCACGTACCTGGTGCAGAGGGTTGCTATAGGTGCTTCGGCTCAGCTCACAATATCCGTTGACGTCGGTCGATGTGCACTCGGTAGACTATCTCAGGGTATTACAACAACGAGTAGGTAGGAGGTTATTCTTAGAAATATCACAACACACATTTTAAACTTGAGGAAACTATATTTATTTGTGGCGATAACAAACGGAAATATCGCGGTAAGCACCTTTGCCTACATACTAATGACTTGTTACTTGGATCCACTTGATACTTCTTGCACTTTTATAGTATCACCACGCAACATAATTCATAACACTTCTCATCGTTCTATTTCTTGTCCTTTCTGGTGACACAGGTCGCGGATCACCCCGACAAGAGCATGACGAACTGTCCAAATGCGCTAAACTGCTTCTTATATAGCTTATTAGGATATCATGGTGGCTTTATTCCTATTGGATACAAAGCCCGCGAACTTGGCGTCTATGTGTCCCATAATGCATTATAAATACCTCATGACTACGTTTATACAATGACAGAAAAACGTATCTCTGGTGCAGGAAAGACTTTCCCAGTTCTCCTTCACTTGTTACTCTATAGCACGCATCATACATAAAGGAGTACGTGACTTTTGCTGTCTATTTTAACAAAGGGATTCTCCCCTCATACATCTACCAAGTTTCATAAACAACCTGATTTAAGCTTGATTCAAGCTGACTTTCTACATGAATTGGGAGATATTACATTTTATACGATAAATAATATAATAATCTCATGAAGGTGTAAGGATAAACAATAATTAACAATGATGGTAATAATAACGATAATAATGATAATAATATCAATACTAACAATAATAATAATAATAATAATAATAATAATAATAATAATAATAATAATATAGAGGTAGATTAACGGTCTAAAAATGTTTTCTTCGTAAACAGCTCACCTTACTTCTCGACCCAGTCTCCTCTGAGAGAACACACTTGGTCCATTGATCCTCCAGCTTTTTCATCCCGTCAGAAAAATAGGTTCTGTCAGATTCCTCAAAATACTCATTAACTGCAACTTTGCTTCCTCATTTGATGAAGATTTCTTCCCGCCAAGGCAAATTTTCAAATTCGGAAACGAGGAGAAGTCACTTGGGGCTAACTTTGGTGAGTAGGGAGTATGAGGAACCAATTTATGCACTTTGGCCATTGTTATCACTGATGTGTGGGAAGGTGCATTATCCTGATAAAAAGTCCCTTTTGAGTGCCAACCTTGGACTTTAACGACCATAACGAACCACAGAGTACACATTCCAGTCGCTTTAACTTAGAAGAGGGCGAACGCCTTTGAAACATAATATGCTTTTGTAAAGTTCATTTTAAGTGAGGGGAGTGTCACTATCCTGACTCATGCTAACATGCGAGGGTCATCCAGGAAGTAATGACCGATTTGACATTACTAAACAATAACGAAAGTTATCAACACAAAACTTTATTTACTAAGTTACAATATCTTACTCTATTTCTCAACGTAATCGTCATTGCTATCAAGGTATTTGTTGTCACGTGGTACCACTTTTTAATGATAATGCTGTACTTTTCTACCACCAAAGAACTTATTCGTTTTTATGAGCGCACAAAATGTTCGGCTAATCTAATTTTATGGACAAATAACGCAAGTGTAGGGATAATGCAATGAACGAGTCTTCAGTGAGACGGTCCGTGGTGTATTGGTTACCATGCAACCATACCTAAGATAGCAGGATCAAACCCGGGGTGGACGATAGGTTTTTTCGGGCGTAACAATCCTTAGCATGGTTTCCTTCGGAAGGAAAGTAAAGCCGTTGCTCTCGTGTCGTAGATTTACGCCATGTAAAAGAACCTCAAGCCTGATAAAGAGACCTCTGAGGAAAATTAAATCGGTCTTTCACGCCCAGTATAGAATGGGACGCTGAGAACCACAGTAGTTGAAGGGCGTCCATAAATAAAACTACATTTCCGTTTGTTTTTCTTCAGTGAGGAAATGACATATAATTTACGAGTAATCAAGGAAGAACCAGTGTGCCCCACAAAGACCAGAGTGAAAGTTCATCAATCGTTATGAAGGAATTTAAAGCAAATATTGGCTGAGATCTTTAGCGGTGGGACAGACATTGAAACACCGGTATCACGTGACAATAAATACCTTGACGGTTACGTTGAGAAATAGAGTAAGATAGTGTAACTTTGTAAACAAAGTTTTGTGTTGGTAAGTTTCCTTATTGTTTAGTTATACCAAAGCGTTGGCTGTTTTCTGGATCGCCCTCGAAGTCGAACTACTTCACTTTTCTCAAAGTTTTCATTCAGCGGAACGTGTATTTCCAGTGAAATCTATATCTCCTCAAAACACATAATTAATGTCCTATACGTTTTTGTTGTACAGCTAGCCATTTCCGAGATGTTCCTTCTTATTTGTTTCAGTTTCAAAATACTTTTACTTTTCTCAAATACGAAATCATCATCCGTTTTTCCTCCATTTTGGTCCTGTCCATGTACAGAGGACCAAATTTCAGAGACAATTCCACAGCAACCAGTTAGTAAAACATTTGACAGTCGCTTTAGCCTAATGTATTCGATATTTATGAAATGCTGCTCAAATGATCTCGGAGTCCTGGAAGTTTAAAGTTACTCGGCATTCGTATTGCTAGGATAAGAAACACCTCGAAAAAATGTTGATATGTTCCATTCGCATGACTTTCTCTACATCTCTGTAGTAAATTATGGATAATCGAGATACATATTAGGAGAAATTCTCCTTATTACTTGGTCCCTTGTAAGCAGAAGGGCAAAAAACCAATGTGTTCCATTCACATGATGTCCTCTTCTGTTCGGCAAACAAACCTTTTATTCAAAACGTTAATCTGTTATCTACATCTTGCTAATCAAGATAAACATAAGCAGGATTAATCTTATTACTAGCTCCTTGAAGAAAGATAAGAAAATGCATGGGCTAAAGCGATAGTGTCGTCTTTAAAAGCCGGTCGCTGTGTGAAACAATTACATTTAAATCGGTTTGCTTTCCAGGAGTAAACAAACGAGACACGAGAAAAAATATAGCTTCCCGTTTGGGAAACGTTTAAGTGGCTAAAGTTTAATCTAATAATGCGGAATATCTCGGAAACGACTCTTTGCAAAGAAAATGCATGTTACTTAAAGTATTTGTTTTAATGAGATCTACATTTTTGTGCAGTAAGTTTTTGTATATCTCTTATGGTTTGCCAGTTATACAAAAGTCACCCAGAATGAAGAGGTCTTCAGAGGCTGTTCCCAGAAAATCAAACATATAGACTTCGTTTGTGATAAAAACATCTTAAACATGCGGTATTTTAATCATAATCGTTTGAGCCACTTTTTTGAGGGAATACAAAATGTCGAAAAATGTTCCATATAAAGGGTAGTTAGAGGTAGGGTTTAGCTTGAAAATCTTTGTGTTGCACCCAAGTTTGCTATTTAATATCTTTTCGTTTTTAAGCTATGCTGCCCACACACACATAATCATAAACACACAGACACACATACATACAGACGGGCATTTTTCTAAAAATGCCTTTTATTATTCAGCGGGTCTCAAAACATATATTTCCGTTGAAATTTCGGTATTGAATTTTTGGATGCAATACAATACCTTCTCTATACAAAACGACACCAAACGAAGATAACAGTCGATTAGCATACACTTTGACTTGTCCGAAACATCATGTAGCAACTTTCAAACTCTTCTATTTATAACGTCCTTTAACCTGGTGGGTCATAGTGGTTGATGAATGAAATTGGTGATATGATGCTCAAATGATCTCCGGGTCCATGGAGCTTAAAGTTACTCGACATTCGTCTTGTCAGGATAAGGGAAAACCCCGAAGAAAATCTTATCCGGGTAACTCACCCTAAGCGAGATTCGAACTCACGACCTTTTGAATGTGAAGCACACACCATACAGCCACACTACCCAGGCGGATATTTAAAGTTTTATGTATGTTTAAAAATCGTACACATTTGGGATTAGGCAGCAAAGGAACAGCGGTTGTCATACGCCACACGCACATACTACGTTTTTCATTAATAAGGTGACCTGTGCCGCGCTGGCATGTCTATCAAACTGAGCTTACACCACGCGACTGGGACCTTCGCTACAAACCGGCATCCCTCTTGGAGTGGGCCAGGCACGTGCCATTTGGTTATGTACGACTGCCTAATCCATGGTGATTTTATGGCAGTTTTTGTATGTGGATTATTTAGAGTTGAAAATTATATTCACGTGTTACGTACGGTATGACCAACAAGGTCCACATCTTCGTTGAAACATTCTGTATAGTACGTGTAGAGAAAGTAAAACAAAACATATTGGTGTAACAGTGGAGATTGGAACTCTTGAATGTGGAGCAGACTCTACCCAGTGCAGGCTTAGTTTTGCATAATTATAGCACATTTTTATGTGGAATTAGTAAATAAATGACTTGCAATTGTTATGTTCTTACCTCCAGTAACATTACTCCAAAATATCGCTCCAGCATCTCGTCTGGAATCTCGCTGCGTTTCTTCACCACAACACTGCTCTCTGAACTCTTCTCAGCGATGAAAAACGAAGTCAGGTCTGAAAACGAAGATATTCTGTAAAATTAAACAGCTCTTTTTACTTTCTCTACTTGGAACATAGGTAGAGGAGATTTGCATTCCACTCAAGAATTCAATACCGAGACCTCACCGGAAATGCATGTATTGAATCCCCCTGAATCCAAAAAAGCATTTTTAGAAAAATGTCTATGTATATGTTTGTGGTGGCGGTCAGCATGGCTCAAAAATGTTAAAGTTGGTGAAATACCAAACTTAGTATTTAAATTCAGTATATTCCAAGAATGTGATAAGAAGATTTTCAGCAAAATCCCCCACCCCCAACCGACCCTTTACATGGAACATTTTTCGAAAATGTTGTTTTTCTCAAAAATGGCTGTAACGATTTTGATTAAAATATTGTATATTAAAGATATTTTCTAGAAAAATAAAATTTATATAACATATATGTGTGTTTTAATGTGCTCTACATTTTTTGTGTGGTAAGTTTTTGTCCACCTCTTACGGTTTAGCAGTTATTCAAAATTTCGTAAAATTTATCCAGAATAAAGTAGTCTTTAGAGGCTGTTCCCAGAACATTCAAGATATACATTTTATTTGTGAAGTAAATATCTTTAATATACCATATTTTATTCAAAACAGTTAAAGCGGATTTTGAGAATATCAAAACTTTCGAAAATAGTTCCATGTAAAGGGTAGTTCTGGGTGGGGTATTTTCTTGAACATCTTCGTGTGGCATTCTTAAAAGCTACTGAACTTATATATCAAGTTTGGTATTTAACGGACTATTCAGGGCGCATAGTGAAACGAAAAGAGTGAAAAATCAGAGCAGTTAAATATTGGATGAGATTCGTTCACGGAAACCAATCTCTAATTAGGGCAGTCTGCTACCGTGAACAGCTGAGAATGGAAGGTAATTCGACGTGTTCCTCAAAATTAAAGAAAGGGTTGGAAACCATTGGGATGGAATACATTTGGATGGCGGGGCAGGCTAACAGGCGGAGTATTTGAAGAAAAGTTAAGAACCGCCTCTATGATATTGACAGACAGTAAATAATTGCGCAATACACGGAGAAGGTTTCACTAGAAGTACAGTCTGCGCTAAAATCGGAGTGGGTTTGGAGCAATACATCAAAACAGGTACCAAACTCATTAGAGAGAGGCTCGCGTGGACTAGACTAGGAGTATGGAGGAGCACAAAAATTGCTGACGAGAATGGTACGAGAATTTGTCCCATTTGCGAGGAGGAAGAGATGTAGGGGTACGGAGTAATGGCGGGAAAATATTTACCGCGATCTTTTGCCACCGCGAATGTAGAGCTAGAAGCATGTTGGACGCTACTGGCAGGCACGGATTACGTGGACGGGACAGGAAAATTTGTACTTAAGGCAAGACAGCTGAGATCTGAGAAGGCTGCCAATAGAGAAGAGGGATAAGAATAGCTAAACAAAAGTGATTATAATGTTTTACATACATATTTTTATGTCATATATCCTTTTTGTGATGTGATGTTATATATTCTGTGTATATATTTCTCTTAAGTGTATTATCAATTATAATAGGGCATCTTAATGCATCTGAATAAGGTGTACTCTGTGTTGTGAAGTTAAATTGTTGTTTTTCAACATCTTTATGTTTTTTCTTTCTCTATACGTGCTAAGTACAGTCTATAGAGAAGGTATTGTATTCCACCCAAAATTTCCATACCGAGATTTTACCGGAAATACATGTTTTGGATTCCCCTGAAAACAAAATAAAACATTTCTGGGAAAAGGTCCGCGTGTGTATGCGTGCGCGCGCGTGTTTGTCCGTGGACAGCATAGCTCAAAAACGAAAAAACCGTTGAATACTAAAATTGGCATTTAAGTTTGATATCTTCCAAGGATGCGACACGAAAATTTTCAAGAAAATCTCCCCACCCCTAACTACCCTTTACAAGGAACTTTTTTCGAAAATTATGATTTTCTCAAAAATGGCTCTAACGAGTTTGATTAAAATATTGAATACCAAGGATATTTACCTGACAAATAAAATGTATATCTAGAAGTTTCTGGGAATAGCCTCTTAAGACTACTTTATTCTGAATGAATTTTACGTAATTTTGTATAAGTGCTAAACCGTAAGAGCTGGACAAAAACTAAACACACAAAAAATGCAGAGCACGTTATAACACATAATTTATGTCATATATTTTTGTGGTAAGTTGATCGTTTTTTTTAGATATTCCTTGTTTTTGATTTCAGCTTTGAAAATCTTATACCTTTCTCACACTGGAATTTGTCAACTCCTGTCCATACAAACAAGGGAACTTCAGTCATAGAGCGACCAGCTTTTGACTAGCACTTTAACCTATGTTACTCCGTTATTTCGCTTCTACTTACAAGGAAGCAAGTAATAAAACTATTTATGTTATTTTTTTCTCGTTTAGCATGAAGTAAATATAAGTATAAGCGTTTACCAATAGTTTGTTGCAGAGATGTAGAGAAAGTCATGTGAATGGAACACATCAGATTTTTAGTATGTATTACAAAAACACGTGTGGACCCGTGCAATTGTTGAAGCTCAATGTATGATATTGTAATATCAATAAGTACACTTATTCATTCATAATATGTGTAGAGAAAGTAAAAGGTACTAATACTGAATCATCAGAAACTCTGATTCAAATATTCGAGCTCCTTCACTTCACATCCTTTTTTAGAGTAGTCGCAGGTTTGGTAATTCAGTGGATTATTGTTTATGGTTTGAAACGACAGTGAACCGTAATAAATATAGATATAAAGACACACACCTTCTCCACTGCGGTGAGAGAGCTTGAACGTGGTTTTGTCCTGGTCGTAACCATCCTCGAAGAAGACTTCTATGTCCTGTGATTCCTATGAAATAAAATTACCGTCACATTTACTGAGCTCGGTGCAACACTTGAGGTATAAAATGAAGAGTGCAGCCCACTTACCGTCACGTTTATGGTATACAGCGGCTCCTGGAACATGGGGGGTACCACTGGAAGTGTGGACAAATCTGGCTCTATAAGTATTGTTGCATAACTGCTCCTGGAGGTGGGCTGTTCGTCGTTATCCTGTAACAGCAAGTCGATGAGGTAACAGTTTACATTCTCTACACGTACTATGGAATTACGAGGGCCATTTTTTTTTCAAACTCCAATAGGCTATAAACAAAAGACAAGTTACACTTATGGTTACTTTTCAACATAATCACCGAAAAGATTGAGACATTTATCGTACCTGTGCACAAGCTTTGCAATACCCGCTTCAAAAAATGTTGCCGCCAATGATTTCAAATGAGCATTGACGTTGTTAGTTTGAAAGTGCTGCCCTTCTAGCCACGTCTTCAGTTCAGGGAAAAGGTGAAAGTCGCTGTGTGCTAGGTCAGGACTGTACGGCGGATGATCGAAAATGTCCCATTGAAATTGTTCAAGGAGTCAATGGGTTGTGCCAGCAGTGTGTGGACGAGCATTGTCATGGATCAACACAATTCCTGAAGTCAGCATTCCTCTTCGTTTGTTTTGAACGGCTCTCCGCAAACGTCGTAAAGTTTCAAAATAAACAGCTGCATTGATAGTGGTTCCGGGCTGCATCATTGGCGGCAACATTTTTTGAAGCGGGTATTGCAAAGCTTGTGCACAGGAAACGATAAATGTCTACATCTTTTCAGTGATTATGTTGAAAAGTAACATAAGTGTATAAATCTTTTAGTAATAAAATAATTGTTTTCTATAAACTTGTCTTTTATTTATAACCTATCGGAGGTTGAAAAAAACGGCCCTCGTAGTGTATAGACAAGATATTGTATCGCACTCAACAAATGGATACCGAGATTTCATAGGAAATACACTGTATCCAAAAAAAGCTATTTTCAGAGAAAGGTCCGCGTGTGCGTGTGTGTCTGTGAATGAAGGGTCTGTAAAATACCATACTTGGTATTTAAGTTTAGTATCTTCTAAGCATGCGACACGAAGATTTTCAAGAAAATCCCTCCAACCCTAACTACTCCTTACATGGAAAAACATTGGAAAATGTTGATTTTCTCAAAAATGGCCGTAACGATTTTTATAAAAATATCGTATATTAAAGACGTTTACAGGACATATAAAATATATATCTTCAATTTTCTGGGAATAGCTCTGAAGGCCTCTTTTTTCTGGATTAATTTTGCTGAATTTTGCACAGCTAGCAAATTGTAAAATATATACCAAAATTACAACAATGTAGATTTCGTTGAAACACACAGTTTATGTCATATACATTTTTTCCGTGGAGTTGACCATTTTTGAGATATTCCTTATTATTGGCTTCAGCTTTAAAATTTGTAATACTTCTCATACGGAAACTTGTCAACTTTGGCCACTCAAAGAAGCAGACTTCAGTCCATATTAAAACATTTTATTGTCGGTTTAGCCGAGTGTATTACCTTATTTCACTTCTACTTATAAGGAACTAAATGATAAGACCGTTTCTGTTAATTTTTCGGCATGAAATGGATAGAAGAATAAGCTTATTAAAATAATTTGTTACAGAGCTGTAGAGAAAGCCATTGGAATGGAACACATCTGATTTTTTTATTTTCTCTAACACGTATGTGCAAAATAAAAGGAAAAAAAAAATAAAAATCTGTTAACCCGCCTGCGTAGTGTGGTGGTAGCGTGTCTGCTCATATTCAACAGGTCGTGAATTTGAATCTGGCCTAAGGTGAGTTACCCGGATAAGGGTTTTTTCGGGGGTTTTCCTTATCCTGAGAAGACGAATGTCAAGTAACTTTAAGCTCCATGAATCTCGAGATCATTTGAATATCATTTCACCAATTTCGTTCATCGGTCGAAATGACCAATCAGGTTAAAGGACTTTAAGCTTAAAAAAAACAAACAAAAAAAAAACGTTAACTTTGATACCTAATTACTTAACCCAGGGCTAATATGCCTGATTTTTAAAATTTATTATACTTCAGATTAAAGATAAATGTAACTAAACATTATAAAATATAAATTATAAATATGGAAGTAAAATATAGAGTATATACATAACTTTAAACAAATAAATATAAAAATATCATTTTTAAAATATAATAAACAATAAAGTAAAACATCAAACACACATCATACATCATTAACACAATAGTGACTATTACTACTTCTAAACAACAATAAAACAAATTATCACATTTATTTCTCTTTAACTATTATTTTTACTACATTATTTTAAATAATATCATAATATATATGTTATTTATATATTTACATAATAACTATTTCAGTAATTAATATTATGATTTATTTATTTATTTTTAAATCATTTAACATATTCATGTATCAATTTGTTAAACTTTATTATTTAATTTATATCTGGGGTATATATATATATATATAATACATACATACATACATACATACATACATAAATGATTTGTTAATTATTGATTTTTTATTTATTTCACATATTATTATTTTTATATTTCTCAATGTTATGTTATCTATTTATTTTATTATTTTAAAATTATTTGGGTACAAGATACATACTGAATTGTATTGTTTTGCCCCCAAAATTTTGATATCGAGATTTCACCGGAAATATATGTTTTGAAAGCCATGAATTTAAAAAAAAATTAGAAAAATTAGTGTGTGTTTGTGGACAGAATAGCTCGAAAACGAGAAGGCCATTAAATACCAAATTTGGTTATTTAGGTTCAGTATTTTCCAAGGATGCGACACGGAGATTTTGAGGGAAATCCCCTTTACATGGAAAATTTTTCGAAAGTTTCGATATTCTAAAAAATGACACTAACGATTTTGATTAAAAACTCTTATATTTAAGATATTTACATGAAAAATAAGATGTACAACTTGAATTTTCTGGGAATAGCTCTGAAGAATTCTTTATTCTGGATGAATTTTTCCGAATTTTGCATAACTGTCATAACGTTAAAGACAGACAAAAACATATACACAAAAATGTAGATCTCGTTAAAATACATATAGATTTTTTTCGTGGAGTTGGTCGTTTTCGAGATATTCCTTGTTCTTGTAGCGAAAGTGAATATTATTGTTTGTATAGATAAGAATAACTCAGGTGTTTCTATATAATAACTTACGGTTGCTATCAGCTGAAACGCCAGGGTTTCTCTGAGTTGGAGTGTTTGTTTTGTCCGTAATTCGGCTGTGTATTGTTTTTTCGAGTTGTTGGCCGTGCGAATCTCAAACAGTTCACTTCCGTCACCGGCCAGGTCGAAGGTCACATCTGCTTTGTTGGCATCGTTCTCGTTCCTGTCGTAGTCTATGACGACAATCTTGTTTGAGTCGGTGCCGAAGTTCAAGGTGACGGACAAACCAGCTGGAAACGGCATCGGAATGACGAAGAGAAACTCGTCTCGGCCATCCTCGAACACCGGGTCGTATCCGTTGCTGAAGTGATCGATGATTCCATAGAACATCTGCGCAAACAAAAACTGTTACACTGTCAATGCGTTACCAGAGAGTGGGAAGTAAAAACCTTAAACATGTGCTGTCGACTCCGTGCGAATGTGGAAAGACGGCGAGGACTGTGGTTGGGCTACCCGGAAAAATCTGCGCTGACACAACATGCTTACGATACTAGACATAAGATACATTTTTTGTCCACCAACATGATAGAAAAATGTCCGGCTACTACGACACACTCATAAAAACAAACAAGAATAATTTTATTAGACACAAAGGTCTGAAAATAAACAAAACATGGCTACCTATAATTCACAACTGCTTGTCCCACTCTCCTCAGCCTCTATTGGCCCGCGCCGACCAATGACAGCGCACGAGGCGGTGTTTCGGCCTCGCGCTTCAAGTATAAATCCTGCCGCCAGAGCGGCTGGAAGCTGGGGGATTCGGAGCTTGATCTTCGAGCTGGCAACATGGACAAGAAGAGACAACGCAGAACCGCCGCTGCTAAGGCAGCATCCGACGCCTCTTCCCCGGCAGCCGCCGAGGAGGCAGTACCTCCGTCGCCATCGGTCGCGGCAAGCCGAGCTTTGCCGCTGGCCGTCACCGCAGCCTCGCCGCAACTGCAGCCGCAGTTGCCGGCATCTCCAACGCCACCGCCGAGGATCTCCATAACGCCGCCCCGGTTCAGTGCCGTGGTACGGGGGTTCCCTCGGGACCTTTCCACCCGGCATCTGCTCACCGCCGCGCAGTCGCGGTGGCATGCTTGTTTGAGGGCCACCCATATTAACTGCGACCGGGGACAAACTCCGTTAGTACGGGTGTAGATGCAGGACCAGGCTAACTTTGAAGCTGCCTTGGCGTCAGGAGTGCCCTTTTTAGGGCAGTTCCTGGTCGTCGAGGCTACCAGTCAGGAACGGCACCGGTCCTGCCGACACTGCTGTGCCTTCGGACACACAGCTGACGTCTGCTCCTCATCGCCGCGGTGCCACTACTGTGGTACCAAAATCACCACCGCCGAGTTCACTGGACACGATCTCCACCGTCGCCACCGGTTCTATGCCACCTGTCGTGGCACAGGACACTTCACCGGGAAAGCCCAGCGCCCTCTTTACCCGAGGAGCAGGCCACCAACACCACCAGCCCGGACTACACCACCCTTGATGGACGCAGCGACACGGGAAGCCATTCCGGACCTCCGCGTGGAGATCCTGGACGTCGGCGCCCGTTTAGCTGCCGTTGAAGAGCTGTGCAGTGGCTTCAACGAGAAAATGCAGGACCTTAAAACTGCCTCTACCGCCGCCATCTCCACACTACAGTCCACCACCACTGAGTTTCCAGTCGCAACTTCAACAGGACCTCCAGCCGCAACAACTCCACTCCGCTGAGCGGTCCCTCTCCAGGGGCCAATCACAGAACAGGGCTGCGCCAAGAACCACTTGAGTCTTGGGTTCATCGTGCAAGACAAATTCCACTGGATAAGAATAGTTAACCAGCACTAACTTCATCCTTCACCCCCAAATCCTTTCATTCCTCTCCCAGAATCCGCCGCGGTGACAGTCTGGGCCTCGATCAAGTCTGTCTCCCGGCCGTCATTCACTCCTCTGATTGCACTCCGCAGTCAGATAACTATCACCATGAATCCGCGGGTGCAATCATGCGGCACCGCCTCTTCTTACTTCCTTCTCATACCGGTGGGGGGCTCTTTTGTCAGTATGCCCAAATTAGGAGACCCCCGACACTCCAGATTTAACCCGAGTCAGTCCTTAAGGTAGAATTTTCCCCTCCACTCGAAAAAAAAAACTGGAAGCTGCTTTGGCGGCAGGCTTGCCCTTGTTAGGGCGACGCCAATCCTTTGAGGTCAGCAGAACGAAACGCCACAGTTCCTACCGACGCTGCTGTGGCTATGGGCACAGCCAGGAGACCAGCTCTTCCACACCGCGCTACCATTATTGTGGCGCCAATTCAACCACCGCGGAGTGTACTGAGCACGATCTTCGCAGACACCGCCCATTTTGTGCTTCTTGCGGAGGCACAGAACACTATACCGGGCAAACTGAGTGCCCCCAATACCCGAAGAGCAGGCATCCAACAACATCATCGCAGCAAGCCTGGAGAACAACACAGACAACACCTCAACGGCAACGCAGACGACACCACACCACAACAACCAGCACAGCCACCATGCAAACAGACGAACTCTTCTGGAGATCAACGTCATATACACTTTTCTTCAGGCGACTGCAGACACCAACGCCAGGATCGTGGGGGCAATTTTCCTTCATCCTGCACTTCTGAATCTACCGACACACATCACTGTACTAGAAGACACACTGACCAAACTGTTCGCCAAGGAAGCTTCAGAATACTACCACGCCAACCTTAATCCCCAGGAACGGAAACTCAAGTGATCACGCGGTACATCATTGAAATCGAGGGCGTCACAATCAATGCTTTAGATTCAGACAACAGACAATCGCTGTACACAGGGACTACTAGGCGCCTTCAACAGTGAAGTCCACACCCCAATAAATAGATCTACGTCTGGGCTTTGGTCAAGACGGCATAACTACCATACCACTGTCGGAATTCCGACCAACCCAAGTAAGCACCCACGAATACTCGGAGCGTCTAGGCGGAACCGGGCACCACTAAACCACAATGACTCCAAATATACAGAGTCACACCAGCATAAGACCCTTTCTCTCCTCATCCTTTATCCTTCCCATACACCCATTATACCTGTTGCTTGGACTTCAACCCCAAAATAAATATTTTGTAAACTAATTACACGAGCGGTACACAAGGGCCGCTGCACCATGACTGACAACCGTTGAGGAACACACTTGCTGCTTCTTGTCACTCCCCAAACTCATTTTCACCAGCCATCCTGCAAACCCCACATTCCCGTCATTACGTGGTGAAATTCTTGCAAGAATAGGAACACAACTAACTCCTCACCGTCAGGCCGCCCTCAGCCTGCCAACTGCTCGTTGCGTTGCGTTACTTCTCTCCAGTTTCCTGATAATGGCGATAGAATATGTCGCTGAAAGCTTGGAAATTAATCCAACACTTACCTAGCTGACGTCCCGAGAAGAAATCATTATTATTTAATACTGTAACAGCTGACAAAAACTAGATTTAGCAGTATGCTTCAGAAACTAGACGACAGTCGTCGAGACCGCGCTGTAGCCAAGTGGTTAGACCGCTCGCCTCTCACCAAGCGACCCAACCGACCGTATGTGGGATTTGTGGTGGATAAAGCGGCTCAGGGACGGGTTTTCTCTTGGTGCTCCAGTTTCCTCTGCCATCTCATTGTCCCGGATCTCCATATTCACTCCATTTATCATCAGTGGCATCGTCTGCGGTACTATATGTATTAAAAATGCATTGATCTGGGTCTTTTCAAGAGATCACCCAGCAGAAGTGAAGCAAGTGAGAAGTATTGTCAAGTAGATAATCTGTTCTTTCTTTTCAGCAACTGACCACATTGTGATGATTCTGCTTGATGGGCAAAATAATGTTACTGCCAAAGGATACACCATAAAATCTTTGTCAAAAGTCTTCAGTGAACGAGCAAATATCCTCCTAAGACCCGTCTGTGTAAAATTTTGTTGTACATGGCAATCTCTCTACCCACACTGCTCAAAAAACAACCCAATTTCTGCAGGAGTCAGGCCATCCTCTCTACAGTCCAGATATGGTCGCATATGCTCCAAAATGAAAGAAAACATTCTAGAACAATCATTTGAGGTAACTGAAGCCACAGTAGCTGCTTAAAAGAATATGTTTGCGTTCTCTCCAAAGCAGAATGACGCTTAGCATTTGAAAATAGTTTGAAAGGATGAGATGGTGTATAGAATGCAATGGAGAACATTTTGGAAAGATGAAATGATCAGTTTTAAATGTTTGATATTTTATTGTTTATAGAATACAAGGCGGCGCCGTGGCCGAGTGGTTAGTGGTGGGATTTGTGGTGGACAAAACGGTTTTTCGCGCCCTCATTCAACCAACTCCTCCACCATCATCTTTCTTATCCTCCATTTCGCTTGCATTTCATATCATCAACTTCCTCAGGCTTATGCCAGGCTACCGGCCGACCAGGTTTTCCATTGTGTGGTCCCGTGCCGTTTGCTTCCTGGCAGGCATCAGCTAATATGTTCTAGGGGTGTCAGCTCTACGTAAAAGGAGAGTAAACTGACTACGAAAAAAAAATAGAATGCAATGGAGAACATTTTGGAAAGATGCAGTGATCAGATATACATTTTTGATATTTTATTGCGGCTATTCTAAAATTAAAAAAAAAAAAAAAAATTGAGTGATCTTCGTATCGTACTAGGATAAGTGACTGTCTTTTAGAAAATCTTTGATACTTTGTACGCCATCATTAGTGGCAAATGTCAATAATCTTGTTAAAAATAAGATGTGAAAGAAAAGTCGCAAAGAGAAATGTGATGTACAAACGGCACGATATCCATGGTGTATTGTATTAAATATTGTAGCATACCCAGTATAGGGTAGGAGTCACGCCTACCCTGCGCATACTAGGGGGTAGCTCAAAGGTAAAAGTTGCTCGTGCCTACGAGAGGGAAGCGGGAGGTCTCAGGGTTGAAGACATTTGGGGAAGACTATAAATATTCAAGGTTGCGAGGAGACAAACGATTTATACTATCAATAGATAATGTATGCGTAAGATTGAGAAAACTCAAGCGGTTACCAAGACTCCATTGAGCACTCACCTGTACATTGTGAATCTCGAAATGTACATATTTTAAATATGACTCGATGGACATCGGTCTGGAGTACGTCCTATACTGTCAGCAGTTTCTTGTGACCTGGTTATCGTAGCATGTATAATAAAACTCATTATGTCAGCATTGCTTTAGGAGAACTCAGCTATGTCAGCATTTCAGCATCTTTTCACTAATATTGATTGCTGAAACTGGTGCAAGAATACCTCTTGCTAAATGAAACGTAATTTGTTAAAAATGAAGATATCAGGCACCCTACAACATATGAGCTATGATCAGAAACTAAGGTTACAAAGCCTGCAGTGAAAAGAGTGTATTTTATTAGTCATCTGATAGTACATACGTTAGGTTATTTACCCACATAGTCTCCAAATCGGTTGAGGTACTTTTCACTTTGTGGGGTGAGTTAAGAGTATTCCTCCCAGGTAAAAATCCTGCCCTTTCGTGTTCAGCTGTATTGTCGTGAAGTGTTGCACCTCCTCATTTGAAGTGAGTCGTCGGCCTCCTAGGTGTTTCTTCAAGTAAGGAAAAAGTGAAAGTCGCTTGGAGTGAATCACTCTAGGGAGAGTGGTCGATGATAACCCAGCGAAACTGCTTGTCTATGTCTCCTTGTACCCTTGTGTACTTATTTATGACTCCTGATCATTCTAATCAAAATGTACACCCTCCTGCACCTTAAACCCTGAGTCCACCCCTCTCATGTGCAACAGTTTTTAGCTCTGAACTACTACCCGCTAGAATGCGCAGTATAGTTCTGACTCCTGCCCCACACTGCTTCAACAGTGTGGGGTCTTCTGGGCTCTGTGAGGTCGCGCGTTGTCGTGAAGGTAGATGAGGAGTCCTGGCCGTTTCCTCCTGATTGCTTAATGCAGTCACATCCTGGTCTCGCAGTATCGTTCAGCGGTCACTGTGTGCCCTCCTCCCAAAAAACCCTAAGTTTGATACCCGCGCTATCTCAAAACACTGTGGCCAGCACCTTCCCGGCACACGGTATCACCTTAAACCTCTTGTCTTTGGAGAAGAGGGGTGTTTCCACCCCACTTACTGCTGGGGGTGAGTGATATCCATGTTACGTATCACCCTCCGAGGTGTAATGGTTACCATGCTAACTTCATATACCCAAGGTCGCGGGTTCAAATTTGGCGTATGACGATGGATTTTTTCGGGCGTAAAAATCATTAGCATGGCTTCCTTAGGAAGGAAAAATAAAGCCGTTGGTCCCCTGTCGTAGATTTACGGCACGTAAAAGAACGTCAAGTCTGATAGAGAGGCCTCTGAGGAAAATTAAGCGGTCTTTCACGCCCAGTATAGAATGGGACGCTGAGAACCACAGTAGTTAAAGAGGGTCCAGAAATAAAACTACATTTCATTTCCATGTTTCGTCACCTTCAGAATGTGGTAAAGAAAATGTTCTCTTCCATGGGTGCAAAAATTGTACACTTACTCCCATGCGCTTCACCTTGTGTTGGTTGGACATATTTCATGAAACCCATTGAAAGTACATCAAGTCTCTCCTCCTCCGAGAGAGGTTGGGCATCACCGCTATAAACATAAACATAAGCGCACTATGAAGCAATAAAATAATAAACTATTATACTATACACTTACCATATCTCTGCTTTCACCGTCACTGCAATGTAGTTTTACATTTACGGTTGGTTGCTTATATGAGTATTCCTGAAAAAAGGAAAAAAAGATAATTATATAAAGTTAAACAATCTTATGTGTTCAATTCACATAACTTTCTCTACATTGCTGTAACAAATTATTGTTAAGAAGTATATCCTTCTATCTATTTTATGGCAAATGACATAAATATTGGCAGAAATTGTCTTGTTTGCTTCTTTGTCAGTAGAAGGAAAATAGAAACACACTAGGTTAAAGTGATGATCGAATCTTTTAAAAAGCAGGTTGTTATGTGGTTGAAATCCGTTTCTATGCGGAGCCGGGAGTTTACAACTTTCCGCGTGAGAAAATTTTTAGTATTGTAAATCTGAAACAAATAACAGGGAATATCTCAGAATTGGTCAATTCCACGAAAGAAAACGTATATGGCATAAATTGTGTTTTTTAACGAGATCTCCATTTTTATATAGCATTTGTCAATCTATTACCGTTTACCTGCTATACAAAATTCAGCAAAGTTCATTCAGAATAAAGAGGTATTTAGAGATTATTTTCAGAAAATTAAAGATATATATATTTTTATATGCAACATAAATATATTACATATATAATATTTTAATCAAAATCATTAGAGCCGTTTTTAAGATAGTCAAAATTTTCGAAATTTTTTCCATGCAAAGCGTAGTTTGGGATGGGGGGATTTTTCTCAAAATCTTCGTGTCGCATCCTTAGAAGACACTTAACTTAAATACCAAGTTTGGTATTTAACCAGCTTTTCGTATTTGAGTTATCGTATTCAGACATAAGAACACACACAGAGCTTTTTCAATTTTTTTGAAACGGGGGACCCTAAAACGTGTATTTCCGGTTAAATCTCGGTATCGAATTGTTGTGTGGTATGCGATACCTTCTGTATACACTGTACATAATACGTATAGAGAAAGTAAAAATACACCAGGCTAAAGTGATAGCTCAGCATTTTAAAAGCAGGTCGCTAAAGGAACGAAATGGAAATTAACTTCTCTTTACGTTGTCAGAAATTAACAAAAAAACAAAACAAAAACAAAAAAACAATGGCCTCCCGTTTCAGTTAAGTGAAAATATTGCTAGGTATCATATGTAGAGAAAGACAGTGAATGGAACGCATTAGGTATTTTTTCGTTATTAATATATAAAATTACTTTTACAAAAGCCTATTCTTCTATCTACTTCATACTAATGAAGCTAAAGATTAGTAGAAACGGTTTTATTACTTAGTTCCTTATAAGTAGAAGAGAAATAAGAGAATACACTAGGATAAACCGACAGTCAAATGTTTTAAACTGTGGTTCTTAAATCATTGAAGTTCTTTCTCTTTGCATGGCTAGCAGTAAAACAAAAGAGAGATGAAACGAAAGATCATTGCCGTTTGTGAAACGTTTTAAGTACTTAAAAAATGAAACCAATAACAAGGAATATCTCGGTAATGGTTAAATCTACAAAATTAAATGTATATCTTGAATTTTCTAGGAATATCCTCTGAACTCCTCTTCATTTGGAATTATTTTTACATAACTGGTGATCCGTAAGAGATATACAAGTTTGCTACACAATAAACGCAAATCTCGTTAAAACACACGAGTTATGTTATATACATATTTTTGTAAAGTTAATTTCCGAGATATTATTGGCTTCTATTTTGAAGTACTTGTACTTTACTCAAACAGAAAGTGGCCACACGTTTCTATTTTGTTTTACTCCTGCCCATGGAAATGGAACCAACTTCAATGACAATCGCATAGCGAGAACTTTAATCACTTTATCATATTGGGTTGGACTCGTAGGGGTTCACGAACTAAGACCTTGGAATTATATTACCTAGACTCGCCGCTGTCGCAAATTGAAACCTCTCGCGCATAGGAAGGTGGAGGGCAAACGTGCTTTTTGCCGTATGTTCAGTACGCTTAAAAGGCTTTAACAGTGAGGTGGTTTAATAATTAACATGGTGCATTTCTAAGCTGCATAACTGTACCAACCTCCGGAAAAATGATTCCGAGATCACCTTCCATCGGTAAGAATAAATTGCAACATTTGTGTTCCAAGTTCATTCCAATTTACTCTCGTGGGTTTCCTCGATCACTAGGAGAATGATTATTTTAGGTTCCTAATACATAAACTAGAATTATTGAGTAGGTCGTCAGCTGCTCCGATACGTAACAAATTTATGCCATGGAAATATTACAGGCTTTACTCTGTGCATTTTGCGAAAAATTGTTTCCATGAGAATTAAGGCAAGATGATGCTAAACCCTGACACAGTTCCTTCAGTATTTAGTTTTCCTACTTATGTGACAGAGGTAATGAGAACGCTAATTTCATGCTTATAACTGCTTTGTATATGTTTCATTAGCATAAGAAAGCAGTACTAAAGTATTAGATTCAATATTATAATAAATAAAAAAGGTACCCAAAATATCAATAAAGTTAATTTTCAAATCTGTAATTTGGGACTGAAACACAACCTCGCAAAAGAAAATTTGCAAATGTGTTAGAACATAAAGAATGTTAAGTAATAATCGATTCTAATTTTAGATTTGTTTATAAATTATTTCAGGAAGCACAGACTATACTCTATAACATATCATTTTATCTAACTCAAATATACCACAAATACTAATAGAAAATGTTTACTTAACGTCTTGAATATAGTTTACTGAAGAGGAATACAGGTACCTAATTTCACGTTTATTTTATTTTTATATTGCACATACCATCCCTGAAAATCCAGTATTGCATATGTTTTTTATGCTAAATCATTTTACTTGTTTGTTTTTATTTATTTACATACCGCCTTAGGTAATATCGGCGTATTTACTATTCTGACCTTCTAAAAAGACTGTTTAAATTTGAGGTGTACATTAAAACTGTACTTCTCGATTAACTTAAACACATTCAGTATCGCATTCATATTTCCAGGCTCTTGAGAGTGGGGAATAAGAATAGCTTCATCAGCCTAGAATCGAACCCAGCATATTTTTCATTTTTAATTCAGCATTTTGACCACTTTACTGCAGAGACGCTCTTAACAACCGTCTTTATAATTCTCGTTGACGACTTTGTGCATTAAAGTAAAAAGCAGAAAGTATACATGGAATCACTGAGAAGAAACCGAGAAAACGGAATTAAAGCTGAATTATGCTCTGTGTGATGCTTACATCCTCTTTGTAAAACACTTTAAATGCAGGTATGCGACATTCAAGTTCAATGATAATATTTACTTGTGTTTTGTTCAGTTGTGGGATGAAATTCCGTCTCGTCAATGAAGTGATGTTATTCAATTCCCAACAGGACATTCAAGGTCTAATCCCTGTGCATAGATGCTGACGATGACAAAGAACGTTTTGCCGCAATTATTTCCTACTCAGTTATCCTTATGACGTAATTATAGCTGTTTTAAATGTCACTGTTTTCCCATTACAACCAATGTATTGCGCGCGACCTAGGGAGTCTCTTGCCCTCCACCACACTTTTTCATATTACGACACTTTATCTGGTCTGCGCAGCTAGGCGTGTAGGGCTTGTTCACGAAACTCACGAGACAGTGATTGGGTTGCTCTCGACGGGGTAGAGGTTCCCCGACTTTGGCATATCCACTTCCGTCCTGGTATGCTTGCACGCTGGGGGGGTTGCTTATTAGTAACCAGGTATTGCCCCAATGGAAGCCTCACGGAGGGGAAGTTTCCTGGTTTTAGAGGGAGCTTTGGCTACTCGAACACTTCCAGAAGGACTGCACACTGCAGAAGGATAGGACGATATTATCGACGGGCGGCCGAACTGGACCGGTGGGAGCTCCAGACCTGGCTGATTACCCTAGGTCCCACAGACGACTCCAGCGCCACCATGCCGCCGAGAGCTGTATTCCCAAAGCCGATTCACCACCATAGTCTACAATTCTGAAAGAGACCGTTTGAAATGGAATAAAGCGACAGGATGTTCGAGGAATGAATAAAACTCTCCAGTTGGACAGGTAGTGAAACTGAAAAATTCAATACCATAGCCAAGATTTGAAGTACGGATCTCAAGGTTTCCGTTCCGTTGCTCTAACCACTGAGCTACCATGGCAAGATGCCGGCATGCCACTAAATTCCCGAACCGACTCGCGTTTTTTCAGGCAAACTGATCTTAAATTATATAAGATTTTTTTTTATTTATTTTATTTTTTTTTCAACATAATCTCCTTTATGCACGATACACTTTTCCTGGCGTTTCTTCAACTGTTTTAAGTCTTCCAAAAGTAGGATTTCAGAAGGTCTTCAAAATAGACATCTGTTTGAGAGCTGATCCCTTCGTTAGACGTTAACCGTTTTCCGCCGAGCCACTTTTTCATGTTTGGGAATAAAAAAAATCTGATGTGTTACATTCACATGACCTTCTCTATATCTCTTTAACAAATTATTATTAATATACGATACTTACTTTTCTTTTTCATGCTAAAACACCAGCAGAAACGGTCTTATTACTTAGTTCCTTATAAGTAGAAGAGAAATAATGGAATACATTAGGCTAAACCGACAGTCAAATGTTTTAAAATGAGGTTGCTATGGGATTGAAATCCGTTTCTTTACGTGGCCAGGAGTTGACAAGTTCCTGTATGAGAAAACTTTAAGTATTTTAAAAGCGAATACAATAACAAGGAACATCTCGAAAACACCAAACTGCACGTAAAAGAATGTATATAACATAAACATATACCATATTCATTTTTTGTGTGGAGTTTTTGTATATATTCCTTGTTATTGACTTCAGCTTTAAAATACTTTTCTCATTCAGTAATTTGTCAACTCCTGTCCATACAAACAAAGGAACTTCAGTCACATAGCAACCAGCTTTTGACTATCACTTTAAGCTATGGTACTCCCTTATTTCGCTTCTACTTACAAGGAAGCAGGTAATAAGACTATTTCTGCTAATTTTTTTCTGGATTAGCATGAAATAAATAGAAGCATAAGCGTTTTGACAGTAATTTGTTGCAGAGAAAGTCATGTGAATGGAACACATCAAATTTTTTTGAATGCAGGGGACCCTAAAACGTCTATTTCGGGTAAAATCTCGGTATCGAACTTTTAGGTGCAATACAATAACTTCTATATACACTATGTACATTGCACGTGTAGAGAAACTAAAAAAAATTATACACATGACTTTCTCTACATCTCTGCACCAAATTAATGTGAGCTGATGTTTATATGTACCTCATGCTAATCGAGAAACAATTAGCAGAAATAGTCTTATTGCTTGCTTCATTGTAAGTAGAAGCGAATTAAGGAAGAACCATAGGTTAAAGTGGTACTCAGAAGCTGGTTGCTAAGTGACCGAACGTCCTTTGTTTGTATGGACACGAGTTGACAAATTCCTGCATGAGAAAAGTATTTTAAAGCTGAGGCCAATAACAATTTCTTACGGTTTACCAGTTATGCAAAATTCAACAAATATGAAACAAAATAAAGAGGTCCTTAGAGGTTATTCGCTGAAAATTCAACATATAGCTTCTCTATACACCTTATGAATAGTACGTTTAGAGAAAATATAAAAAAAAACCTGATGTGTTACACTCACATGACTTTCTCTAGCTACTCTACAAAGAACCTTCATACGAAAGATAACTCTTCTTTCAACACCACGCTAGTCGAGTTAAACAATAGCAGCATATCATTATTTAGTTCCTTATAAATAGAATGGAACTAAAGGAATGCGCTAGGCAAATGTTTTAATAGCTGTCGTTATGCGGTTAGCATTGCAAATCGCTTCTTTGCTTTAAGTACTTTACAATTGAAACTAGTAACAAGGAATAGCTCGAAAGTGGCAAGCTCAGCGAAAAATATGTATATGACATAACCTGTGTATTTTAAAAAGACCTACATTTTTTATAGTGTAGGTTTTTGTCTATCTCTTACGGTTTACTAGTTATTCCAAATTAAGCAAATTTCATCCAGAATAAGCAGTTCTTTAGAAGCTATTCCCAGAAAATTTAGGATATACATTTTATTTGTGATAGAAATTCTTTAATATGTGGTATTTTAGTCAAAATCGTTAGGGTATTTTGGAGTGGGGCAATTTTTCTCAAAATCTTCGTGTTGCATCCCTGGAAGATACTTAACTTAAATATCAAGTTTGGTATTTTTCTGAGTTTTCCCTTTTGAGTTATGGTATTCATAGACACTGGGACACACAAACACTCATACGCGTGGAACTTTTTCTAAAAATGCCTTTTTTTTGTTACAGGGGATCCTAAAACATGTATTTCCGGTGAAATCTCGGGATTGAATTTTCGGGTGTAATACAATACCTAGTCTATACACTGTATACACAGTACGTGTAGAGAAAGTAAAAAAACCTGACGTGTTCCATTCACATGACTTTCTCTACATCTCTGCAACAAATTATTGTTGAAAAGCTTATGCTTCTATTTACTTCATTTTAATCGAGAAAAAAAAATAGCAGAAATAGTCTTATTACTTGCTTCCTTGCAAGTAGAAGCGAAATAAGGGAGTACCATAGGTTAAAGGGATAGTCAAAAGCTGGTTGCTATGTGACTGAAGTTCCTTTATTTGTATAGACAGGGATTTGTATGAGAAAAGTATAATTTTTTTCAAAGCTGAAACCAAAAACAAGGAATGTGTAAAAAATGATCAACTCCACGAAAAAAATATACATGAAGTAAATGTGTGTCTTAATATACTCTACATTATTTGCGTGTTAAGTTTTTATCCATCTCTTACGGTTTAGCAGTTATGCAAAATTCCGTAAAATTCACCCAGAATAAAGTGGTCTTCAGAGACTATTCCCAGAAAATTCAAGATATACATTTTAATTGTCAGGTAAATATCTTTAATATTTGACATTTTAATCAAAATCGTTAGTCATTTTTAAGAAAATAAAAATTTTCGAAAAGAGTTCCATGTAAAGGGTAGTCGGGGGTGGGGCGATTTTTTTGAAAATCTTCGTGTCGCATCCTTGGAAGATAAAAAACTTAGATACCAAATTTGGTATTTAACGGTCTTTTCGTTTTTGAGGTATGTTGTCCACAGGCATACACACACACACACACACACACACACACACACACACGCACGGACCTTTTTGTAAAAATGCTTTTTTTTGGATTCAGGGGGACCCAACACATGTATTTCCGGTGAAATTTCGGTATCGAATTTTTGAGTGCATTACAATAACTACTCTATACACTATGTACACAGTACGTGTAGAGAAAGTAAAAACGCTTCAGCCACCTGGCTCGGTGAAACATGGGTACGTAATGAAGCGCCAGGAAAATATTTTTGGCGGATTCAGAGGATATAACGTGTAGTTCCGTAGAAATGACAATTTTTGTTGGAATACAATCCTGGCTATAGAGTGGTTCTACTTTATTTTGCCCGCATCCCAAAAGGAGGTGGGCTGACCGTCCGGTGCGGTCTGTGAATGTTTCATTACGACCCGTCTCATCGATGTTCGCTGCCAATATCTTGCTCTGTGTCCAGGTTACCGCAGTTCGTCTGCATTACCTCCTTCAGTCATCCACCTTTCTAGCTTAGGCGCAAACATATACATCGATAACAAGCAAAACCTACATATCCTCTAACATTATAAAATTCTTATAGTTTTATTACATACATTTCTACTTTCTGTACACGCATTATCTACATAGTGTATAGAGAAGGTATTACATTTCACCGAAAAATTCCATACCGAGATTTCACTGGAAATACGCATTTTAGAGTCCCTTGTATCAAAAAGAAAAAATATCTGATGTGTTCCATTCACATAACTTTCTCTACATCCCTGCAAAAAGATTATTAAAAGCTTATGTTTCTATTTACTTTATGCTAAGCCAGAAAAAAATTAGCATAAATAGTCTTTTTACTTACTTCCTTGTAAGTAGAAGCGAAATAAGGGAGTAGCATAGGTTAAAGTGACAGTCAAAAGATGGTTGCTATGTGACTGATGTTCCTTTGTTTGTGTGGACAGGAGTTGACAACTTCCTGTATGACAAAAGTATACGTTTTTAAAGCTGAAACCAAAAATAAGGAATATCTCAAAAACGATCTACTCCACAAAGAAATGTATATAATACAAATTGTGTGTTTTAACGAGCTCTACATTCTTTTGTTAAGTTGCTTTTACAGTTTACCACTTACGCAAAATTCAATAAAAATTATCCAGAGATCTTCAGAGGATATTCTCAGAAAATTCAAGAGTAAATATCCAAAATGTATTAATATTAATCGAAATATTAACGAAATCATTAGAGCCATTTTTGAGAAAATACAAGTTTTCGAAAATTTTCCCATGTAAAGGGTAGATGATATAAGGGCATTTTCTTGAAAATCTTCGTGTCGCATGACTCCGTAGCACAGCTCACTAAGAGCCTTGGCCTACCGCCCGGCCGCTGCGTCCCCCATCTCTGTCCATTACTGACGCCATGGATGGGGTGCAGTACTGGGGGGTGAGACGTGGTCAGCACTTCGATCCCCCGCGGCCAGTTAATGCGGTCTTCGCGACTTGTCCTTCAAGTAGCTCCCCAAGGGACCTCACGAGGCTGAGTGCACCCCGGTCCAGGTCTCCCAGCGGGGAAAAGGTCCCCACGCCGGTACTGGTGATCGAACCAGGTCTACGGCTGGGCTAAGGCAACCACATTTTAAAACATTTGACTGGCAGTTTATTCTCGTGTATTCCCTTATTTCCCTTCTACTTACAAGGAACTAAGTAATAAGAACGTTTCTTCTTATGTTTATCTCCATTGAAGAAGATAGAATAATTAACAATAGTTTTTTACTTTCTCTAGCCCCGTATGTACAATACACATAGGGATAGAGAAGTATTGTATTCCACCCAAAAGTCAATGTCGAGATTTCACCGGAAATGCATGTTTTATTACCCCCCCGAATCCAAAAAAGCATTTTCAGAAACAGGTGTATGTGTGCATCTGTGGACAGTATAGCTCAAAAACGAAAAGACGATTTAATACTACCAAACGTCGTTGAACAGCACGTGAGTGGACGGCTTAGTGAGTAAAACGTTAATCTGAGACTGGGAAAACCTTATCTGCTGAAACTAATGAAATATGCAACACTTAATCTGCTCTCTCACTGAGACAAACTTAAAAGAAGCTTAGATCGCAAGAAATGTATAGGTCACACAGAAACGAACATTACCTTCCTTGTTTTTCTTATCGATTCCCAATGTTCTCGACAACCACCTTAGTATTTCTTTTCTCTACCACATACATATCAGCTAGAGAAGCTATTGTTCTCCATTCAGATATTCCATACCGGAAATACATGTTTTGGTGACCTTTGATACACAATTCTGGTGCGTGCCATTCACATGACTTTCTCTAGCTACTCTACAAACTTCTTTCAATACCATGCAAATCGAGATAAACAGCAAAATGTTATTACTTAGCTCGTTATAAGTAGAAGAGAACTAAGGGAATGCGCTATGCTAAAGTGATAGTGAAATGTTTTAAAAGCTGTCGTTATGCCAAAACGCTTCTTTGCTTGGTCAGGAGTAGAACAAAAGAAAAACACACACTTCCGTCTCAGATACTTACTTCAAAATGGAAACTAACAACAAGGATACTCGAAAACGGCAGGCTGCACCAAAAAAAAGTGTATATGACATAACTTGTGTATTTTAACAAGTTCTACATTTTTTGTATGCTAAGTTTTTGTCTATCTCTTACGGTTTACTAGTTATGCCAAATTAAGCAAAATTCATCCAGGATAAACAGGTCTTCAGAAGCTATTCGCAGAAAATTCAATATATACATTTTCCATTTTTAAGAAAAACAAAATGTTCCAAGTTTTTCCTTGTAAAGAGTAGTTTGGGGTGAGGGAATTTTCTTGAAAAATCTTCGTGTCGCATCCTTGGCAAATACCAAACTTAAATACCAAGTTTGGTATTCAACGGTCTTTTCGTTTTTGAGCTATGCTGCCCACAGACACACATGTATGTATATAGCATAAATGTGTGTTTTGACGCGATACATTTACCTTTTTTGTATTCTAAGTTTTGTGTATCTCTAGTTATGCAAAATTCATCATAATTAAGGGGTATTCAGAGGCAATTTCCATAAAATTCAAGATATATATTTTATTTGCCATGTAAATGATTTTAATTTACGGTATTTTATTCAATTATGTTGATAGAATACAAAATTTCGAAATTTTTTCCATGTTTCGGTTGGGGAGATTTTCCTCAAAATCTTCGTGTCTTATCCTAGGAAGATACTTATCTTAAATGCCAAGTTTAGTATTTTACTGACTGTTCGTTTTTGAGTTATCGTTCATAAATACACGGACACACACGCACCTTTTTCTAAAACTGCTGTTTTTTTATACAGGAAAGCCCGCCCGAAATCTCGGTATAAGATTTTTGGGTGGAGTTGAGTGCCTTCCCTGCTATTACCATGCAACGTGCCGTTACGACTACAAGCCAAGTGTTTTGGCAGTACGACCAAATCCCAGCCGTAGCACTAGCGCTATTCCGATCTCCATGGATCAGCTCTATGAAAACCTTATCCTTGGAAATGGGCGGAGTCAGAGGCCAGTTGCGCATGTCCAGACTCACCTGGCGAAGTCGCTGTGGGTGCTATCTGAAGCGTGGGCATTCACTTTAGTCTTCCAGGAGGAACTTAGGGGTCAACGTCTAGGAGCAGCATAAGTCTGGCGCGGGCACATTTCGGCTTGTCTAATCTATTTTATTTTTAACCTTTCTTATGCATCATGCTTTTAAATTAACTACATTTGTAACCTCGCTCGCAATATAGAAACGTTAATTTTGTTAATCAGCCAGAAGCAGCTAAATGCCAACGTAAATTCGAATTTGTAATTAAGTACAAGCATTTATTATTATTCAAAGTTAGAGTTGTCTTGAATTTTTACTAGTGGGCGAATTAATACTCTGCGTTCTAAAATTGTTAATGTTGTGTTCCTTTATTAATTAAATGTGTTGAAATTGGATTTGACTTAATTTAACAAAGTTCACTTATTACACGCCTTTTAGCCCTGGTTAAATCGCTTTCTGGGCCTTATTTTTTACTTTCTCTACACGTACCATGTACATAGTGTATAGAAAACGTATAGTAATGCACCCAAAAGTTCGATACCGAGATTTGACCAGAAATACATGTTTTGTGATCCCCTGAATCCAAAAAAGCCTTTTTAGAAAAATGTCCATGTGTATCTATCTGTGTGTGTGTGTATGTGTGTGCGCGCGCGCCTGTGGGCAGCTTAGCTCAAAAACGAAAAGTCCATTAAAAACCAAACTTGGTATTTAGGTTTGGTATCTTCCAAGTATGCGACACGAAGATTTCTAAGAAAATCCCCCACCCGCAACTACCTTTTACATGGAAATTTTTCCGAAAATTTTGATATTCTCAAAAATGGCTCCAACGATTTTGATTAAAATATCGTATATTAAAGATATTTACTTGACAAAGAATATGTATATATTGAATTTCCTGGGAATAGCCTCTGAAGACTTCTTTATTCTGGATGACTTTTACGGTATTTTGCATAACTGTTGAATCTTAAGAGATAGACAGAAACTTACCACATTAAGACACACAATTTATGTAATATGTATTTACTTTTTCGTTGAGTTGATGGTTTTTGAAATATTCCTTGTTATCGGTTTCAGCTTTGAAAAACATAATTTTCTCATATAGGAATTTGTCAACTCCTGTCAATACAGACAAAGGAACTTAGTCACATAGCAACCAGCTTTTGACTATCACTTTAACCTATGGTACTCCCTTATTTCGCTTCTACTTACAGGGAAGCTAGTAATAAGACTATTTCTGTTAATTTTTCTCGGTTAGAATGAAGTAAGCTTTTTAACAATAATTTGTATCAGAGATGTAGAGAAATTCATGTGAAAGGAACACATCAGATTTTTTTGTACCTTCCGCTATTTAAATATCAGTGGGCGTTGCGTATAATAATTATGTAGAAAAGGCAAACAGGTTGGGCTGTTTAGTACCGGTTTTCGCGCCAGCAGCGACACACGTGGCCGTGAGGTAAAACACAAAATGAGGCATCACATATATTACTTAAATCCTAATATAGTTTGAAACTATAATTCTGTTCGTACTTACCTCAAACTTTTCCCATGTGCGGTAGTTAGCAGTAAAAACAACCGAGAGCGTACTATCCTTGAATACGACATCTAAGTATTTGGTATTTCCTGAAATGGAAAATAATTGAAAATATTGTGATATGTAAGTCCATGTACAGCTATCTCAATGGGAAGGCTATCTCAGAATGAATAAGTGTAGATATTGAAATACTAGTATGTATACATTGATATTCAACAATCACACGGGTCCACAGACCATGTTTTTGTAATACACAGAATAGTAAACAACATAAGAAACGAAACATTAAAAGAGTAAACACTAAAATAAAACGACAAGATATTCAAGTACAGCAACTTTCATTTACAATACAGAATAAACTGTATTGCGAAGTATTAATGTACCCTATTATAGTGGACAAATACACTTAAGAGAAATATATACACACAATACAAATACCACAACAAAACGATGACTGAAAAGGATGATATAAAACGTTATAATCACTTTTCAGCTCTTTTTATCTGCCCCTCTTTCCTATTATCAGTTTTCTCAGGTCTCGCTTCAAGTAGAAATTTACCTGTCCCGTCCGCGACTTTTGAGCCTGCCAGTAGCGTCCAACATGCTTCCAGCTCTCTATTCGCGGTGGTAAAGGTTCGCGGTAAATATTTTTCCTCTATTCCTCTGTACCCCTTTATCTTACCAAGATATGGGTCCACGACTCTTCCTTCTCTTAAATGTGGCCGATTCCCATACCATTCTCTTAGGCATGGCGATATTTCTAGTCTAACCCACGCGAGCCCCTGTCTGTTTTGATCTATTGCTCCTTATTTCTTTCCGCTTTTAGCGCAGACTATACTTCCAATGAAACCTTCTCTGTGCATTTCACAATTATTTGCTGTCTCGCAATATCGTAGAGGCGGTTCTTGAAGTATCATTTACAAGCTTTTGCAGGAATAAAATATATCCTTGGAAGTAGGATAGGTTATGATCTGAGGGTACGCCCCTGGGAGTGGGGAATGAGATGATACACCGGGTGGCTGGAATCAGGAGCGACATTACAGCCGGACAGGCAGGCAGGGCACAAAGGATGCGTTCTCATGCCGGCAATCAGTCGAAGGACATAGTCGCTGTGAGCATCGTTTTACCCTGCCACGCCGCACCAACTAATATTGTCAACACTTCCAACCCTGAAAGAAAATACCGGAAAGAAGGATGAATAAGATGGCAAAGCAACCGACATAGAAGGACACACACACACACACACAGGGACACAGACACACACAGAGACACACAGGGACACACACACAGACACACACAGGGACACAGACACACACAGACACACACAGGGACACAGACACACACAGACACACACAGGGACACACACAGACACACACAGGGACACAGACACACACAGAGACACACAGGGACACAGACACACACAGACACACACAGGGACACACACAGACACACACAGACACACATACAGACACACACACAGACACACACACAGACACAGACACACACAGACAGACACAGATACACAGACACACACACACACAGAGACACACACAGACACACATACAGACACACACACAGACACACACACAGACACAGACACACACAGAGACACACACAGACACACATACAGACACACACACAGACACAGACACACACAGACAGACACAGATACACAGACAGACACAGATACACAGACACACATACAGACACACACACAGACACACATACAGACACACACACAGACACACACACAGACACACACAGAGACACAGACACACACAGACAGACACAGATACACAGACACACACACAGACACAGACACACACAGACAGACACAGAGACAGACACACACACAGGCACACACAGAGACACAGACACACACAGACAGACACAGATACACAGACACACACACAGACACAGACACACACAGAGACACAGACAGACACAGGTACACAGACACACACACAGAGACACAGACACACACAGAGACACAGACACACACAGACAGACACAGATACACAGACACACATAGACACACACAGACAGACACATACATACAGACACACACAGAGACACAGACAGACACAGACACACACAGACAGACACACACACAGACACAGACAGACACAGATACACAGACAGACACACACAGACGCACACAGACAGACACAGATACACAGACACACACAGACAGACACAGATACACAGACACACACAGACAGACACAGATACACAGACACATACATACAGACACAGACACAGACAGACACTCACAGACACACACAGACACACACATACAGACACAGACAGAAACACATACACAAACAGACACACACAGACACACACACATACAGACACAGACACACAGACACATACATACAGACACACACAGACACACACATACAGACACAGACAGACACATACATACACAGACACAGACAGACACTCACAGACACACAGACACACACAGACACACACATACAGACAGAGACACACAGACACATACATACAGACACACACAGACACACACATACAGACACAGACAGACACATACACACAGACACACACATACAGACACAGACACACACATACAGACACAGACACATACACATACAGACACATACACACACAGACACACACATACAGACACAGACACACACATACAGACACAGACACACACACAGACACATACACACACAGACAGACACATACAGACACAGACACACACATACAGACACAGACACACACATACACACACAGACACACACAGACACACGCAGACACACACACATACAGACACAGACACACACATACACACACAGACACACACAGACACACGCAGACACACACACATACAGACACAGACACACATACAGACACACGCAGACACACACACATACAGACACAGACACACACAGACACACACACATACAGACACAGACACACACACAGACACACGCAGACACACACACATACAGACACAGACACACACAGACACACGCAGACACACACACATACAGACACAGACACACACATACACACACAGACACACACAGACACACGCAGACACACACATACAGACACAGACACACATACAGACACACGCAGACACACACACATACAGACACACACAGACACACACAGACACACACAGACACACACATACAGACACAGACAGACACATACATACAGACACACACACAGACACACGCAGACACACACACATACAGACACAGACAAACACATACAGACACAGACACACACACATACAGACACACGCAGACACACACACATACAGACACAGACACACACAGACACACACACAGACACAGACACACACACATACAGACACACGCAGACACACACACATACACACACAGACACATACACACAGACACATACACACAGACACAGACACACACAGATAGACAGACACACAGACACAGACACACACAGACACACACAGACACACACAGACACAGACACATACAGACACACAGAAACACACATACACACAGACGCACACATACAGACACAGATACACACAGACACACACATACACAGACACACACACACAGACACAGACACACACAGACACAGACACACACAGACACACACATACACACATTTACACACACAGACACACAGACACACACATACAGACACAGACATACAGACACAGATACACACAGACACACACATACAGACCCACACATACAGACACACACATACAGACACAGATACACACAGACACATACACACAGACACACAGACAGACGCACACATACAGACACAGATACACACAGACACACACATACAGACACAGACATACACATACAGACACACACAGACAGACGCACACAAACACACACAGCCAGACGCACACAAACACACACAGCCAGACGCACACAGACAGACGCACACAAACACACACAGACAGACGCACACAAACACACACATACAGACACACACAGACAGACGCACACAAACATACACAGACAGACGCACACAGACAGACGCATACATACACACAGACACACACAGATACACAAAAAAGAAACACACACACACGCATTCCTGTGTAGGAACCAAACGACCGCATGTGAGATTTGTGATGGACACAGCGGCACAGGGACTGGTTGTTTCCGGGTTCTCCGGTTTCTCCGGCCATCGCATTCCATATGTGCTCCATCTTCATTCGACGTATCATCAGTGTCTTCTGCGGTGCCACAAGTAGTAAAAGTGGGTGTTAAACACAATGAAAGAAACACAGGCACACAACAGGTGCCTCAAGGAACTAATCCTTGGAGTTTTGCATTAGCCCAGCACTTGTTTTATAACGGACTCCCCTTGCTTACGCAAGAAGGAAAATGAATGCGTTCTTACACTCGTCTACCAGTTACAAGCTTCGGTCTACTAAGTTCTCCAGGTTAGTGCCGAGGACATTAAGACGTCTCACCTCGCCCAGACGCACCTAATTTCCAATGGGTACCACTGACCCGCCGAGTGCAACCCAATCCGAACAGCTCCATTTCGGGAGGAGCTAAAATGTTCCACCCAACATAACTTCTAGTAATGTCAGAAGCACGACACGTGCTCGGTGTTCGCAGTGATCGAAACGTAGCAGATGTGGAGGTTGAATTCCCCTCCCTTCGAGTGATGGCAAGGACAAATATTACTCTGCTCTAAACGCAGCACCTGATGGAATTTACGCCAGGAGTCGCCTGATGTCTAGGAAATTTCTGTGGATTTTTCCACTAGCCGGCACCTATATGTCATCTTGCGCCAGCAGGAGCGGGAGTGGATACGCCAGTCACGCGCGTCAACCCCTAGACGAAGACTACCGAAGACTATGGGGGCGACAGTTACTAGCTCCTGTCTACTAACTCTCCAGGTTATTGTCGAAGTACATTAAGGCGACTCACAGCCCCCACCAGACGTACCTAATCTACCATATGTACCACCGCCTCGCCGAGTCCAACCCAATCCGAACAGCTCCCTTTCGAGAGGAGCTCAAATGTTCGAACCAACATATTTCTAGTAACGTCAGAGATATGACGACTATTCGGTGTGCGCAGCGCTCGAACGGAGGAGCTGAAGAGGTCTCAACCTGCCCCCTAATGGGCGACATGAAGGGACAAAAATTTAGGGGATGAAAGAAACCCACCTAGCATTCGATTGACGACTGAATTCGGGCCAGAGACTAAATCTCCGGAGCCATGTCGTTCGGTCAACACTTTTGCAGGCACCTTAGAGCAAAATGGAATCAGGCATGTAGTCAAAATCTACCATTAAAGTTACGTATGGTAAGGAAAGATGACGTCACCAGTCCTTGCCCAGGACGTTCACTGAAGAGGAAAGACTATCACAAGACTACGAATAGGACATACTAAACTAACCCACTCATACATCTTCACCAAAGACAACCCACCTCAATGTGAAGTCTGCAACACACAACTCACCATTAAACATATTTTCACAGAATGCAGAAGCTCTACATCATCACTGAGGATATATCCACAAAATTGAATACTCCACTACAATTCAAGCAAGTTCTACTCTTTCTTAGAAGCATAAAACTGGATTTCAAACTGTAATGTACTTATTCACAATATTTTATTTAAATCTATGCAAATCTTGCTTTCTTGCTGTAATTTGTAAATCACAGGCCTATGTTTAAGTGTGTAAATCATTTCATTGTAATATTATGAGTTCAATTGTTATAAATATTGTATGGTCGCGATATGACCTAGGAGCTAAAACGACCTAAAACACAAAATAAATAAATAAATAAATAAATAAAAAATATGGTCACCCTATGTAAAGTCTCCAGTAAGTGGCGCCATCGGACGTTATTAGCATGAACTTCGTTAGAGCGCACCAGTAATTCATATAGAGTGCGAGAAACAAGAAGCTTTGTATAATACAATCCTGAATTTTATTTTTACTTTCTCTACACGTACTATGTTCATAGTGTATAGAGAAGGTATTGTATTGCACCGAAAAATTCAATAACGAAACTTCACCAGAAATATAAGTTTTGCGACCCCCTGAACCTCCCCAAACATTTTTATAGAAAGATCCGTGTGTGCATGCCTCTGGGCAGTATAGTTCAAAAATAAAAGGTCCGTTGCATACCAAACTTGATATTTAAGTTCAGTACCCAACAACGATGCAACACGAAGATTTTCAAGATAATTCCCCCACTCCAAACTACACTTTACTTGGAAAAAGTTTCGAAAATTTTCATTTTCTCAAAAATGGCTCCAACGATATTGACTAAAATTTTGTATACTTAACATATTTACATGACAAATAAAATGTATATCTTGAATTTTCTGGGAATCTTGAATAGTCTGGGAATTTTCTGTGATGCATAAAATTCTAGATGAATTTTTTTTGAATTTTGCATAACTGGTAAACCGTAAGTGATACACTAAAACTTACTTCACAGAAATGTAGAACTGCTTAAAACACACAGCTTATGCGATATACATGTTTTTTTTGTTTTGTGAAATTGGCCATTTTCGAGATATTCCTTGTTATTATTAGCTTCAGTTTTAATATACTTAAAATGATCGGGAACTTGTCAACTGCTGGCCACGCGAGGAATTGGATTTCAATCCCATAGCAACCACATTCTAATTCATTTGACTGTTGGTTCAGCATTGTGTATTCCCTATGCCTGCATTTACATTTTTCAGTACAACTCTTGTCCTACACACGGTTTCTGAAAAAAAAAAATTAAACTTATGCCTATACATAGTTTTCTGTTCCCGCGATTTAAAGGTTAAGGACAAGGTTAAGAGCTCAGCAAGTTGGGGCGTGTCTGTGGTTTGCGCTCTGTAGAGTTTCTTTCTGCGCGTTGGATTTTTTTGGGCTAGGACCCTTTTAGGACACCCCCGGGCTAGGGAGTTTGTGGGATTGCCTGTGTGGTGTCGGAAGCATTCCTTCTACTTGCATCCGTAGTCATTCGGATAACTCGCTCTTTGGTTCCCTTCCTCATCTCTTCCTCCCTGTGTTCACATAGGTCACATACGGCTCTAAGAGCCTACATGAGGGCCTTTAAGTGTGTAATCGTTATACTGTTTCTCCCAGGGATATATGAACAAAAGATCCTTTGGTAGCTCCAGGTGCAATGTGTCCCTTCCGCCCCACATAAGCTCGGACAACTTTGGATCGCCCTCCCACTCATACCATTGTTCAAAACGCTTATGTTTACATATTGTGGCAATACGTCCAGCACTGTATGTGCCTGCAGTCTGTTGGTCAAGCTAGGGTAAGGTAATGGCTTCAAAAGTCGGTGATTTGTGGCAAGGATACACTGTTGGGCATTCTGATGCTGGGTACAGGCTTTCAATGATAGTTATCAAGTTCAAACAAAAAGGTAAGTCTGTGTGGGTCAAACTGCAAAAAAACTAGCATAGTAGCCAAAGTGAGAGCAGCAATGACTCGAGAAAACCTACCAACACAAGAAGCATTGGAAGCCATTTAGCATATAATACACAGCAATTTGGACCATAAAGCACATGGGAATGCCTTGACATATCAGAGAACGCTTCTCCAACACAAGAAAATTTAATGAACACCACCTGTCAGGTGAAAAGTGACAGTCGATGGTTTATTTAGATGAAGCAGAAGATGATGAAACATACTGGCTGATTAATTACCAGCAAAAGGAGTGCTCCAAATTAATTTGAGAGAACATGGAAAACGGATTCATGGTTCTTGCAGGTTACTGCTCTTGGGAGAAAATTGGCATGCGTAGAAATGACACCAATGTAAAATCAAAGGATTGTTATGGATCCAAGTTTTGATGAACAGGTTCCCCAGCTGTATGGTGAGATTGTCCCAAATGTTTAGATCTGGATAAAGCATCCAGTCACACTTCTCAATCTTCCCAACACTACTACCACTGGAAAGCTGAGGAAACAGGCGTCAACAGGATACCGTTTAAAATTATCCCTGAGCAATCACTAGATGCCTCAACAATCGAGTTTTGCGAATTTGGCCTGCTGAAATAGCGCCTTCCTCTTGGCGCCCCACTACAATGGAAGAACTTTGGAAAGTCTACCAGCAGGATTGGACTAACATTCTGCTTCCTGTTCTTAGACGTAGACTTTTGCAATGAAAACTGTGCCGTAGAACCTTAGTTAAAGTCCCTGGATTTTACATTGCACACAATAGATGATGGCGAAGGAGTATCTCACTATGAAAAAAACATAAGAACATCTGAGTTTAAATGGGGCAAGCCTCCACACTCCCTGTCTTTTATTGTCATATTATCTGAGATTTACTTACCAACTGTGATGTTCTGAACTTCATCCGTTTCGTACTGTCGAATAATTTCTCCAAGTTGTCCCACATCCTTGAGTAAACCAATTCCGTCTGAAGGTGCGTCTATCACCTTTCCATCCTTGGATATCATACAGTTTTCACCTGTGGAAGAAAAAATAATATTCATTTTATAAAACCTGGCTTAAAGGGTTATAGAAGCTCTTTTTCAACTATTTTGATAAAAAGATGCCGATTATATGGATTTTTGGTGCACAAAATAGTTCATACTTTAAAATACACATTTTAATTTCCCTACTTATTACACAGAACCCTACTTAACAGAAACATTTTTTCTTTGCAACTTTTGATCAGGTGTCAACAAACGTGGCGCTCATCTTGTACAGACCTCGTGAAAGCCCAAAACATTACTTAAAATATTACCTGCACGTTCTATAATGTTTACAGCCTCTGATATCTCAAACAACTTTAATCTGCAGTCTTCCAGTACTAAACGATGAATTTCTTCAATGATCTCTGGAGTTGTCACTTCTACAGGGCGTCCAGAGCGAGGCTCATCACAGTGCTCGTACGTCCCATTTTAAAATCTGTAACCCACCTTTTAATGATTGAATATGAAGGGACACAGTCTTTTAATGTAATGTCTATTTCCTCCTTGATTTCTTTGGGCATTAAGCCTTTCAAATGGAAGTATTTAATCATTGCTCGTTTTTTCAAATCCTCCATTTTCGTGAAAACTCTAAAGTTGTCTTGTTTAAAATGCTGTCATTCGAAAACTAAACAAGCTATTGACCTGTAACTATGGATACAAGCTAGTCTACAGTTAATGTATACGATGCTACCGTCTAACTGGCTTAGTGGCGCCATATCTGTGTGAGGCCCGGGACTTTTCAGCCTACCCTCGTATAGTAGCTTTTTACTGTCGAAATTTATCATTTTAGTAAAAATCATATGTGTTCCATTCATATGACTTTATCTGGCTTTTCAAAGTAAAAACTATTCTTACAACACATTATTCTTTTAACTGCATTATGTTAATCAAGATAAACATTACCCAAATTGTTTTTGTTGCTTGTTTCCTTGTTAGGCTAAAGCGATAGTCAAATCTTTTAAGAGCTGGTCGCTATGTGAAACATTTGAGGTTCGTTAATGATTTCTTATCGGGTCGTCAGCCAGGTAAGTGTTGGATTAACTTCCAAGTTTTCAACGACGTACTATGTCGCCATCATCGGGGAACCAGAGAGAAATTGCTCTGGTGGTGGTATTTATACCTGGAAGAGAAGACTGAAGGACCGTGCTTCGCACTGTCAGTCATAATATCCGGTAGATTTCTCTATTATTTTGGTGGATGAAAATTTTATCTTATGGCTAGTATCTTAAGTATGTTATGCCACCACAGATTTTTCTGGATAGCTCAACCTGATGCAGCGTTGGTGTTCTTTGATGCGCTCTTCCACAGACCTCAAGTACACAAAAGATATAACATTGTCCAGCATCTGTGCTGCATATGTCCAAGTCTCCTCCCTGCTATAAATAGAACCATTTTTGAAAGTCATTGCCTTAGTCTTATTCTCTTTAACTGTAAGTAGCCATTCATCGCAATAGTTCTTAAGTTTGTTCAGTCTTCGTTGCAGTCCGTTTACTGTCGTAGAGCACAATACTAAATCGTCCGCGTATAAAAGTGCTGGGATCTGCAAATCCGCTACTACTGGTGCTTGGATATTCTCTGCTCTCATTGCATTAGTAATGTCATCCACAAAGGGTTTAAATAGCAAGGGAGATAGAATAAAACCCTGCCTCACTCCCTTACAGTTCGGCAGCTCTCCGACACTCTGTTTCTGTCGTACTTTACACAGAACTCGACATTTTGATAGATTGCCTGCAACGTTCTAATCAGTTTACTTGATAACCGCTTTCTGCCTAGTTTATACCATAATACATTTCGATTGATAGAGGCAAATGCCTTCTTAAAGTCCACAAATGCACAATGGAGCTTTCCCCGCTTAATTAACATTTGTTTTGTCCTTAAAGTGTCTAATATAAAAACGGCATGTATGGTACTGTGGTCTTCTCTGAAACACATTTCAAATGTTGAAAGTTTGCCAAATTTAGATTCCCAGTCGTTTAACCGCTTATATAACACTCTGCAACAACTTTTCTCGATAATTGACAATAGAGAAACCCCCCTATAGTTATTCGGATTCCCAATAACTCCCTTCCCTTTATAAATGGGATGAAAAACGTCTTTTCCCCAACAGGTAGGGTAATTCCCCTCAAGAAACAACCTGTTACATATCTGGAGCATATTCATTAACGTTGGCTGCGGCTTTAAAAACTTGTGGAGGCAACCCATCCAACCCTGGAGCTTCGCCTCCCTTCAGGCTCTTCAGCGATTGTGCTATTTCTCGTGCTGAAATGTCTTTGACAAAGGTATTGTTGTTTGTATATAGCTTTGCCTCCCTTCAGGCTCTTCAGCGATTGTGCTATTTCTCGTGCTGAAATGTCTTTGACAAAGGTTGTTGTTGTTTGTATATAGCTTTGCCGCCCTTCAGCGATTGTGCTATTTCTCGAGCTGAAATGTCTTTGACAAAGGTTGTTGTTGTAGCTTCATTCAGAGCAGAGAATGGCGATTCATATTGTCGATGTGACGATAAAGACCAATTTTTTTATTAACATCCAACTCTTATGTCACGGTGTTGATTTTTTTATTTTTGCGAAAAAATTTGTGCCACAAAAGACCGCGCTGTTTCATTGATTTCCTCCAATACTACTCTTCCCCCAACACTCCCCTGTAGAGATTAAATTCCCCCATTTTGGGGAGAACTTCCCCCACCGGCAACCCTACTTGCACTGTTATTGCTGTCAAAGCGTCTTCCGCCGATCTCACACTTGGGGTTTAGCAGGATTCGATCCCAAGCGACCACATTTGAGATTTGTGGTGGAAAAGCGGCGCAGGGGCGGGTTTCTTCCCCCGCCATCGCATTCCATTGGTGCTCCATCTTCATTGCATATATCATCTGTGTCATCGCCTGTGGTGCTACAAGCGGGTGTTAAACACTAAAAAAAGAAAAGTTGAAGAGCAAGTGATGGTCAGAAGGAGCAGGATCAGGGTTGTACGGAGGCTGATTGAACTGCTCCCAACCGAATTGTTGAATGAGGTTTTCAGAGACACCAGCAGCATTGTCGTGAAGCAACACAATACCTTGACTAATCACTCCACGCCTTTAGTTTTGAGCCGAAGATTTCCAATGTTTAGCAGTCATAGCACATTGATGGTTGCACTTCTGGGAAGGAACTCTACAAGCCGCGTCTATCACTGATAGTTGTTTTGAGTTTTTGTCATTTGTGTCTTCACTCGATCGACTGTAGTTTTGATTGTGGAGTGACATGTTTCATCACTGCTAAAGCAGTAATCTCCCTCATCACTGCATCGGGTCGCTTCATTTTATGGACATCCGCACCAAAAGGGAACACAATGTGCGATAATTTAAGCGCTTTGTGACAATCCCATCAAAACAGTTTTCGAAACTTGTGAAAACACATCACAAAGCATTCTCATTGTAAACTGTCTTATTCTCTTTTATTTTCTGTCTGAAGAAAGAATGCAGTTGTTTGGGAGCAATCAGAGAAGGCGGGAATACAGTAATAGTACAGTATGGTCATCAAAACATCAGCACAGCGTACGTAAACAGGAATAAACTAAACGATCCACAACAGGTTAAACTTGCTGTTTTCTTTATCACTAATGAATATTAAATTTTCTCTTTGTGAGCGTAAGACTACGCGCGGCAGTGTTTGCGTTTTGACTTGATTCGAACCCGTCCACTGTAAGAGACTCACCTGGGCATGCACCGGGAGTGATGACGTAATACCGCTTATCCGTCTGTGTTTACGCAAGCTCCCACTCGTGGCCTTCAGACAGGTAACAACCAAACCGTCAGTGATAACAGAAGGCCGCCCACTCCGTGCTTCACCATTACCATTATATCGTCCATCATTGAAGTGTCAAATGAACCTTCTCATCTTTCCATTTGTCATTACATTTTCACCAATAAACCTCTACAAGCTGACGATGAATTTCAACCGTATTACTGAACTCACTTCACAGTCGGCAGGACCAGAAACTGTCTTAAACATGTTGAACAATCGATAACAACTGTAAGCACAACACAATCTGGCTGTAATGGAGTCGCGCCCTCCGTGGTGTAATGGTCGCGGGTTCAAACTCGGCGGAGGAAGATGACTTTTTTCAGGAGTAAAAGTCCTTAGTATGGCTTCCTTCGGCACGGAAGTAAAGCCGTTGGTCCCGTGTCGTAGATTTACGCCCAATATAGAATGGAACGCTGAGAACCACAGCAGTTAAAGAGCGTCCATAAATAAAGCGCCATTTACATTTTGTAATGCAGTCAGTGGGCAGACAGCGAAATTGCTGATGCTAGTTCAGCTTTAGACTGAAACTCTGCCATTGCTGCGCATGCGCAAGCAGACAGGCGAACGGAAGACTGTGCATTTCACATTGAAAAAAAGAGCTGATTTTCAGAAACTGCAATTTTACGCGTTAAGGTTATCCAGTTCATTTACACACATCTATCCATCGTAGCGAAACCTCGAGGAAATTTTGAAACCTGTAGCAGCCATATTGTCTTGGTAACCAATAGGAAAGACTCTATCTAAAACTGACGTGCAATCTCGCGGACAGACAACGAACCACAGAGATGGAACTGCAACACCAGCGTTGCAGTGGCGGTAGAACGAATTAGTACTTACTTTTCGGACATTTTGCGTGATAGAAAAAGTAAAATCAGCGAGCTGACTTCTCACCCGGAGGTCCCGGGATCGATTCCCGGCTGGGGCGGGGAATGTTTCTTTAACCAGAATTATTCCCTATCCCCCATAGAGTCTGGAAGTATGTATGTGAGAGTGAATGTGTCCGTGTTTGAGGAAATAAAATAGTTTAAACCCAACATAAACCTACAGACAACGAGTTGTTTCTAATTCGAAGCCCCCGATATGACCTTAGATGTTAAAGCGGGCTATATACATGAAAAAAAAGTAAAAATATGATGTGTTCCATTCACATGACTTTCTCTACATCTCTGCAACCAATTATTGTTAAGAAGCTTATACTTCTATTTACTTCATGCTAATCGAGAAAATAAAAATGAAGTTCCTTTGTTAGTATGGACAGGAGCTGAGAAATTCCTGTATGAGAACACTATGTATTTTAAAGCTGAAACCAATAAAACGGAATATCCCAAAAACGATCAACTCCACGAACAACATATATATATATGACATAGATTGTGTGTTTTATTGTGATCTCATTTTTTGTGCAGTAAATTTTTGTCTATCTCTTACGATTTACCAGTTTTCAATAGAAATATTTGGAATAAAGAGTCTTTAGAGGCTATTCCCAGAAAATTGAATATATACATTTAATTTGTCAGGCAAATATCTTTAACATACGACATTTTAATCAAAATCATTAGAGCCATTTTTGAAAAAATGAAAATTTTCGAAAAAAGTTCCATGTAAGTTTGAGGTGGGAGGATTTTTCTCAAAATTTTCGTGTCCCATCCATGGAAGATACTAAACTTAAATACCAATTATTGGTACTTAACAGTCTTTTCGTTTTTGAGCTATGCTGCCCACAGGCACACACACACACACACACACACACATAGATAGACAGACAGACAGATAGACGCACACAGGGACATTTTTCTAAAAATGTTTTTTTTTATATTCAAGGGGTCTCAAAACAAATATTTTCGGTGAAATCTCGGTATGGAATTTTTGGGTGTATCACAATTTTTTTCTCTATACTCTATGTACATAGTACGTTAAGAGAAAGTAAAAAGAGAAACATTGAAGACTAAAATGGTGTAAGGAAAGGTGTACTCATGTCCAGAGAATGAAATAATAGAGTCTGTCCTCAGTAGGCTATTATGTACTAGCACCCGACAAGAAGAGAAAGCGCAGAATGACCCAAAACAAGATGAGCATAAGATTAAGAAATTCTTCCGCGAGTTGGAGGGGATTTAAAGAGACAAGTTATAAAACATCACTCACAAGAGAAAACAACTGTAAAAGGGCTTCAAGTGTATTAATGCACTGAGAACGACGTAAGCAGTTATTTCACTCATTACTAAGCTAATGCGACAGTTGTTCAAAAGAACGACAGTGACGCGCTTGCACTGGCCATTTTGTGAAAGTACGATGTGATTTCTATTCACTGACTAGGCTTATTCTTGCTAATCAAGATAAATATTACCAGAAACGGTCTTATTACTTAGTTGCTTAAGAGTAGAACAAAATAAGGGAATACACTAGTCTAAAGCGATAGGCAAACCTTATAAAAGCTGTCGCTATGCGATTGTCATTGAAATTCTGTTCTATTTATGCGTTCAGAAGTAAAATAAAAGCGAGATAGAACAATTAGGATTCACCGTTTGAGAAAAAGTTGTACCTCGGAAATGGATAATTCTACAAAAAATATATATGAATAAATTGTGTATTTTAACCAGACCTATATTTTTATGTGGTTAGTTTTTGTCTATCTCTTACGGTTCACTAGTTACATAAAATTAGTCCAGAATGAAGAGGTCTTCAGAGGATATTCTCAGAATATTTAAGATATACCCACACTTTATTTGTGGTGTAGATATCATTAATATGCGGTCTTTTAATCAGCCATTTTTGAAACATGAATCATATTGGAGAGACTTCCATGTAAAGGGCAGTTTGAGTTGAGTGGATTTTCCTGAAAATCTTCAAGTTGCTTCCAAGACCGGACCCTTCGTCTTTGAGATATGCTGCACACACACTCCCACAAACACACATTCACAATTTTTTAAAAATGTAGTTTTTGGATTCAAGGAGTTTTTCTTTCTCTTACGGTTTAACAGTTATACAAACATCATCCAGAAAGAAGAGGGGTTCAAAGACTTTTTTCAGAAAATACAAAATAAATGTTTCATTTGTCATGAAACTATATTTAAGTTATGGTATAGTTTATAGAGAAGGTATTGTATTGCACCCAAAATTTCGATACCGAGATTTCACCGGAAATACCTGTTTTAAGACACCCTGAATCCAAAAAAAATCATTTTTAGAAAAATGTCCGTGTGTGTGTCTGTCTGTCTGTCTGTGTGTGTGTGACTGTGGGCAGCATTGCTCAAAAACGAAAAGACCGTTAAATACCAAACTTGGTATTTAAGTTCAGTATCTTCCAAGAATACGACACGAAGGTTTTCAAGAAAGTCCCCCCTCCCCAAACTACCCTTCACATGGAAAAATTTTCGAAAATTGTTATTTTCTAAAAAATGGCTCTAACGATTTTGATTAAAATATGTATACCTTGCATTTTCTGGGAATAGCCTCTGAAGACTACTTTATTCAGGATGAATTTTACGGAATTGAGTATAACTGGTAAACCGTAAAGGATAGACAAAATTTTACCACACAAAAATTGTAGAGTACATTAAAACACACAGTTTATGTTATATACATTTTTTCGTGGAGTTGATCTTTTTTTTTTTTTTTTGATTCTCCTTATTTTTGGTTTCAGCCTTGAAAGGCATAGTTTTCTTATACAGGAATTTGTCAACTCATGTCCGTACAAACAAAGGAACTTCAATCACATAGCAACCAGCTTTTGTCTATCACTTTAACCTATGCTACTCCCTTTTTTCGTTTCTACTTACAAGGAAGCAAGCAATAGATTATTTGTGCTAATTTTTCTCGATTAGCATGAAGTAAATAAGAGCATAAGCTTTTTAACAATAATTTATTGCAGACATGAAGAGAAAGTCATGTGAATGGAACACATAACATGTTTTTATTTATGCAGGTGTTCTTTAAAATATGCATTTCGGATGTCATCTTGGTACCAAATTTTTGGGTGAAATACGATATTTTCTCTACCCAATAAGTACATTGTACTTGGCAGAAAAACTAAAAAATATTCTAGTATCTACTTCATGCTAATCGAGATAAGCATCAACTTATTAACTAGTTGCTTATAAGTACAAGGGAAATAAGGAAATGCACTAGAATAAACCGACAGTCAAATGTTTTAAAATGTGGCTGTTATGGGATTGAAATCCGTTTCTGTGCGTGGCCAGGAGTTGACAAGCTCCTGTATGAGAAACATTTAAATATTTTAAACCAATAACAAAGAATACCTTGAAAACGGCCAACTCCATGAACAAACTGTGTACAACATAAATTTAGTATTTTAACGAGACCTACTTCTTTTGTGTAGTAGTATTTTATGTATCTCTTACGGTTTACCAGTTGTACACAGTTCATACAGAATAAAATGGTACTCAGAGGCTATTCCCAAAAAATTCATGCTTATTTGTAATGTAGGTATCTTAAATAAAAGAGATTTCAATTGAATCATATTTTTAAAAGAGTATGTAAAGAGTAGTTCAGGGATGGGGGATTTTCTTGAAAACCTTCACATCCCTGGAAGTTTCTGAATTTAGCTATCAAGATTGGGGTTTAACGGACCTTTATTTTATATATATATATATATATATATATATATATATATATATATATATATTTTGTTTTGCTGTGCTGTCCATTTTTCTAAATTGCTCTTTTTGGATCCACGAAGTCCCAAAGCATATATTTGAGGTGAAATCTCGGAATTGAATTTTTGGGTGCATTACAATGCCTTCTATATACACTATGTACATAGTACGTGTAGAGGAAGTAAAAATGTACATCTAGTTACAATAAACTTTATAGCATATGTATTTTTTGTAGTTGCAATCGTTCCCGAGATATCGTTTGTTATTTCTCTGAATTTTAAACTATTGAAAATTTTCTGAAACACGAAATTACCTTTCGTTTCATATAGTTTTTGTTTTAAAGCTGAGCATGCATCCAGAACCAAATTTCAATTGGTCACATAGCAACCAGCTTTTGACTATCACTTTAACCTATGCTACTCCCTTATTTCGCTTCTGCTTACAAGGAAGCAAGTAATAAGACTATTTCTGCAAATTTTGTTCTCGACTAGATGAAGTAAATAGAATAATTTGTTGCAGAGATGTAAAGAAAGTCACGTGGATGGAACACATCAGATTGTTTAAATTGTTTCATTTGTATAGCCCCCTTTAACTTCAATAGTCATATCGAGGGCTTTGACTTGTGAAACAACTCGTATTACTGTAGGTTAGAACATTAGGCTAATCATTTTATATCATTAAACATACTCACATTCATACTTCCAGATACTGTGGGGGATAGTGAATAATTCTGGTTAAAGAAACATTCCCTGCCGCAGCTGGGAATCGAACCCGGGACCTCCGGGTGAGAAGTCAGCTTGCTGACCACTCCACAACAGCGACATCTACACAGCATTTATGGCGTGTACTTTCTCATACGGGAATTTGTCAACTCCTGGCCATAGAATTTCAGTTGCATAGCAACCAGCTTTTAAAGGATTTGACTATCATTTTAGCCTAGTGCACTCTCTTATTTCCCTTCTGCTTACAAGGAAGCAAGAAATAAGGCCATTTTTGTTAATGTTTATCTCGATTAGCATGAAGTAAATAGAAGAATAAGCTTGTTAACAATAATTTGTTACAGAGATGTAGAGAAAGTCATGTGAATGGAACACATTTGCTTGTTTTATTTTGCACTTTCTTTTAAAGCAGCATTAAGATGATGTCTACGCATTTCTTGTTACGTAACAAATCTGTTTGTTGCGTTCAACAAACAAATCTTTATTCTTAACAACATTTTGTTTTGTTAGGAAGTTACAGAATGCTGAAGAGTGCATAACGGTTTTCACAAATTGTTACAAAGCGATATAGAAGGGCCAGTAATGTTTGTGAAATAGACAAAATGGCGTTAAACATTGAAGCCAGTTGGATGTGTGCCCGAGTATCCCTCGGGAACATAAGTGGTTTCGGGATGCAGCAGCTCATTAGCTTAATTTACACATGTGCAGTGGTTTGGTGCCACTTTTGGTATTAAATGTATTGACATTAGAGTCCCAGATCGTCTTCTTGCACCCGGCAACCTTGTGTCCATACATAACCTAATAGTTTCCAGATTGGCTCAATGATTTCATTGCTAATGCTCAGGAACAGCATTCTAATGGAAATACATTTATGGTGGCGACACTGACTTTTAAAAAGGTTTTCTTTCTCTACACGTACTATGTACATAGTATATAGAGAAGGTATTGTATTGCACCCAAAAATTCGATACCGAGATTTTACTGGAAATACACGTTTTTGGAAATAAAAAAGTCCGTGTGTGCGTGTGTCTGGACAGCATAGTTCAAAAACGAAAAATACATAGAATACCAAACTTGATATTTACCTTAGTTCAGTATATTCCAAAATTAAAAAAAAAGAAATCCTCCCACACTCAACTACCTTTTACATGGAATAAATTTCGAGAATTTTGATTTTTAAAAATGGCTCTAACGGTTTTGATTAAAATATCGTATATTAAAGATATTTACCTGACAAATATTAATTTTCTGGGAATAGCCTCTCAAGACCACTTTACTCTGGACGAACTTTACGAGCATTTGCATAGTTGGTAAACCGTAAGAGATGGACAAGAGCTTAATACGCAAAAAATGTAGAACACATTAAAACACACATTTTATGTTATATACATTTTTTGTTGGAGTTGATCGTTTTTGAGATATTTATTATTATTTGCTTACCTTTGAAAAACTTATTCTTTTCTCATACAGGAATTTGTCAACTCGTGTCTATACAAATAAAGGAACCTGAGTCACATAGCAACCAGCTTTTAACTTAACTTTAATCTATGATACTCTCTTATTTCACTTCTGCTTACAAGGAAGCAAGTAATAAGCCTATTTCTGGTAATTATTTCTCGATTAGCATGAAGTAAATAAAAGCATAAGCTTTTTAATATTTTTATACACAGATGTAGAGAAAGTCATGTGAATGGAACACATCAGATGTTTTAAGATTTAATGTTAAATGCATTACATTTATGCTACAGTTAAGTTTAACAAATCTGATGTGTTCCATTCACATGATGTCCTCTAGCAAAGAAACCTTTTATTCAAAACATTAATTTGGTAACAGCACAAATTTTAACCATTATATATTTCCTTTACTATACTTAAAACCCTCTAATTATTACAATTTATCAATAATAAGTTAGTTAAAAGCTTAATGAATAAGCTCATGTCTTGATAGCATAATGAAAGGGTTTTAAAATTCCTTAGCTAAGCCTTTAAAAGAAAATCAACACAAAGAAAAGCTTACTACCTTCCTTGCAAGTGGAAGAGAAATAAGAAATTGCACGCGATAGTTTCGTTCTTTAAAAGCTGGTCGCTATGTGAAGCAATTCAAATTCAAAACTCTTTGTTTGCCAGGAGTAAACAAAGGAAAGTGACAAAATGTGTTTTGGAAAAGTTCAGAAACGGCTAGGTCGTATGTGACATAAATTGTGTTTTATTGAGGTTTAAATGTTTGTATAGAAAGTTTTTGTCTACATCTTACGGATTACCAGTTACGCAAAATTTGTTCAGAATAAAGAGGTCTTCGGAGGTTTTTCCCAGAAAATTTGTTCAGAATAAAGAGGTCTTCGGAGGTTTTTCCCAGAAAATTTGTTGAGAATAAAGAGGTCTTCGGAGGTTTTTCCCAGAAAATTTGTTGAGAATAAAGAGGTCTTCGGAGGTTTTTCCCAGAAAATTTGAGATATACATTTTATTTGTAATGTCAATATTTTCAATAAAAAATGTTAGGGCCGTTTATAAGAGACTAACAATTTTTGGAAGTTTTTTGCATATAAAGGTTATTATTTTAGCCTAAGTCCTTTATCCTGGTTCGTCATTTCGGACAATGAATAAAATCTGTAAAATGATACAACACGCTACTCATGCTCGCTGAAAGGTAGCTGCGGATTTTCTTGAAAATCTTCTTGTCGCATCCTTGGAAAATACTGAGATTAAATACCAAGTTTGGCATTTTATATTAATCACACCTCCCATACACACACCGATCTTTTTCTATTTTTTTATTCGGGAGTTCCCAAAACATGTATTTGCAGTGACATTTTGAAATTTTGTTATGTCGAAAATTTCTAGGTGGGGTCAATTCCTTCTCTATCTACTACATTCGAGGGTCATCCAGAACCTGACAGACCATTTGTCAAAACTAAACAATAACGAAAGTTATCAACACAAAACTTTATTTACAAAGTTACACTACCTTACTCTATTTCTCAACATCATTGCTATCAAGGTATTTATTGTCACGTGGTACAGATGTTATACGCTTCCACCTCTAAAGATATGAGCCAAGATGTCACTGAGCTTTTGAAGTCTTCATCGGTTGGGAAATCTTTTCCACCCAAAAAGTCATGTACGGAATCCAAAGTGAAACACTAGTTTTTCTTACATTTTTTGTCAACATTTGCTTTCAACTGCTCCATAACGATTGATGAACTTCCACTCCGGTCTTTATCGTACACACTGTTATGTTCTTCCTTGATTACTCCTAAATTATGCGCCATTTCCTCAGTGAAGACTCGTTCATTATATTATCACTATACACTTGCGTTATTTGCCTATAACATTCGATTACCAGAACATTTTGTGCACTCAAAAAACGAATAAATTCTTTGTCGATAGAAAAGTATAACATCGGCATTGAAAATCTGGTACCACGTGACAATAAAAATGGCGTGTTATTTATGGACGCTCTTTAACTGCTGTAGTTATCAGCATCCCATTCTATACTGGGCGTGAAAAACCGCTTAATTTTGCTCAGAGGTATCTCTATCAGGCTTGAGGTTCTTTTACGTGCCGTAAATCTACGACACGGGACCAACGGCTTTACTTCACTTCCGAAGGCAGTCATGCTAAGCATAGTAACCATTACACCACGGAGGGCGACCTATGACAATAAATATCTTTACAGAATGGAGACTGCGCTGAAAAAAATCTGATGTGTTCCATTCACATGATTTTCTCTATCGGTATATTTACAACAAATTATTGTTCAAAAGCCTATGCTTCTATTTACTTCATGTAAATCGAGAAATAGTCTTATTACTTGCTTCCTTGTAAGTAGAAGCGAAATAAGGGAGAACCATAGGTTAAAGTGATAGTCAAAAGCTGGTTGCTATGTGACTGAAGTTCCTTTGTTTGTATGGCCAACAGTTGACAAATTCCTGTATGAGAAAAGTATGAGTTTTTCAAGGCTGAAACCAGTAACAAGGAATATTTCAAAAACTATCAACTCACGAAAAATAATGTATGCAACATAAATTGTGTGTTTTAACGTGCTCTAATTTTTTATGTGGTAAGTTTTTATCCATCTCTTACGGTTTAGCAATTAAGCAAAATTCCGTAAAATTCATCCAGAATAAAGTAGTCTTCAGAGGCTATTCCCAGAAAATTCAAGATAAACATTTTATTTGTCAGGTAAATAACTTTAATATACGATATTTTAATCAAGATTGTAAAGAGCCATTTTTGAGGAAATTAAAACTATCGAATTTTTTTCTCATGTAAACGGTAGTTTGGGGGGGGGGATTTTCTTGTAAATCTTTGTTTCGCGTCCTGGGGAAGATACGAAACTTAAATACCAAGTTTGGTATTTAACAGTATTTCGTTTTTGAGCTATGCTAACCACACACAGGCGCGCGCGCGCACACACACAGACATTTTTTGAAAAATGATTTTTTAGGATTCAACGGGACCCAAAACATATATCTCCAGTGAAATCTCGGTATCGAATTTTTGGATGCAATACAACATTTTCTCTATACACTATGCACATATTACGTGTAGAGAAAGTAATATACATTACCAGAATTGCATTTATTACTTTCTTCTTTGTGAGTAGAAGGGAACTAACGGAATTAACAATCAGATCACTACGTGAAATTCCATTCTCTTCGCTTGCTAGGAGTAAACAAACTCTCATGACTTTCTCTAAATGTTCTACAAACAACTTTTTGGAAAAGATTATTCTTCTTTCTACACCATGCTAATCGAGATAAACATTAGCAGAATGTTCTTATTACTTAGTTCCTTATAAGTAGAAGGGAACCAAGGGAATACACTAGGATAAACTTGCAGTCAAATGTTTTAAAAGCTGTCGTTATTCGATTGTCATTGCAAACCGCTTCTTTGCTTGGCCAGGAATAGAACAAAAGAAAAACGGACACTTCCGTCTAAGAAAAGTATAAGTACAATACTAATGAAACTGATAACAAGGAATATCTCTGAAACGGTTACCCACAACAAAAACTAAACTGTATGTTCTGACGAGATTTACAATTTTTGTGTAGTAAGTTTTAGTCTATCTTTTACGGTTTAGCAGTTAAGCAAAATTCGTCCAGAATGAAGAGGTGTTCAGAGGCTATTCCCAGAAAATTCAGGATATAACCTTTATTTAGGGATGTTAATATCTTTAATATACGGGATTTTAATGAAAATCGTTAGTTATTTTTGAGAAAATTGAAATTTTCGAAAATTTTTCCATGTAAAGGGTAGTTAGGGGTGGGGGGATTTTCTTGATAATCTTCATGATGCATCCTTGAAAGATACCAAACTTAAACACACACACACACACATGGACATTTTTCCAAAAATGTTGTTTTGGGATTCCGGGGGACCCAAAACATGTGTTTCCAGTGAAATTTCGGTATCGAATTTTTGAATGCAATACCTGCTCTATATACTATGTACATAGTACGTTTAGAGAAAATAATATTCGTTTCTAGAATTACTTGGGTAATAAGGAACTCATAGGCAGGTTGCTATGTAAAACAATTAAAATTCAATTCTCTTCGCTTCCTAGGAGTAAACAAATTAAGTGATAGAGAAAGTAATCAATTTACTACTTGCTACACGTAGTAGATAAAGTACTAAAGCTTTTGGTTCCTCTGTTCAGTCAACACACACTCAAACACTAAGCCCTTCCTGAGTATGTATAATTCTGAATTACATTTCGTTTTTGAGGTCTACAACTTGCACAAAAAGGGAACGATAAGAAATAACAAACGGTAATATGAAGGTTAAAGCAGTTGGTTATATTAGCCGTTCTCAGAAACAAGAGACGATTTTAACGTTCACACTTTGAAGCCAATCACCACAACATAAATGTACCAGCGCTATTATCACGTATTCTAGCAATTAAAACTAACATTAAAACACGGTTTTATTTTATGTACCAAATGCATAGTTGGTGTTGCATTGTAAAAAAAAATCATAACCGGGATTTCATCGCAAATATTCTGTTTTATTTGTTTTATTATCTAAAAATATTTACAACCTTGCTTTAGCAAGAGAATATTACAGGGTATTTCTATACGACGTGGATAGTAAACTTTGTTCAGCCTTTGGAACTTAAAAACATCAGGTTATTTTGAGAGTTTTTTCTTAATAATTTTTACTTTCTCTATCACACATTCACAAATAGCAGATAGAAAAAGTATTTTTCCACGACCGAGGGTAATTGAGTAGTTTACGAGCTCATTTCAGATCGCAAACTTGATTTTTACGGAAACCACGCGCAAAGAAGTGCAGCAAGCGTAAAGTAATTTTGTTCCAACTTTACGCTCACAAAATAATTCACGATATTAGTGTGTATACATCACTGATCAACAGACATACATTTAAAATTAGTCGTGCACGATATAATGTTATGTTCAACGTCAATAAGTGACAAATATTCTTTCGCAGCTCTAAGGATATCATAATTCTCACAGAACAACAATAATATTGGTTTGTCACGGCCTGCTATAACCGTACCGTCATCGCGCCCAGCAATGCGAAATAAATAATCAACTACAACCTTTGGTGAATGGATCAAACTTAACTTCAAATTTATTTCATCTTTCGTTGCTGTTTTTTTAATATCACAAAATTGTCGTAGGAAAAACATTGTATGATACGCGAACATAAATATTGCCGCTCGAATCAAAAAGCATACTTTTAGGCTCTTACATCCTAAATAACAAATTTTAGTTTGTCTATCACGAATACGTATAATGAAGATAGCAGATAGAAAAATTATTTTTAATTATATTTTTAATTATATTTTTAATTTTTATAGCACGTATATAACGTACATAGCATGTAGAGAAGTTATTGTACTGCAACCAATAATTCGATACCAAAATTTTACTGGAAATACAACTTTTAGGGTGTTCTGTATACAAAAAAATAATTTTTAGAAAAAGGTTCGTGTGAGTGTCTGTGGACAGCATAGTTTAAAAAATCTGATGTGATCCATTCACATTGCTATGTGACTGAAGTTCCTTTGTTTCTATAGACAGGAGTTGACGAATTCCTGTATGAGAAAAGTATACGTTTTTCAAAGCTGAAACCTGTAACAAGGAATATCTTAAAAACGATGAACTCCACGAAACAAATGTATATAAAATATATTGTGAGTTTTAATGTGGTCTACATTTTCTGTGTGGTAAGTTTTTGTCCATCTCTTAGGACTTAGTTGTTATGCAAAATTCGGCAAAAGTCATCCAGAATAAAGAGGTCTTCAGAGGCTATTCCCTGAAAATTCAAGATATACATTTTATTCGGGGTGCAAATAGCTTTAATATACGTGATTTTAACCAAAATCGTTAAGGCCATTTTTAAGCAGATTAAAATTTTCGATAAATTTTCCACGTAAAGGGTAGTTTGTATTTGGAGGATTTCTTGAACATCTTCGTGTCGCATCCTTGGAAGATACTATACCTAAATACCAAATTTAGTATTCAAGGGTATTTTCGTTTTTGAGCTATGTTTTCCACAGACACACATACACACCTTTCTCTAAAAATGCTTTTTTTTGGATTCAGGGGATCCTAAAACATGTATTTCCGGCGAAATTTTGGTATCGAAATTTTAGGTGGAATACGATACTTCCTCTATACGCTGTGTGCATAGTACGTGTAGAGGAAGTAAAAAACGAAACGTCTGTTTAATACCAATCTTAGTTCAGTATCTGCCAAAGATACTTCACGGAGATTTTAAAGACATTTCCCCCACCCCCAACCACCGTTAATATAGAAACAGTTCCAAATTTTTTTTTTCAAAAATTGCTGTAATAATTGTTATCAAAATCTCTTATATTTAAGAGGTTTACATGACAAATAAAATGTATGTGTTTAATTTTCTGGGAACAGCCTCTGAAAAGTTGTTTATTCTGGTTGAAGTTTGTATAATTTTGATTAACGTTTAAACCGTAAGAGACAGACAAAAACTGTACATCTCGTCAAAACACACAATTTATGTCATAAACGTTTTTCGTGTAGGATTGCCCGTTTTCGTGATAATTATTGTTATCGGTTTCAGTTTTAAAGTAAGTAATTACATTTTCTCAAACGGGACCATGCAAAGCGAGCCGGACTTCAATTGTTTCACATAGCGACCATATTTAAAAAGAAATACTGTACCTTTAGCCTAATGTATTCACTTATTTCCTTTCCACTTACAAGGAAGCAAGTAATAAGATAAATTCTGCTAATGCTTATCTCGTTTAGCATGAAGTAGATTAAAGAATAATCATTTGTAAGAAAAATTTGTTTATTGAACAGCAAGAGAAGGTCATGTGAATGCAACACATCAACTTTTTTTTAACTACCAGAAAAATATTTACAATCTGAATTTTGCCAAGGGAATATCATAGGATATTTATATATCTGACTAGTTCTTTTGAACTATGCAAAATCACATTCTTTTCACGGTTCCTTTTAACAGTTTAACATTCTCTGGTACATATTTATTATGTACTTAGAGAAGGTATCGCACTCTACCTAAACATTCAATACGCAGATTTCATCGGAAGTATACATATTAGGATCCCCTGTATGAAAAAAATTAGAAAAAGGTCCGTCTGTGTGTGAATGAATAGTCTCTGAAAATCTGTTCATTCTGATTGAATTTTACTGAATTTATCATAACTACTAAACAGTAAGAAATCAAACATATACTACATAAAAATATATATCTCATTAAAATACACAATTTATGTCATATACATTTTTGTTACAGAGTTGAAGTTTCCGATATATTCTTTTTTATTGATTTCAATTTTAAAGTACGCAACTTTTCAAACCGGACCAGATTTTAAAACATTTTACTGTCGGTTTATCCTAGTGTATTCCCTTATTTCGCTCCTACTTTTAAGGATATTCTGTTAATGTTCATCTCAAATAGTATGATGTAGGTAAATAAAAAACTGATGTGTTCCATATAACATAAATTGTGTGTTTTAATGTGCTCTACGTTTTTTGTGTGGTAAGTTTTTGTCCATTTCTTACGGTTTAGCAGCTGTGCAAAATTTCTTCAGAGGCTATTCCCAGAAAATTCAAGATATATATATTATTTGTCAAGTAAATATATTTAATATACGATATATTAATCAAAATCCTTTGAGCCATTTTTGAGAAAATAAAAATTTTCGAAAAATGTTCCAAGTAAAGGGTAGTTGGGGGTGGGGGATTTTCTTGAAAATCTTCGTGTCGCATCCTTGGAAGATACCAAACTTAAATACCATGTTTGGTATTTAACGGTCTTTACGTTTTTGAGCAAGGCTGTCCACAGACACACACAGACACACACACATACCCACACGGACCTTTTTCCAAAAATGCCTTTTTTTTGGATTCAGGGGGACCCAAAACATGTATTTCCAGTGAAATCTCGGATTCGAATTTTGGATGCATTACAATACCTTCTCTATACACCATGTACATAGTGCGTGTAGAGAAAGTAATAATATTCTGTTAGAATAGTTTGTTTGCAAAACAGGTAGAGAAAGTCAGGTGAATGCAACACATCAATTTTTTACTTTCTCCATACGCACTAAGTACATAGTGTATAGGGAAAGTATTGCACTCCACCAAAAATTCGATACCGAGATTTCACCGGAAATATATGTTTTAGGGTCCCCAATATCCAAAAAAAAGCATTTTCACAAAAAGGTCCGTGTGTGTGTGTGTGTGTGTGTGTGTGTGTGTGTGTGTGTGTGTGTGTGTGCGTGTGTGTGTCCGTGCGTCCCTGTGTCCGTGTGTCTGTGAACTCGATAACTCAAAAACGAAAAGTCCGTAAAATACCAAACTTGGTATTTAAGTTTAGTATCTTCCAGAGATGCGACACGAAGATTTTGAGAAAAATCCCCCCACCCCCAACTACCCTATACATGGAACTTTTTTCGAAAATTTTGATTTTCTCAAAAATGGCTCTAAGGATTTTGATTAAAATTTCGGATGTTAAACATATTTACCTGGCAAATGAAATGTATACCTTGAATTTTCTGGGAATAGCCTCTGAAGGGTAGTTTATTCTGGATGAATTTTACTAAATTTTGAATGACTGCTAAACCGTAAGAGATGGACAAAAACTTACTACATAAAAAATGTAGAGCACTTTAAAACACACAATTTATGTTATATACATTTTTTTCGTGGATTGGTCGTTTTTGTGACATTCCTTAGTTTTGGTTTCTACTATGAAAAACGTATACTTTTCTCATATAGGAACTTGTCAACTCCTATCCATATAAACAAAGGAACTTCATTGACCTAGCAACCAGCTTTTGACTATCACTTTAACCTATGGTACTCCCTTATTTCACTTCTACTTACAAAGAAGCAAGAAATAAGACTATTTCTGCTATTTTTTCTCGATAAGAATGAAATAAATAAAACTACAATCTTATATTTGTTTGGAACAGCTAGAAAAAGTCCTGTCATAAAACATACCATGTTTTTCTTTCTTCTTCTGTTTTATTCCTGCCATGCAAAAGGAACCCAAGTTTAACTGCATAGAAACTAGTTTTAATAGATTCGCTATCACTTTAGCCTAGTGTATTCCCTCCTAGTTACAAGAAAGCATATCTGCTAATGTTTATCTCGATTATCATGATGTAGATAGAAGAATAAGTTGTTACGAGGTATGGAGAAAATCATGTGAATGGAACACATCAACGTTTTTCACTTATGAAGTCGACATTGGTTTTTCTTTTGTTTTATTCCCGGTTTTACAAAGACAACCGGAGTTCAATTGCATAGCAGGCACATTTTAAAAGATGTGTCTATAACTTTAGCTTAGCGTATTCCCTTGTTAACATTCTACTGATAAGGAAGCAAGTAATAAGAGCATTTCTCGATTAGCATAAAGTAAACAGAAGAGAAACACACGTGATGCAAAGTGAGAATCACTTACCACACACGAATATGTTGATACCAACACCGAGAACTGCTACAAGCAGCACACGCAATCTCGTACCCATCTTGTAACACGATGTTAGAAATAGTAACAACAAATGACAGTAGCTACGAAGCACACATTCATTGTTGCATGTAATAAGTTCGCGTCGTTGCACCACTGACAAGATCTTCTCTGCAAGTCTTAAAACAGAACTCCTTATCACATGTTATCTGTTGTACGTCAAATAATCTAATATGTTCTGAATGTTATCTGTGTCCAGGTATCTTGATAAAACTGAGAGGTTTCTAATGGTCATCTCTGTTCGAGAACCAAGTACAGGAGGCCTGGCATGAGGAAATTTTACTTTCTCTACACGTACTATGTACATAGTTATAGAGAAGGTATTGTATTTTTTAGAACTGTGTCTGTGTACAGCAGAGCTCAAAACTAAAAGATCGTTAAATATCAAACTTGGTATTTAAGTTTGGTATCTTCCTAGAATACGACATGAAGATTTAAAAAAAAAAAATTCCCCAACTCAAACTACCCTTCACATGAAAAATTGAGGATTTTTTTCCCATAAAATACCTCATATTAAAGCCATTTACATCAGAAATATATGTATCTTGGATTTTCTATGAACAGCTACTGAAAACGTGTTCATTCCGGATAAATTTCGCTGAATTTTGCATTACTGGTAAACCGTAAGAGATACACAAAAGAAGAGAGATTCAAGCATGAAGTATGATACTCAAAATATAGCACTAGTGTTTCCTGTATGTCCTAAGTGTATCGATGTTTCCATAATTGGATTTGAATTTCTAGTTCGTGAATTCACCGCTATGCACCATGGTGACGACTCGTCGTCCATAGATGGCATTGTAGGGTGAAATCACGACCTCTGGACGCGAAATAGGGGAAATGTTTGCTCATGAACCTTCTTTCAAGATGTGAGGTTCTTTTACGTGCAAACAAACATTACACAGGTCAACCAGCTTTATTACACAGAAAATATGTATATCTCGTTAAAACACACAATTTATGTCATGTACATTTTTTCGTTGAGTTGGTCTTTTTCAAGATATTTCTTGTCATCAGTTAGAGTTTTAAGATACCTAAAACATGTCTCATACAGGACTTTGTCAACTCCTGGCCACGCAAAGAAACGGATTTCAATCCCATAGCAACCACATTTTAAAACATTTGACTGTCGGTTTAGCCTAGTGTGTTCCCTTATTTCCCTTCTAATAATAATGAACGTTCTGCTAATGTTTGTCTAGATTAGCATGAAGTAGACAGAAAAATAAAAGCATTTTTGGAAAAAGGTTTGTGTGTGTCTGTGGACAGCATGTCTAAAAAACGAAAAGTTAGTGTTTAAGTTTGGTACCTTCCGAGATTGCGACACGAATTTTCAAGATAATTCCCACCCCAGAAAAATGGCTCTAACATTCTGATTAAAATCGCTTCGCTTACATCTAAGATATTTACATGCATACCTTGAATGTTCTGTGTATAGCGTCTAAAGACCACTTTATTGTGGATGATTTTTATTGAATTCTATATAACTAGTCAACCGTATGAGATATACAAAAACTTGCTATACAAAATATATACATCACGATAAAACACACAATTTATGTTACATTGTTTTTTTTTTTTGTTTTTTTTGGTTGATTGTTTTTTAGATATTGCTTGTTTTCGTTTCAGCTTTAAAAAACTTGTACTTTTCTCATACAGGAATTTGTCAACTCCTGTCCATACAACCAAAGGAACATCAGTCACATAGCAACCAGGTTTGAAAACATTTGACTATCGGTTTAGCGTAGTGTACTCCTTTATTGCCCTCTTACTTACAAGGAACTAAGTGATAAGACACGATTAGCATGAAGTAGTTAGAAGAATAAGGTTTTTAACAATAATTTGTTGCAGAGATGTAAAGTTCTGTAAATGGATCGGATCTGACTTTTTATTCACATTTCACCTAACGTCGTTGGATCTCTGAAGTGGAGTTTTCTGGATCCTAGAGTGTTCATGTTAATTTATATTTCTCTGTTCCAAACACTTACATCTAATCTCATTGAAGATAAAGTTATATATATTGACAGGAAACATGAATATCCTTAGAGATAATGATAACGAAATATTTTTATTATCCTTACTCTGTCACAGTTCCATTTAATGCTCATATTTTATGACATCCTTGTTGGAGTTTTGTGCATCCTAACGACTTTTTCTACTCTCTACTTCAAATATTCCCTTATACGAGGGTGGTCTGAAAAGTTCTCGGCCTGGTAGTGACAAACGACAATTCATGTTTTCAAACTAGTTTTATTTTTCAACATAATCTCCTCTAATATCAATACAGCGCTGTTCCAATGCCATTATCCCCTCTCTGTAGTGTTCCTCTGGAAGTGCTGCAAATTATCCATTTACAGCCGCAATTGCTTCTTCATTGGTCGAAAAGCGCCTAACAGCGAGGAATTTCTTCAGTTTTGGAAACAAATGGAAGTCCGAGGGAGCCAAGTCTGGGGAATAGGGTGGATATTCCAGCACTTCATAGTGCAGATCTCTCAATTTCCTCATTACCAAAACACTTTTGTGGGCAGGTGCAAGGTCCTGATAGAAAATAACGTTTTTCTTTTTTAACCTGGGTCTGTTTTCACGAATTCTTGCATTCAGTTTGGTTAGAAATTGAGAGTAGTATTCTCCAGTAATGGTTTTACCTTTTTCGAGATAGTCAATCAACAAAATTCCTTTGACATCCCAAAACACTGACACCATAATCATTCCCGCCGATGGCACCATCCTCGCCTTCTTTGGAGCTGAAGAACCAGCTTCTGTCCACTGCTGCTTTGATTCGGGTGTGTAGTGGTGAATCCATGTTTCATCCATTGTGACGTATCGGCGCAAAAAGTCACTTCTGTCCTTCTGAAAATGCGCCAAGCACTTTTCAGAAAGAGTCGTGCGAATGCGTTTGTGAGGATACGCAGCACCCATCTTGCATAAAGCTTTTTCAGGTTTAGTTCCTGATGTGACCAATACGTTCCTTTGAAATTGCAAGAACATTAGCAATTTCACGCATCTTTGTGCGCCGATCTTCCAAAATCATGTCACGCACTTTTTCAATGATTTCCGGCGTGGTTACAGTTTTTGGACGTGCATCACGTGGATCGTCTTGGACGCTTTCACGGCCACGTTTAAAATCGGCCGCCCATTTCTTCAGGGTGGAAACTGAAGGTGATTGAATTTCTGTAGGTGTTAAACCTCCTTTTGCGAAGAATTTTATCACAGCACGGTACTCGAATTTCTTCATTTTCAAAGCAATGCGCACTTCCACTGCTTCAAACAACTGCCTACAATCAACTGTTGCCTGGAATGACTTGTAAAACAATTACTGGAGAATACTACTCTCAACTTCTAACCAAACTGAATGCAAGCATTCGAGAAAAAAGACCCGGGTTAAAAAAGAAAAAAAAAATGTTTTCTATCAGAACAGTGCACCTGTCCAAAAAAGTGTTTTGGCAATGAGGAAATTGAGAGATCTGCACTATGAAGTGCTGAAATATCCACCCTATTCCCCAGACTTGGCTCCCTCGGACTTCCATTGGTTACCAAAACTGAAGAAATTCCTCGCTGGTAGGCGCTTTTCGTCCAATGAAGAAGCAATTGCAGATGTAAATGGGTACTTTGCAGCACTTCCAAAGGAACACTACAGAGAGGGGATAATGGCACTGGAACACCGCTGGACAAAATGTATTGACATTAGAGGAGATTATGTTGAACAATAAAACTAGTTTGAAAGCGTGAATTGCCGTTTTTCACTACCGAGAACTTTTAGGACCAATCTTCAGTTTCCTGCGAATTTGCTATGAAGACCTTTTGTTTAACTTTCGTATAATTAATTGTAAGTTGTTGTAAATTGTAAGAAATAGACAAAAACTTAATATACAAAAATGAAGAACTCAGTAAAGCACACATTTTATGTCATATGGCATTGTATCTTTTTGGGAACGGTTATCGAGATATTCCGGATTCAATTTTAATCTCAAACTTTTCTTAAACGGGAATACATGTTTTTTTCTCGCTTCTGGTTTGTTTATTCCTGGTAAGCAAAGAGATTGAAATTTAAATTGTTTCACATAGCAACCAGCATTTAAATGATTTGACTATCGCTGTAGCCTAGTATATATCTTTAGTTGTGTTTTGCTGGCAAGAAAGTAAGCAGTAAGACCATTTCTAGTAATGTTTATCTTAATTTGCATTTTGTGGATATAAGAATACTTTTTTGTAAGATAAGTTGTATTGTGGAACAGCTCGAGAAGGTCATGGGAGTAGAAAAATCGTATTTTTAATTTCTCTACACGTACTATGTACACAGTGTATAGAGGAGGTATTGCACTCCACCCAAAAATTCGACACAGATTTCCCCAGAAATATATATTTTACGGTTTCCTGTATTCATAAAATCATTTTCAGAAAAAAGTCCGTGTGTCCGTTTATCCATGTGTCTGTGAACACTATATCTCAAAATCGAAAAGTCAGTGAAATACCAAACTTGGTCATTAAGTATAGTATTTTCCAGGGATGCGACAGGAAGGTTTTGAAAATAATCCCCTCGACCCAAACTAACCCTTACATGGAATTTTTATCGAAAATTTTGATTTTCTCAAAAATGGCTCTAACGATTTTGATTAAAATATCCTACATTAAAGACATTTACATGACAAATAAAATGTATATCTTGAATTTTCTGGGAATAGCCTCTGAAGACTACTTTATTCTCGATGAATTTTACGGAATTGTGCATAACTGTAAACCGTAAGAAATGTACAAGAAATGTTCACGCAAAAAATGTAATCACCTTAAGGCACGCAATTTATGTCATATATTTTTTTGTGTGGAGTAGATCACTTTTGAGATATTCCTTATTATTGGTTTCAGCTTTAAAAACTTATCTTTTCTCATACAGGAATTTGTCAACTCCTGTCATACAAACAAAGGAACTTCAGTCACATAGCAACCAGCTTTTGACTACCACTTTAACCTATGGTACTCCATTATTTTGCTTCTACTTACAAGGAAACAGGTAATAAGACTATTTCTGATAATTTTTTTCTCGATTAGCATGAAGTAAATAGAAGCATAAGCTTGTTAACAATAATTCGTTGCAGAGATGTAGAGAAAGTCATGTGAATGGAACACATCAGATTTTTTTATTCCAAACAACGAAATCGTTTTAGAAATAGTAAAACTTGAACAGGTTTTCTGCATCAAAGCTGAGATGTATCCAGAAGGTCATTAATATGAGTGTTGCAGTTTTAACTCTTCAGCAACCCCTGCCTTAATCTCTCTGTAAGAAAGTCAGGCCTAACTACCAAAGTTTCCACTTGGCGGAATGTGGTCCTCAGGCAACAGAGATGAAGAATCAGAATACAAAACTCAGTAGTGCCAACCCTCACTAAAGGCGCGCAGTTTTATAGCATTAGTACTGGTGACGCCCCTTAATTACTTCTATGTACACAGTGTATAGAGAAGGTATTGCACTCCACCCAAAACTCGATACCGAGATTTCACCGCAAATATATGTTTTAGGGCCCCCTTTAACTAAAAAAAGCCTTATCGGAAAAAGGTCCGTGTGTCTGTGAACACGATAACTCAAAAACAAAAAGTCGGTAAATTACCCAACTTGGTATTTGAGTTTAGTATTTTCCAGGGATGCGACACGAAGATTTTGAGTAAAATGCCCCTAACACCAACTACCCTTTACATGGAACTTTTTTCGAAAATTTTGATTTTTTTTCAAAAATGGCTCCAACGACTTGGATTAGAATATCGTATATTAAAGCTATTTACCTGACAAATAAAATGTATATATCGAATTTTCTGGGAATAGCCTCTGAAAAGTACTTTATTCTGGATGAATTTTACGGAACTTTGAATACCTGCTAAACCGTAAGAGATGGACAAAAAACTTAACACACGAAATATTTTGAGCAGGTTAAAACACACAATTTATGTTATATGCATTTTTTTCGTGAAGTTCATCGTTTTTGAGACATACCTTGTTTTTGGTTTTTGCTTTGAAGAACTTACACATTTCTCATACAGAAATTTGTCAACCTCTGCCCATACAAACAAAGGAACATAGCAACCAGCTTTTGACTATCCCTTTAACCTATGCTACTCCCTTATCTCGCTTCTCGTACTTACAAGGGAGCAAGTAATAACACTATTTCTGCTAATTTTTTCTAATAAGCATGAAGTAAATAGAAGTATAAGCTTTTTAAGAATAATTTTTTGCAGGGATATAGAGAGAGTCATGTGAATGGAACACATCATTTTTTGTTTCATTTTCACAGTGATAAACTTTATCCTGTAAATTGAGATGATGAACCCAGAGTAAGAAAACTGATGTGTTCCATTCACATGACTTTCTCTATATCCCTGCAACAAATTATTGCTAAAAAGCTTATGTTTCTATTTACTTCATGTTAATCGAGAAAAAATAGCAGAAATAGTGTTATTACTTGCTTCCTCGTAAGTAGAAGTGAAATAAGGGAGTACCATAGGTTAAAGTGATAGTCAAAAGCTGCTTGCTGTGTGACTGAAGTTACTTTGTTTGTATGGACACAAGTTGACAAATTCCTGCATGAGAGAAGTATAAGTTTTCTAAAGTTGAAACCAATAACAAGGAATATCTCAAACACGACCAACTCCACAACAAGAATGTAAAGTGCATAAATTTTCAGTTTTGACGATATCTACATTTTTTGTGTAGTAAGTTTTTGTCTATCGTTTACAGCTTAGCAATTAAGCAAAATTCGACAAAATTCTTCCAGAATAAAGTGGCCTTAGGAGGCTATTCTAAGAATATTCAAAATATACATTTTATTTGGGATGTAAATATATTTAATACACAGGATTTTAATCAAAATTGTTAAAAGCCACTTTTTAGAAATTCAAAATTTTCGAAAAATGTTCCATATATAGGTTAGTTGGGGAATTTTCTTGAAAATCTCCCTATTGCATCCTTGGTATTTAACGGTATTTTCGTGTGTGTGTGTGAGCCTGTGGACAGCATAGTCCACAGGCTCACACACACACACACACACACACACACGCGCGCGCGCGGACCTTTTCTGAAAATGTTTTTTTTTTGGATTCAGATGGTGCTAAAACATATAACTCCGGTGAAACCTCGGTATCGAATTTCTGAGTGGAATACAATACCTTTTCTATACACTACGTGTAGAGAAAGCAAAAAGACAGACATTGCTGTATTTTACCCAGAGTTCCTGAATGATTACTTTTTTACTTTCTCTACACGTACTATGTACATAATGTATAGAGAAGGTTTTGTATTCCACCCAAAAATTCGATACCGAGATTTCACCGGAAATACATGTTTTGGGTCCCCCTGAATCCAGAAAAAGAATTTTTACAAAAAGGTTCGTGTGTGTGTGTGTGTGTGTGTCTGTGGACAGCGTAGCTGAAAAACGAAAAGACCGTTAAATACCAAACTTGGTATTTAAGTTTGGTATCTTCCAAGGATGCGACACGAAGATTTTCAAGAAAATCCCCCCAACTACCATTTACATGGACCATTTTTCGAAAATTTTGATTTTCTTTAAAACGGCTGTAACGATTTTGATTAAAATGTCAAATATTAAAGATATTTACCTGACAAATAAAATGTTTATCTTGAATTTTCTGGGAATAGCCTTTGAAGACTACTGCATTCTGGATGAATTTTACGTAATTTTGTATAACTGCTAAACCGCAAGAGATCGACAAAAACTTAACACACAAAAATGTAGAGCACATTAATACACAGAATTTATGTCATATGCAGTTTTTTCGTGGGGTTGATCCTTTTTAAGATATTCCTTGCTTTTGGTTTCAGCTTTGAAGGTCATACTTTTCTCGTACAGGAATTTGTCAACTCGTGTCCATACAAACAAAGGAACTTCAGTCACATAGCAACCAGCTTTTGACTATCACTTTAACCTTTGGTACTACCTTATTTGCCTTCTACTTGCAATGAAGCAGGTAATAAGAACATTTCTGCTAATTTTTCTAATTTAGCAAGAAGTAAATAGAAGAATAAGCTTTTTAACTATAATTTGTTGCAGAGACGTAGAGAAAGTCATGTGAATGGAAAACATCAGACTTTTTGTTACAAAACATCACTATTATATGCAAGAAGCAACATTAGTATGTTCTATGAGCCCTGTTTATTGTTACCACAAACAATAGTCACATGAGAAAGGCCTATTGTATTGCACACAAAACACTTTGTTTTAATATCTCTAAAGACATTTCAAACATGTTCCAGGTTACTTTGTTTTCCTGTTTCCTTCCTTGAAGTAATGTGTTTGGCGTTGTTACTGGTGCTGAAGGTCCTGGATTCTTACCTTCCTCTCTGTCGCCTCTTGAGGCGCTGCGACAGGTAAGGCAGTGTTGCCATTTTATAGTTGATCGGCGTAATTAGTTCATGATGAAACTCCTTCCTCGCACTGGTATTGTTTGGATTATTTCTTGAAAATGTTACTAAGGCATTTACTCCACTTATGTTCAACTGCAGGCCATCGTCCAGTTATTTCCTTTACATGAACTATGTACATAGAGTATAGAGAAGGTATTGCACTCCACCCAAAAATTCCATACCAAGATTTCACCGGATGTTTTGGGTCCCTCTGAATAAAAAAAAATGGATAAAGGTCCGTGTGTCTGCGCATGTCTGTCGGTCAGTTTCCCTGTGAACACGATAACTCAAAAACGAAACGTCAATAAAATACCAAACTTGGTATTTAAGTTTAGTATCTACCAGGGATGCGACACGAATATTTTGAGAGAAATCCGCCCACCTCAAACCACCCTTTACATGGAACTTTTTTCGCAAATTTTGATTTTCTCAGAAATGGCTGTAACGATTTTGATTATAATATGATATATTAAAGATACTAACCTGACAAATAAAATGCATATCTTGAATATTCTGGAAATAGCCTGAGAAGACTACTTTATTCTGGATGAATTTTGCGAAATTCTACATAACTGTTAAACCGTAAGAGATGGACAAAAACTTGCCACAAAAAATGTAGAGCACATTAAAACACACAATTTATGTCATATACATTTTTTTTGTGAAGTTGATCGTTTTTAGATATTCTTTGTTATTGGTTTCAACTTTGAAAAGTTTATACTTTTGTCATACAGGAATTTGTCAATTCCTGTCCACACAAACAAAGGAACTTCAGTCACATAGCAACCAGATTTTGACTATCACTTTAACCTATGGTACTCCCTTATTTCCCTTCTGCTTACAAGAAAGCAAGTAATAAGACTATTCCTGCTAATTTTTCTCGATTAGCATGAAGTAAATAGAAGCATACAGTTTTTTAACAATAATTTGTTGCAGAGATGTAGAGAAAGTCGCGAGAATGGGGCACATCAGGTTTTTGATATTGTTATATTATTTTTTGGAGCAGGTAGAGTGTTCGATGTGAACGCAACACATGAGTATATTGATCTGTCGAGTTATTTCTTTGTTTAACTGGGGCAGGGCTGAATCCCCGACCTTTTGCAAGACAGGTCCTGGTATTACGCACCTATCTGCTCGTACGGTCGTAAATCAAAATAAAGCGGAGAAAAAAGAGGAGGAAAGCCATTAATTAATGATAAAGCTTCTACTCTGCGGAGTCGTCCAAACGTCGTGATTAATTACATTGCACCGTGGAATATTTACAAATCAAGTTTTCGTAAAGGTACTCTAATTAATGTTGCGCTTGTGTTTTGTTGCTCTATAAATGTTAGCAGATGAACAGTTGAGGCTGATGTTAACAAATGAAGACCACAAGGTGGAAAACGGAGCATTGGAAGAAACAAATACTATTTATTCTAAAGATAAAGTGTCATTTAGACAGTTGATGCTAAAAGTAGTTCTTTTACTAGATGTCAGTAGTGTTAAAACTACAGAATTCTGTCACTCAGCGTTATAAAATTGTAACAACTTTGGTTTATGTGTCCACGGCCTCATTCAAGTAGGCCATGACTCTGAAAGCTCGTATCGATCCATAAAATGGCGGATGATGAACATGGAATCTCCTGAACCTGACGAAATTATACAAGCAGCGGAGAGAGCAAAATTACACTGTCTCCGTTGTATAGAATGTTTTCGTTCTGTACGAGTAAGTCATCATGTTGTCAGCACTGATGATAAGAAAGGCAACAACTGAGTATCGTAGACCATTAAGCATGAACTCTGTGAATTAGGTAAACCATCTATTTATAATTATAATTTGTCTATGAATGTTGAGAGCTACCTAAAAAAATGTTATGTGTTCCACTCACATGACTTTCTCTCTTTATTACTAAGTTTTGTACACTTATGATTACTTTTCAACATAATCATCTAAAAGATTGAGACATTTATCGTACCTGTGCACAAGCTTTGCAATACCCGCTTCAAAAAGATTTGCCGCCGATGATTTCAAACGAGTATTGACGTTGTTTTGAAGATCTTTGTACTTTACGACGTTTGCGGAAAGCTATTCAAAGCAAACGAAAAGGAATGCTGACTTCAGGAATTGTGTTGATCCATGACAACGCTCGTCCACACACTGCTGGCACAACCCATTAGCTGCTTGAACAATTCAATAGGACATTTTCCTTCATCCGCCGTACAGTCCTGACCTGGCAACCAGCGACTGTCACCTTTTCCCTGAACTGAAGACGTGGCTAGGAGGGCAGCACTTTCAAACCAACGAAGATAGTAAAATAATTGTTTTCTATGAGCTTGTCTTTTATTTATAGCCTATCGGAGGTTGAAAAAAACGGCCCTTGTACTATACATATTTATTTATTTTATTTGTCATGAAGATGCCTTAAGGGATGTTAATTCAATCGAAGCCATTAGGGTCATATTTTTAGAAAATAAATTTCATATTTATCCGAGCTCCTGGTTTTGAGTTTTCTCTGGTCACAAAACACGCAAACGATTTTTTTTATATTCAGAGAGCCGACGTAATTCTCAACATCGAATTTTGAGCGGTTAAATACTTCCCCTACTTAGTACGTGTTGTATATAAAATAAAAAAATTCTGATATGTTACACTCACATGCCTTTCTCTAGCTGCTCTACAAATAACTTCTTACAAAAGACAATTCTTCTTTCTACACAACGCTACTCGAGATAAACTTTAGCAAAATGTTCTTGTTACATAATTCCTTATAAGTATAAGGCAACTAAAGGAATGTGCTATGATAAGTGATAGTCAAATTTTTTAAAATCCATCGTTACGCGATTGTCATTGCAAATCTCTTCCTTGCTTGGCCAGGAGTAGAACAAAAGAAAAACGGACTCCTCCTGTCTGAGAACAGCATAAGTACTTCATACCTGAAACCAATAACAAGCAATATCTCCGAAACGGTCACCTCTAAACATCATAAACTGTGTGATCTACATTTTTTGTGCAGCAACTTTTTTCCTATCTCTTGTGGTTTAGCAGCAAAGCAATCCTTACGCGATTGAGTTTTTGTAGAAAATTCAAGTCTTTCGGAACTAACCGAGCTGCAACGCGTGTCATGCCAAACAATCGTTTAAAATGCTACGAATCGATTCGTGAGACACAGAAAGTTCAGCGGCAATCTCTCTCAGACCTAAATGACGATGTTCAGTTCAGTTGAAACCGTTGATGGCCGACCAGAGCGAGGCAAATCTTCCACCACATCTCGACCACTTTTGAATGCACTGTACCAGGCGCGGCACCTCAATATGTGCTACAGCTCAATGATTATTTTACTGTAAATAGTACCTCATTACGTATTAAACATATATGCAATTATCATCGCATATTTTCTTTCACTTTCCTAATTTTAACCGATTTTATATATGCCGCGCGCTAGTGTTGGTCGCTCATATGTGTAAATACCACGCATATCTCGCACACGCGCGATCGGCCCTGCTTAGGTGCTACACAGATCCTCTGTCCGTCGGCGGGAATACTGACCAATCCACGCGTGCCAAACGTCGATAGGCGATTTGAAATCTCTTCTCCGATTGGCTGCATTTAGCTAGAATTGTGCTACCATTGTCTGGAGCACAGGAGTTCCTGCCGCTTTCTGTTGTAATATAGCCACCGCCATCTATGTGGCGTTGATGTATTTGCTTCTGCTGCCGTGCTTGATACTAATGGCAATAGACTGGGTCTAATGTAACGTAGCTCAGAGGGAATAACACTATCGGGAGGTTCACATATGGAGCAACTGTTGAAACCACTTATTTTGTAACAACAAAATATAATCGCGAAATACTCCATTCCGGTCAAAAACTCAGGTTATGTCCGACAGTAATATTTCTATTGTGTGCATAAACATGAATTCTGTGAGCAGCTTGATGAACTATCCCTTCTTTAGGAGGACCCTAGAGGAAAAAGTTCATGTGTAGCAGTTAGGGAGGCAAACTCAAACTCTTAATATAACGCAATCAGCAAAAGGAGGGAGAAATAATTCATACACCAGGCGGTTTAACCCCAAAATTTATGAAAATGTATGGATATGTGGTTGCCAAGAAAGAAATGCTCTTTTTTGTTTTCCATGCTTGCTCTTTGGAAACAGTGATGCTTGGAGCACAACAGGAGTGACAGATCTTGGACATATTAATGTGCTGATTAATAAACATAAGCAAAATGTAAAACATTTAAGCAACGGTTTGACATAAGTGCTTTAGGCAGTACAAATATTGTTACTCAGTTAAGCCGTGCTTATCAAGAAGCACAATCAGCAAGTTGAAAAAAGGTAAGTGTTGTCGCGCATCAAGTTTTGTGGTGCATTTGAGCTTGCCTTAAGGGGACATGACGAGACTGAATCTTCTGGAAATCCTGCCGCATAATTGACTGCATCAAGTTTTGTGGTGCATTTGAGCTTGCCTTAAGGGGACATGACGAGACTGAATCTTCTGGAAATCCTGGCGTGTTTTTAGGGCTAATTGATTTCATAAGCGATATTGACAGTGTTGTGAAGGAACACATGGACTCAAGCCAAATTTTCAAAGGGACTTCCAAAACTATCCAGAACGAACTACTGGATTGTATGTTGGAAGTTTGTCGTGAAGTAATTACCGAGGAAATGAAGGAAGCTGACTTTGTATCTGTTATGGCAGATGAAACCACAGATGTTTCTTGCCAGTCCCAGTTTGTACTAGCATTTAGATACGAGAAAAATGGTTTAACGTATGAGAGATTTTGGGGATTTTTTTAAACCAGAGGGACAAATCTCAGAGGCAATTTCTGAAAGCATATTAAAAGTGCACAATGGATTATTCAGAGATAAACCTTATAAACTAATTGCCCAAACTTATGATGGAGCCTCGGTAATGTGGCGGAGTGCAAGCAATAGTCAAATCTCATTTTAATGCACAGTATATTCACTGCTATGTACATCAGTTGAATTTAGTAATGGAACATGCGGCTTCGCAGAATAAGTCTGCCAGAATATTTTTTCTTAATCTCTCAGCTTTTCCAGCCTTTTTCTCAAGATCCCCACAGCGTTTAACCGCCCTAGAATCTGCAGTAGCCAGAAGAGTTCCTGGTGGTTCTGCAACTAGGTGAAATTTTAGATGCAGGACTGTTAGTGTAGTGTATGAAAATCAAGAAGAATTGCTGGAGTGTTTTTCGGAGCTGGAAAATTCTGTCCACGATAAGACTTGCCTAGAAGCAAATGGACTTCAGCGTTACTTAGAAGATAGCAAATTCCTTTCATGGTTGAAATGTCTTCATAGAGTAATGCCTCATATTGATGTACATTATAATCAGCTGCAGTGAAGATCAACTGTGGCAGTTAAAGTAGAAAATGCTGTGTCTTTATTCATTCAGTGCATCTGTGATATTCGAGAGGCAGCCGACGGTGTATTTATGTTTACATTTGATTCAATGAGAAAACGCCATAATCCTTGAAGATAGAAGCCAAAGAAGTATGTGATCCCATTATTGAGGAGGCTAGACGTCGTTTTCAGTTCCTTGAGTCATCTCGATGCAGTAAAGTTGTTAAATTGTACATTTTTTAAAAGCTTTATAAATAAGTTTCCCGAGAGTGAACTTCAAACTGCCGTGGACACATATACAATGCTGAACAAGAAAATGCAACTGAGTGTTCTGTATGCAAGGTCTGACTTTAGAAGCACTAATGGGGCTGTGCAGTTATTGCAATATATACTTTCTAATACTTTGGAAGATGCATTTTCGGAAGTGACTACTTTGTTAAAATCTTTGATCACAACACCAATGATCACTGCTGAACCAGAAAGATGCTTTTCTTGCTTAAAACGTGTAAAAACATTCTTGCGAAACACCATGTCAAAGATCGTCTTAATGCTCTGGTAATGCTGTCCATGGAAAAGAGTATCGCTTCTGAGAGGAGGGATTTAACACCAGAGACATCGATAAGTTCTATAGTAGGAAGGAGCGCCGTATGTACTTCATACTTCGCCATTAGGTAAGATAATATGTAAACATGTGTACACATACGAAAGTACTGTAGCACACACATTATTTTGTTCACCAGCCGCCACTGCACTGTACCACTCTTATGCACGTGTTTTTGATAAAGTCGATTCACTGTAAGCCCTCTGTAACATTTTCAGCGATCCGGCACACGAAATACCATTTGTAATGCAAACTTTGAGACAGATTCTTTGTTCAATATTTGTATTCATCGTAAAATCGCAAATTACCTTTGAGATGAACTCACAAAATGGCCTACTGTAAACAAACTAGATGACAGATGACAATCAAACTCCGCGTGAGTATAGAGGAAAACTGTACCAACTTAGCGACAACAATAATTTAGAATCCCCTTTTAAACACGATTTTTAAATGATCAATTCCCAGTACTTTCTTGACAGAATGTATATATTATTAGAACTTCTATTAAGCTAATGAAATGCTTTTGGAATAAGCAAACTCAAACAAGTTACATTAAGTTTTTCCCTCAAGTATTAATTGTAAAGAGTGCAGCGTTCGTGTTTTTTCGTCCACAAAATGAATGGGTTTCAGTCTCATATTCCAAAGTATATTTCTTTGTAAGCCCGATAAATTATCTTCAGAAATAGATGTTTCATTGTCTTCAAACATTACAGGTTCACAAGAAAACAAATACTTAATGACTGCGAAGTAATTACATAGATACAATACGAGACCATAAATTTCTCGAATTGTAGGCGTGAGTTACTGGTTGTAATAAATATAATTGTCAAAAGTATAGAAACGGTAAACTACAAGTTTTTGCTTTTCTCAAAACTGACTAGTGTATCATATCTGCTAATATTCCTAAAAGCTCTGATGTGTCTCATTCACATGATTTTCTCTACATCTCTGTAACAAATTATTGCTAAAATATATCTATTTGATGCTAAAACATTAGCAGAAACGGTCTTATTACTTATTTTCTTATAAGTACAAGCGAAATAAGGGAATACTCTAAGCTAAACCGACAGTCACATGTTTTAAAATGTGGTTGCTATGAGATTGAAATCCGTTTCTTTACGTGGCCAGGAGTTGACAAGCTCCCGTATGAGTAAACATTAAGTATTTCAAACCTGAAACTAATAAAAAGGAACATCTTGAAAACGGCCAACTCCACGAAAAAAGTGTATATGACATAAATTGTGTGTTTTATCGAGATCTACGTCTTTTCTGTAATAAGTTTTTGTGCATCTGTTATGGTTTACCGGCTATACAAAATTATAAAAAATATCTTGAATAAAGAGATCTTCATATGCTATTCCCAGAAAATGCAAGACATATTTTATTTGTCATGTAAATATCTTAAATATATGAGATTTTAATCAAAATCGTTAGAGCCGTTTTTGAGAAATGTTTTCCATGTAAAGGGTAGTTGGAGTTAGAGGGATTTTCTTCAAAATCTTCGTGTCGCATCCTTGGAAGATACCAATCTTAAATAACACACAGATCTTTTTCTAGATTTTTTTTTTGATATAGGGGAATCCCAAACATGATCCCCGTGAAATGTCGGTGTTAAAAAAATGTTAGTGCAATACGATACCTTCTCTATACACTGTGTACATAGTACGTGTAGAGAAAGTAAAAATTAATTAATAATGAATAACACTTATCAGCATATTCCAGAGAATTCAAAATATACTTACTTTCCTTTTCATCATGTAAATAGGATAAGAAAATTGTATGCTAATTCCAGTCCTTCAAGTAGTTTAAAAGTATTAAAAATAATACATATTTTTCATTCTCCTGGTATATTTAATGTGTGTGTGTGTGTGTGTGTATGATAGAATGTGATATTTATTAAGATGTTTTCTAAAGCCCTATTTTTGGGTTCAGTGCATCTTAATACATGCATTTCCAGTAAAGTATCAATATTCAATTTAAGATACTCATTGACTAAAATCTGGTTGGAAATAATCTTTATTGCTTCAGAACTGAGTACAATTGTAAGTCTTCATTTCGTTGCTTTCTGCAATATAGTGTTCTCGTTGCTTTGACGCATAAACAGTTGACTGCTGTCTCACACAACTGCTGCACGCTGTCCATTCCCAGTTGAAAAACTAAGTCTTGGGAGTTGTTCTCTCCTGTTATACCTGTCTTGACGTTAACGGAACTTTCCAGAAAGCCCAAACATTTTCGCATTGAGTTCATGTCACTCCCAAAGGTTTTACTGCCGCCGCACTTCATGTGTTAATTTCTCACGCGACAATAGGTGCGGTTAATGAAAAGTAAGACAAACGAACACGTGCAACAATGCTATATGCTTGAAAGGAAGCCGCTCACACATGTACGGGCGAGCAAGAGGTAATTACAATATTGTCTCTACCTGCTGGAGATACGAAAAGGGATCTTAAAAAGTGCATTCGCGGAGTGTCTCACATATATTGAAACAAAATTAGTTACGATGCAAACGTCAGGTGTAATCAATACTTACTGCACCAATTTTAGCTGTGCATAACTTAATGATACGAAGTATAACAAAAAATTAAGTTTACAGGGTCCATATTCTTGGTGTTTCGTCTTTTTCAGCGAACTTAGCAGTGCGCGGTAATTCGAATACGTGTAATTGCAGAGTTTCATCCAACTGCAACCTACAGCTCTACTGCAAGGTAAACACAAATGGCGAATCGTTTGGGAAACTGGTCTCGCGAAGAACTCCCTCAGTTATTCGATTACTGTGGGGGAAACGTGTAACCGTGGCTGACATCCAGCTAACAAGTGAAGGTTTATGGAGAGATGGCTCATCAGAATGGTGTCGATTGTTTGCAGCTGGTGTCACCGTCACAGTGGCCGACCCAGCACGGCATCCACAGATTTGAACACAGCTCCCCAGTTGATTCATGACAACAGGAGTATCACGTCACGACATATGGCGGTAGAATTGGGAAGGCGTTTTGGAATAATTCATCACTTGTTCACTATTTTTTTCTGTATCGGAAGGTTTGTTCCCGATGGTTTCCTCGAAACCTGCCCAAACAACACAAGAAGAAGAACATGAGGCAAGTCTGAAACTTTTGTAACGGCTCTCCACGGAAGGGAACAGTTGTCAGCATGTGTCATGTGACGAAACATGGATGCACCCAGCAGTAAGCGGTCGTACACCCTGGCGCCATCTACCGGGAAGGTGATGGACGTAGTGTTTTGGGACATCGTGAGTGTTATACGCGTGGAGTTACTGGAAAGAGGGCACACCGCTGACACGATTGCGCGAAGTAATCAGGAGGAAACTTCCAGCACTCCTCACAGAGGGCGTCATGCTCCTTCATGGCAACGCGCCACTTCACACAGCCCAGAAGACCACCACTCTTGTTGAAGTAGTGTCATCGACCACCATTCCTACAGACCGGATCTCAGTCCAAGCAACTTTTACTTTTTCCTCACTTGAAGGAACATCTAAGAGGCCGACGATTCTCTGAGGAGATGCGACAAAGTGCTGAACGCGTAAGGACAGGAATTTTACCAGGAGGGAATTTTCAAACTCAAGCCACAAGTGACTCAACAGATATGAAGACTATGTGTAAAAATAACATAATGTATGTACTATCAGATGGTTGTATAGGTTGTAAGTTTTACTGCAGGCTTTGTAACTTTAGTTTCTGATCATCTCTCATACTTGTTGCTGAGTCTTATAGATAGTAGTGTAATAATGAATACGACACTCTGTATTCCATTTCGTTGCACCTGCCTATTATTTAGCATGTTAACGGGTTTTGGGTAGAAATCCCTTAAACACAAATGCAAACGAAACGTAATAAAGACAATCAATTGGAATTGCTCAGTGAATGAAATAGAAAGACACATTTTTGTAAATGCATTTTAGCAGCTTTTATTTATTATGATTTGCTAACATAAGCGATATTCAACATTTTTAGATTTATTCACTTGTGGTTGATGACAATAGACGTACATGGGCCATCCACAAAGTAACGGACCTTTGGAATAACTAAATGACAATGAAAGTTATCCACACAAAACTTTATTTGCAAAATTACAGTACCTTACTGTATTACAATCTCCATTCTGTCAGAACATTTATTGTCACGTGATGCCACTTTTTCAATTCAGATGTTATACTTTTTTACAGCCAAAGAGCTTACTCATTTTTTGAATGTACAAAATTTTGCACCAATCGAGTTTTACAGGGAATAATGTAAGTGTATAGTGATAATGCAATGAGCGAATATTTAGTGAGGAAATTGCGCTTAATTTACGAATAATGAAGGATGAACCAGTGTATACGATAAAGACGGAGTGGAGTTCTGGAGAATTTGAAGGAAAATATTGATAAAAGAATTCAGAAAAGTCGGTGTTTCACTTTGGACACCGTACATGACTTTTTGGATAGAAAGGATCTCCCAACCGTTGACAAAGTGACAGTGACATCTTGGCTCATATCTTTAGCGGTGGAAGAGTATAACATCTGTACCACGTGACAATAAATACCTTGATAGCAATGACGATTACGTTGAGAACTAGAGTAAGGTATTGTAACTTTGTAAATAAAGTTTTGTGTTGATAACTTTCGTTATTATTTAGTACTGCCAAATCGCCTGTCACTTTCTGGATAGCCCTCGTATTTAGAATTTCCTGCTACACCATCAATTTATTGCTCTCATAATGGATGGTCTTACAGCTACTTCAATTTATTGCTTATCTTAATTTATTGCTTTTTATTACATTTTACATTTTGGATCTTGGGAAATAACCCAGCCATGGAAAACTAAGAGAGTTCAGGAGTGTCGCCAAATATCTTGGCCACTCCAAACTATTATCTTTCTAAAACTGTTACTGTCTAGATAAGCAATCGCAAAGTCAATAAAATATTTTATAATAACATTTACAAATACTTATATTACCCATTGGTACAAGAGGTAAAAATCAGTATAAAATTCGTGTAAAAATACTAAAAGATTATGACCATACATTGTTTTAAACTAAGTGTGTATATTATATGCAACTGTTGTAAACATTTAACATTCCTACTTTACAATACAATAGTTCCAGTCCGACTGCGCAGCGGCTTTGGATTGATGCGATTAGTGGTCATGCGGCGAGATAGAACATCCAGTTGCGCAGTGGCAACTTTTTACCTGATGGTGGGAGAAGTTGCGCCAACATGTATGCGCAGAAGTCATAATGTTACTGTCCACGAAGGAGTGAAGCACGGTAGCGCGGCAAATAAACACTAGCAGATTATTGTTAACTTGGTAGTGATGCTGGTTATCAGAAACATGTGGTGAGTACAGTAATATTGACTATGTTCACAGTTGCCAACTGATTGTGTGATAAGCTGGAGAGTAACAAAAAATAAACATATCAACATTCCTTCAAGCAAAACACTCCATCTCACGCTCCACATATTGCTAATTACACATTATATATGAATAAAAATTAGTTTTATAACAAAGTGATTTCGCTATAACTGTGGATATGTGCCAACTGCAATAATTGTTTAACGCTGCACGCTGTTGTGGTTGTGTTATTCGCGCCAAGCTGGCATCTCTATTACCACTCTCTGCCGCTACAGAGAGGGAGGGAAGGAAAGCAACTTCCCCTATGCGCAACGTTTGTTCATATCTACCCTCATGACCTATATCTTACCCAAATCGTTTACATTTATATATTTTCTACAACTATTGCTGCAAAACATTATTTATTATCTAGTCCTTGTCACTGGAAACCAATTAATGGTGAGTTAGTTCTTCAAAATTGTAGCAATTGCAAGCAAGATGGTTAATGCCACAAAATATTTTATTTGTCGTAAACTGCTGCCACAACGAGAATTAATTTTCTGAACTTGGTATATAGTTTATCAATAATGGGTATAAACTTTTTTATTACGTTCATTCACAACGAAAAGAATTTTTCATAGAAAAATTTAAGTTATACATTCTAATAATCTGAAAAATATCCTAAACTCAGTAATTTAATTAAAACTGTATAATAACTTTTCAAAAAATATGAAAATATCATATCTAAAATGTAGTTTGAGTAGGGAGAATTTCTTGGTAAAATGCCATCGCGTGGTGCATTTTATGGGAAAATACTGAACAATATTTTCCACGAAGCGAGGTTTAAAGTTAAAAGTGCCTATTAATAGGCACGCGCATATCCATTTATACCTTAGTTAATGTCACAGTTTAAATGCATCAAGTGCAATCAACAACGTATTTGGATTGTAGAGTCAGACTGAAAAAGTCAATGCCAAAGCCGGGATTTGAACTACGGAGCTCCTGGTCTCTAGCACTGAATTTTTCAGTCTGACTCTACCTATCCAACTCCTGTCCTACACACGGCTTGTGTGAAAAAACAATTAATCCAACTGCGTACTTTCTTAAAGTTTAGAATTAAAATTATTTTATTATGCAAAAATATTGTTTTAGTTTTATACTACTCTTTGTCAAATTTTACAGATATCTACATCACCTAAAGGAATAGTAATATTCCGTCATATGCAATTGCCAGAACTCAGCTGATAATCACCATCCAAGTCCACTGCGCAGTCGCTCTAGACTCACTGCATATATTTCATTCATATTTCACAGTATACTAACGTCTATAAATATTATAACACAATTATGACACATCGCAGCATTATTCATTTGAGCACAATTCATCACGTACAAAAATCCTTTAAATACGTCAGCCATTTTATAATATATTTTTATAAAATGAGTTTACTTGCAAAGCCGCATGCATAGTAAAATATTTACTCAACGCAGAAGCGTACATTAAATAACTTGTAAAGCTGTTTTATCATTTATCACTTTTTCAGAACTGATAATTTCCTGCACATCTAAATACATGTCGTAGATAAGGAAATAAATCACTGGGAATCACTGTTTCATAGTTAGTTTAAGTGTTGCACAGGTTACAACACGTCACAGACAATAAAGTAGGTAGAAGAGATAGAAATTCAAGTCTCACGCACAATGTTTGTCTCTAGAGCCAGACTTCCACTGTCTCACTAATCATCAGAGGCAATACTGTTTCACTCTCTCTACATAGTGTATAGAGAAGGTATTCGATACCGAGATTTCACCGGAAATACATATTTTGAGGTTCTCTGAGTCCGAAAAAGTCATTTTTAGAAAAAGATCCGCGCATGTATGTGTGTGTCTGTGGACAGCATAGCTCAAAAACGAAAATACCGTTAAATACCACTTGGTATATAAGTTTAGTAACTTCCAAGGATGCGACACGAAGCTTTTAAAAGAATCACTTCACGCCAAACTAACTTTTACCTGGAAACATTTTTGAAAATGTTGTTCTTCTGAATAAAAGCTGTGACGATTTTGTTTAAAGTACCACATACTAAAGATATTTACATCACAAGTAAAATGTACATCTTGAATTTTGTTTCTTGATGGAACAACAAAGCAGTGGCTGAGATACTCCTATTTCCCCAATAGTACTTACTTTCTCTATTACACTGTTATGTCCGAGTTCCTTAAAGAGTTAGAAGAGAAAGCAGTGTTGCCCTAGAGAAATAAGTTGACCTACTAACTGCTAAACACTATAAAATAAATATCGAAATATCTCTTCGGGGCACAAATACGATCCACAAGGTCAAAGTACAAAACACTACAGTTCGATAACAAAAATAGTTCTTTTTTCAAAGACAAGATATGTTTTATTCTGCATCACTGGGAGTCACTTTTCTCAGAAAGTTGTTGAAAACTGCACCACTAAATTTGTCTCTTCACATTTGTAATTACTAGGGATAACATTTTGGGGACCATAGCGGGATACATGCTCATACTGACCTGCACGCGCCGCATGTAAACAACCTGTAGTAAGGCGTTGGGGAACGTGGCTCGACGCAGCAGTATACTATGTTGTGTATTACAACATTGTTTTACAGGTAATTAATGTCTTTGATGATAGTGCATGTTCTTTAATCAAGATTGTAAAATATCTTACTAAAATGGAATGCATGAAAATTTGCAATTCATACAGTAGAACTTTGCAGATATATCTACGACAATAACACATATTTGGAAACATCGAATATTGCAATGTCTCGAGCCCTGAAAGTTGTCGATGAACTTGCTGTTTTAGACCGCGTGAAAAAGAAGTGTTTGGAAAAAAATGTTGATTTTCAATAATGGGTGACATACGAAATATGTTACGAGGTGTTGCTAGGGAAATAATTGCTGATGGAGAATCTTACACAATAGCCGATCCTATTTCCGTTTTGTTCCAATCACATCTTGTGGAGCGAAGTTTTACACAGTCTAAAGCCCGTTTATGTGCCAATTAGAGATGATTTGCATTTGAGACGTTACGAATATATGTTATAATGCATATATTTTGAGAGAAAATGAAACGGATAATTATGCTGATGACACGACAGCAATTGAATGTATGTAAATAGTTCCTGTAAATCATCCAACCTCAATCGCCTTTCACTGCTAGTGAAACATCACAATCTGCCACTGCCCCATTTTCCTTCTGTTACTACACACTACATTGTCAACACATCACACCTATATAACATGCTGCACTAACTTTGATTCTATCCCGCTATCGGTCCCCAAGATGCTATCTATCCCTAGTAACATTTTTGACCGTCCAGAAGATGCTGGCTGCTGTATAGCGCACTAGTTCTGCGGTTTAAGATTATGTCCTCGCTGCATCTTCACGGTCAGGTTGGATATTGCGGTCTTACGACGATAAACTTTTGTCACTTGATGGGCACACGAGGCGTCAGTTTGGTCATGCTGGCCCACTGGCCGATGCAGAGCTCGTCGAACGCCATGTCCTCTATATGCCGACCCCCGAGGTCACCAGGTCCTCTGCAGGTTGGCTTCGAGTCCCATACCTTGCTCTTGTTCTCTCGTAGCCATCTGCAATAAAAAACTCTTTAAAACACGACTGACAACAGCCTCACTAATTGGTAATCATTTACCCTGGAAGGTTAACAAACACTTCTGTTAATTCAGAGTTAAAAGACATATACGACTGAAAGTTAAAAACACCAAAATAATATGCTAGCTTTTTATTTTATCTACATTATGTACTATAATAATAGTAATAATAATAGTAATAATAATAGTAATAATAATAAATAATAATAATAAGAATCTGCAACAACAACAAAACCAGGTACCTAATTTATAAAACCAGGTCTAATGTGCCAGATTTTTTAAATTTATTTATATTCATACAACATACATTATTATTAACATATTATTTATTAATTAAAACATTAAAAATAAGACATAAAGCATTAAACAAACAAAAAATTGATGTGTTCCATTTACATGAATTTCTCTACATCCCTGCAAAAATATAGTATTAAAAAACTTATGCTTCTATTTACTTCATCCTCATCGAGCAAAAATTGGTGTAAATAGAGTTATTAATTGCTTCCTTGTAAGTTGAAGCGAAATAAGGGAGTACCGTAGGTTAAAGTGATAGTCAAAAGCTGGTTGCCATGTGACTGAAGTTCCTTTGTTTGTATGGACAGGAGTTGACAAGTTCCTGTTTGAGTAGTAGGTTTTTACTTTCTCTACATGCACAATGTGCATAGTGTATAGAGAAGGTATTGCACTCCACCCAAAAATTTCATACCGAGATTTCACCGGAAATATATGTTTTAGAGTCCCTTATATCCAAAAAAAGCATTTTCAGAAAAAGGTCCGTGTGTGTGTCCGTGTGTCTGTGAACATGATAACTCAAAAACGAAAAGTCGGTAAAACACCAAACTTGGTATTTAAGTTAAGTATATTCCAGGGATGCGACACGAAGATTTTGAGAAAAAGCCCCCCTCCCCAAACTACCCTTTACATGGAACTTTTTTCGAAAATTTTGATTTTCGCTAAAATGGCTCCAAAGATTTTGATTAAAATATCATATATTAAATATATTTACCTGACAAACAAAATGTATATCTTGAATTTTCTGGGAATTGCCTCTGAAGACTACTTTATTCTGGATGAAATTTACGGAATTTTGCATAGCTGCTAAACTGTAAGACTTACATAAAAACTTACTACACAAGAAATGTAGAGCACGTAAAGACACACAATTTATGGTATATATATTTTTTGGTGGAGTTGATCGTTTTTGAGATATTCATTATTTCTGGTTTCAGCTATGAAAAACTTACTTTTGTTATATAGGAATTTGTCAACTCCTGTCGATACAAACAAAGGAACTTCAGTCACATAGCAACCAGCTTTTGACTTTCACTTTAACCTATGGTACTCCCTTATTTCGCTTCTACTTACAAGGAAGCGAGTAATAAAATTATTTCTGATAATGTTTTCTAGATTACCATGAAGTAAATAGAAGCATAAGCTTTTTAACAATAATTTGTTGCAGAGAAAGTCATGTGAAAGGAACACATAAGATTTCTTACATCATGCCAAGAGATATAAGCATTAGCAGGCTTAGTCTTATTAATTGCTTGCTTGTAAGCAGAATGGAAATAAGTAAAAGCATTATTCATATCTTTTAAAAAGCCGGTCCCTATGTGAAACCATTGAGACTCGGTTCGCTTTTCATGGCCCCGTTTGAGAAAAGCTCGGTAGCTTGAAATTCAAACCAATAAGAAGGGCTATCTCAAAAACTAGAAAAACCGTGTGTTTTCACAAGATCTACATTTTTTATAGAACAATTTTTTTTAATCTCTTACGGTTTAACATTTATGCAAAATTCTGCAAAACACTTCAGCGGCTATTCCCTGGAAATTCGAAGTATAAATTTTATTTGTGATATAACTATGTTTAGTATACGGCATTGTAATCAAAATGGTAGGAGCCATTTTTGAGAAAAAAAGGTCAAACCTTTTTGTATGTAAAGGGTAGTTTGGGGTGCGGAAATTTTCATACAAATCTTCGTGTCGCATCATTGATAGAGTTTTTGAGCTATTCTGTCCACAGACAAACACAAAAATGGACATATTTCCTGAATATTCTTTTTTCGAACTAAGGGAACTTCAAAACACATATTTCGATGAAATCTCGCCATCGAAATTTTGGGTGGAATGTAATTCCTACCTACTCTTGCTACTATGTACATGCATACGAGCTAGAGAAACTAAAAACGTATACTTGTATCTAATTCATGCCTGTCGAGATCATTTGCCTTAAATGGCTTTATTACATTGACATTTTGCTATAAGTTCAAGGGAAATAAGGGAGTACAGTAGTCCAAAGCGATAGTCAAATCTTTTAAAAGCTGTTTTGTATGCATTGTGATTCGGTTCTCTTTACATAGTCAGTAATAAAACATAAGAGAAACGAATGATGACTTTCCGTTGCAGAAAATTATAAGTATTTTAAAAGTAAAATTAACACAAAAAATATATGTGACACAATTGTATGTTTTAACGAAGCATACATGTTTTATGTAGATAGTTTTTCTTTTACGGTTTACCAGTCATTCGAATGTCATCTCGAATGAAGAGGTCGTCACCAGCCGTTTCCAAAAAAAACTATGATATACTTTTTTTTTTATATAAGTATCTTTAATATACAGTATTTTAATGAAAATCTTTAGAGCCGTTTTTGAGAAAATCAAAATCCTCAATTTATTATATGTATGTTTCTTATATTTAAAATGTAGCCCTAACTTAATCTTGTAAAATAGGTTTAAATAAATGGAGATTCAATCAAAAAATAAATGCTATATTTGTTTATATTATTCCTAATTTTCTTTAATGTGCTTTTGAGACGAGTATACAATTTTTCAAACACATTTGAAAAATTGCATCGTGCTGAACATTTTTAGTACGGAAAAATCAAAGACACCTGCAAGAAAATAAGTTTTATGGTTATTATTAATAAAAATGCGGCTATCGATCTATAGTTTCAGTCACTTGGAAGTTAAAGTTTGTAAGTGTGAATAATGAAGTTTAAAATTCATATCATATTATTATGAAACAAAATCTCTATATAATTTTACTCAAGTTTTGGTCAAATTTCACAGATACGTCACCGTAATTATCATCAAAATGTAAACCGTTCGTTACACCATCTCTTTGTAAGATAATGTAAATAAGGTTATCACTTTGAGTTGCCTCTCTCGTAGAGTCTAATTTCAAGTAGTGTATAACCTTTCAGCACACCTGGTCCTGTCTCATATATTTAGGTTAAATGTAGATATTAGTAACCCCCGATACCTCTGACTACGCCTATTTCCTAACCATCCGTTCCCCCAATCCCGTTAAAATGCAAATGGCGTGTTGTTTATGGACTCTCTTTAACTACTGTGGTTCTCAGCGTTCCATTCTAAATTGGGCGTGAAAGACTTCTTAATTTTGCTCAGAGGCCTATTATTAGAATTGAGGTTTTTACGTGCCGTAAATCTACGACACAGGACCAACGGCTTTATTTCCCTTCCGAAGGAAGCCACGTTAAGGATTTTTACACCCGAAAAAATCCCATGTCCTCCGCCGGGTTTGAACACGGGTATCCCGTTAGGTAAAACCTTTAATGTCACAGTTAGTGTTGAAGCTGGGTTTAGGTTGGCAACATCTAGCCGGATAAACTTGGGCGTTACAATACTTATACTCTCTGGAATAAGGGTAGTATCATATCTGCATAATTCATCGATGAAAGCGATTGAAAAGTGATTGGAGACTGTGGACATTTTAAAACCGAATACTTTGGTAACAGTTGAATAACCGATTGTTAGGCGACTATCGAATAATTCGACTTTCATCACGGGAACCATGACCCAAAGTACATAAATGTTATCTGCAGTTATCCAAGGCATTAAAGTCCTCTATTATCTGTTCATTTTCAGATAAGATACATAACAACGAATATTAGAAAAGTGTCAGTGTAAGGTATCGACAATGCCATCTATATTCAAGCACTGTAGTTAATAAATGGAATGTCTTACATTGCCAGGTACAGAATGGAACAGTCACAATGCCAAGGGTTCTTGGCCAACTTCAGGGAAATCAGCTTCGGGACGAAGTCCAGAGATCCTGCAGGAATAAACTGGAACTTGTTGCTGTCAACGTGCCTGAAATAAAACACAGGTTATGTTTAAATTAAAAAAAGATTATGTGTTCCATTCACATGACTTTCTCTATTATTATTATTTTATCCACTTCATGCTAATCAAAATAAACACTAGCAGAAATTGTCTTTTACTTGCCTCCTTGTAAGTAGAAGGAAAATAAAGTAATACGCTAGGCTGAAGCGACAGTCAAATGTTTTAAAATGTGATTGCTATATGATTGAAATCTGTTTCTTTACGTGACCAGGAGTTGACAACTTCTCGTATAAGAACAATTTTAAGTATTTTAAAACTGAATCCAATAACAAGGAATATCTCAAAAACTGCTAACACAACGAAAAAATGTATAGGACATAAATTGTGTGTTTTAAGGAGTTCTATGTTTTTTGATAAGTAAGTTTTTGTCTATCTCTTAAGGCTTATCAGTTATGCAAACTTCCAAAAATGCATTCTGAATAAAGTAGCCTTCAGAGGCTATTTCCAGAAAATTCAAGTTATACATTCTATTTGTCGTGTAAGCATCTTTAATATATGGTATTTTACTCAAAATCGTTAGAGCCTTATTTTAGAAATTCAAAAATTTCGAATAAAGTTCCATGTAAAGGGTAGTTGGGGGTGGGGGATTTTCTTGAAAATCCTCGTGTCATATCGCTGGAAGATGCCAAACCTGAATACCAAGTTTGGTTTTTAAAGGTCTTTTCGTTTTTGAGCTATGCTGCTCAAAGACACACACATACACACGGACATTTTTCTAAAAATGTTGTTTTTTTGATTCCCGGAGTATCAAAACATGTATTTCCAGTGAAATCACGGTATCGAATTTTTGGGTACCTTACAATACCTTCTATACACTATGTACATAGCATGTGTAGAGAAAGTAAAATTGTGGTGTGTTCCACTCATATGACTTTCTCTATCTATTCTCCAAACAAACTATTGGAACAAAGTATCATTGTTATATCTACATCATGCTAATCGAGATAAACGTTAGCAGAAATTGTCTTAATTATTTGCTTCCTTGTCAGTAGGAGGGAAATAAGTTAATACACTAGGATAAAGTGATAATCAAATGTATTAAAATGTGGTTGCTATGGGATTGAAATCCGTTTCTTTGCGTGGCCAAGAGTTGACAAGTTCCCGTAGCAGAAAAGTAATTAGTATTTTAAAAGTGAAACCAATAACAAGGAATATCTCGAAAACTGTTAACACCACGAAAAAATGTATAGGACATAAAGTGTGTGTTTTAAAGAGTGCTATATTTTTTGTTTAGTAAGTTTTTCTCTATCTCTTAAAGTTTGTCAGTTATACAAACTTCCAAAAATTCATCCAGAATAAAGAGACTAGTCCCAGCAAATTAAGATATTAATTTTATTTGTCATTAAAATATATTAAATGTAAGCAATTTTTATCAAAATCACTAGAGAAATGAAAATGTTCGAACTTTTTTCCATGTAAAGGATAGTTTGGGATGTGGGGATTTTCTTGAAAATCTTCTTGTCGCATTCCTGGAAGATACCAAACTTAAATACCAAGTTTGGTGTTTAACGGTTGTTTCGTTTTTGAGCTATGCTACCAACACACACGAACATTTTACTAAGAATTACTTTTGATGCAGTTGTCTACAAACCTGTATTTACATAAGATTATTCTTCTTTTTCTGCACCTTGGTAATCGAGGTATTCAGCACAATGTTCTTATTACTTAGTTCCTTATAAGTAGGAACTACTTATATATCGCATTTGTGTATACAATACAATACCTTCTCAATACATTATCAAAACAGGGCATTGTTTTACTAATACATTTTTAAAACTCATATATATAAATACCAATAAGACATTTTATTACTCACGTTTTGAATTGCTTTGAGGAACATCTTCAGAGCTCTTGCCTGTATTTTTGTGGAAGAAGATAGATTTTGAATAGGGAAAAACTACAGCAAATTTGAACTTAAAAATAAATTGCGCAAAGATTTTTAAACGGCATTTAAAACGTGTGTAACATCCGGACCAGAAGAAAAAATATCCAAAAAGCAAGAATTTTGAGTAAAATTGCAAAAAGCACTTCTGTGTTTCATAAAGGACACACAAACCATATTTCAAAAGACCAGCAAACAAAATAAAACAGAGATATCCACCGCAGATTATGAGCGACGAGAGGAAATCAAATATATAAGAACCAAACGTAATAATGGAGGACTAATTACTGGTAAAACGGATTTCTAATTTCTATAGCGCGGCGTAATTACCAAGTTTGAGAGTAGAGCCCTGAGTTTTAACTGCGAGGCGCAGGTGAACAACCAAGAACGATGCAAATATCGGAAATGAAATGTTTGCAGGTTTCCAACTATCGGAAAACGGATAAAAAGGAGAAAGAAATAATACAGCTAGAGATGAGCTGGGAATTTTCTGTTTGAATGAGTGGCAACACCGATAACGTGCAACAACAGCTGAGCCAGAAATTAGACTGAGGGCGTTTCTTAGCGAGATGGTCTTAAAGAGTTTCAAGGAAATACAGGGAGGCCGTACTACCTACCACCTGCGAGGACAAACAGAGAACTTTCAGTCGAGAAACACCTTATGTGTTCCATTCGCATCACTTTCTCTACATCTCTGTAACAAATTATTGTTTAAAAATCTTATTCTCCCATCTATTTCATGCTAATCTAGATAAGCATTAATGGAAATTCCATTAGGCTAAAGCGATAGTTAAATACTTTAAAGGCTGGTTTCTATACGGTTAAAAGCAATTCTTTGCACGACCAGAATTTGACAAATGCAAACCAATAACAAGGAATATCTGAGAAATGGTCATTTTCACGTACAATATGTAATCACGTAAATTCTGTGTTTTGACCAGAACTACATATTTTGTGCAACCAGTTCTGTCTATCTCTTCAGCAGTTATACAAAATCCATCAAAAGTCATCCAGAATGAAGATGTCTTTGGAGGCTATTTTCATAAAATTCAATATATACATTTTATTTGCCATGCAAATATCTTTGATATTAGTATTTTATTGAACAAACTCGTTAAAAGTCATATTTCAGAAACTCAACATTTTCAATTTTTTTCCATTAAAAGTGTAGTTTGGGGTGGGAATTTTCCTCAAATTCTTCATGTCGCATCCTTGGAAATTACTAAATTTAAATACCAAGTATGGTAATCTACTGTCCTTTTTTTTAGTTATCGTGTTCCCAGATCACACATACATACACACACAGACATACAAATACACACAGACGCGCACAGGGACACACACAGACATACACACACAGACATACAAATACACACAGACGCGCACAGGGACACAAACAGACATACACATTCAGACATACAAATACACACAGACGCGCACAGGGACACACACAGACATACACACACAGACATACAAATACACACAGACGCGCACAGGGACACACACAGACATACACACACAGACATATAAATACACACAGACGCGCACAGGGACACACACAGACATACACACACAGACATATAAATACACACAGACGCGCACAGGGACACACACAGACATACACATTCAGACATACAAATACACACAGACATACAAATACACACAGACGCGCACAGGGACACAAACAGACATACCAATTCAGACATACAAATACACACAGACATACAAATACACACAGACGCGCACAGGGACACAAACAGACATACACACACAGACATATAAATACTCACAGACGCGTACAGGGACACACACAGACATACACATTCAGACATACAAATACTCACAGACGCGCACAGGGACACAAACAGACATACACACACAGACATATAAATACTCACAGACGCGTACAGGGACACACACAGACATACACACACAGACATACAAATACTCACAGACGCGCACAGGGACACACACAGACATACACATTCAGACATACAAATACAAACAGACGCGCACAGGGACACACACAGACATACACATTCAGACATATAAATACACACAGACCCGCACACGGGCACACACAGACATACACACACAGACATACAAATACTCACAGACGCGCACAGGGACACACACAGACATACACATTCAGACATACAAATACACACAGACGCGCACAGGGACACACACACAGACATACACATTCAGACACAGACACAACATACACACAAACACACACATATACACACATTCACACACATATACACACATTCACACACAGATGCGCACATTCACACACAGACATACACACATTCACACACAGACATACACACACAGACATACAAATACACACAGACGCGCACAGGGACACACAGACATACACATTCACACACAGAAACACGCACTCACACACATACATACACATTCACACACAGACACACGCACTCACACACAGACATACACATTCACACACAGACACACGCACTCACACACAGATATACACATTCAGACACAGACATACACACACAGACATACACACATTCACACACAGACATACACACACAGACATACAAATACACACAGACGCGCACAGGGACACACAGACATACACATTCACACACAGATACACACATACACACACAGATGCGCACATTCTCACACAGACATACACACACAGACATACAAATACACACAGACGCGCACAGGGACACACAGACATACACATTCAGACACAGACACAACATACACATTCACACACATATACACACATTCACACACAGATACACACAAACACACACAGATATACACAAACACACACAGATACACACATTCACACACAGATACACACATTCACACACAAATACACACAAACACACACAGATATACACAAACACACACAGATACACACAAACACACACAGATACACACATTCACACACAAATACACACAAACACACACAGATATACACAAACACACAGATACACACAAACACACACAGATACACACATTCACACACAGATACACACATTCACACACAGATACACACAAACACACACAGATATACACAAACACACACAGATATACACAAACACACACAGATACACACATTCACACACAGATACACACAAACACACACAGATACACACAAACACACACAGATACACACAAACACACACAGATACACACATTCACACACAGATACACACAAACACACACAGATATACACAAACACACACAAATACACACAAACACACACAGATACACACATTCACACACAGATACACACATTCACACACAGATATACATATTCACACACAGATACACACATTCACACACAAATACACACAAACACACACAGATACACACAAACACACACAGATACACACATTCACACACAAATACACACATTCACACACATATACACACATTCACACACAGATACACACAAACACACACAGATACACACAAACACACACAGATACACACATTCACACACAAATACACACATTCACACACAGATACACACATTCACACACAGATACACACATTCACACACAGATATACATATTCACACACAGATACACACATTCACACACAGATACACACATTCACACACAGATACACACATTCACACACAGATACACACAAACACACACAGATACACACAAACACACACAGATACACACAAACACACACAGACACACACATTCACACACAGATACACACATTCACACACAGATACACACATTCACACACAGATACACACATTCACACACAGATACACACAAACACACACAGATACGCATATTCACACACAAACACACACAGATACACACATTCACACACAAACACACACAAACACACACAGATACACACACAAACACACACAGATACACACATTCACACACAGATACACACAAACACACACAGATACACACATTCACACACATATACACACAAACACACACAGATACGCATATTCACACACAAACACACACAGATACACACATTCACACACAAACACACACAAACACACACAGATACACACATTCACACACAGATACACACATTCACACACAGATACACACATTCACACACAAATACACACAAACACAAAGATACACACATTCACACAAAGATACACACATTCACACACAGATACACACATTCACACACAGATACACACATTCACACACAGATACACACATTCAGACACAGATACACACATTCACACACAGATACACATATTCACACACAGATACACACAGATACACACAGATACACACAGATACACACATTCACACAAAGATACACACAGATACACACATTCACACAAAGATACACACATTCACACACAGATACACACAGATACACACAGATACACACAGATACACACATTCACACAAAGATACACACAGATACACACATTCACACAAAGATACACACAGATACACACATTCACACACAGATACACACAGATACACACAGATACACACAGATACACACATTCACACAAAGATACACACAGATACACACATTCACACAAAGATACACACATTCACACACAGATACACACAGATACACACAGATACACACAGATACACACAGATACACACATTCACACACAGATACACACATTCACACAAAGATACACACATTCACACACAGATACACACAGATACACACAGATACACACAGATACACACATTCACACACAGATACACACAGATACACACATTCACACAAAGATACACACATTCACACACAGATACACACATTCACACACAGATACACACAGATACACACATTCACACACAGATACACACATTCACACACAGATACACACATTCACACACAGATACACACATTCAGACACAGATACACACATTCACACACAGATACACACATTCACACACAGATACACAAAGATACACACATTCACACACAGATACACACATTCAGACACAGATACACACATTCACACACAGATACACACATTCACACACAGATACACACATTCACACACAGATACACACATTCAGACACAGATACACACATTCACACACAGATACACACATTCACACACAGATACACAAAGATACACACATTCACACACAGATACACACATTCAGAATCAGATACACACATTCACACACAGATACACACATTCACACACAGATACACACATTCACACACAGATACACACATTCAGACACAGATACACACATTCACACACAGATACACACATTCACACACAGATACACACATTCAGACACAGATACACACATTCACACACAGATACACACATTCACACACAGATACACAAAGATACACACATTCACACACAGATACACACATTCAGACACAGATACACACATTCACACACAGATACACACAGATACACACATTCACACAAAGATACACACATTCACACACAGATACACACATTCAGACACAGATACACACATTCAGACACAGATACACACATTCAGACACAGATACACACATTCCCACACAGATACACACATTCAGACACAGATACACAAAGATACACACATTCACACACAGATACACACATTCAGACACAGATACACAAAGATACACACATTCAGACACAGATACACAAAGATACACACATTCAGACACAGATACACAAAGATACACACATTCAGACACAGATACACAAAGATACACACATTCAGACATAGATACACAAAGATACACACATTCAGACACAGATACACAAAGATACACACATTCAGACACAGATACACACAGATACACACATTCAGACACAGATACACAAAGATGCACACATTCAGACACAGATACACACAGATACACACATTCAGACACAGATACACACAGATACACACATTCAGACACAGATACACACAGATACACACATTCAGACACAGATACACACAGATACACACATTCAGACACAGATACACACAGATACACACATTCAGACACAGATACACAAAGATACACACATTCAGACACAGATACACAAAGATACACACATTCAGACACAGATACACACAGATACACACATTCAGACACAGATACACAAAGATACACACATTCAGACACAGATACACACAGATACACACATTCAGACACAGATACACACAGATACACACATTCAGACACAGATACACACAGATACACACATTCAGACACAGATACACACAGATACACACATTCAGACACAGATACACAAAGATACACACATTCAGACACAGATACACAAAGATACACACATTCAGACACAGATACACACAGATACACACATTCAGACACAGATACACACATTCACACACAGATACACACATTCACACACAGATACACACAGATACACACATTCACACACAGATACACACATTCACACACAGATACACACATTCAGACACAGATACACACATTCACACACAGATACACACATTCACACACAGATACACACAGATACACACATTCACACACAGATACACACATTCACACAAAGATACACAAAGATACACACATTCACACACAGATACACACATTCAGACACAGATACACAAAGATACACACATTCAGACACAGATACACAAAGATACACACATTCAGACACAGATACACAAAGATACACACATTCAGACACAGATACACAAAGATACACACATTCAGACACAGATACACAAAGATACACACATTCACACACAGATACACACATTCACACACATTCAGACACAGATACACACAGATACACACATTCAGACACAGATACACACATTCAGACACAGATACACACATTCACACACAGATACACACATTCAGACACAGGTACACACATTCAGACACAGATACACACATTCACACACAGATACACACATTCACACACAGATACACACAGATACACACATTCACACACAGATACACACATTCACACACAGATACACACATTAACACACAGATACACACATTCAGACACAGATACACACATTCACACACAGATACACACAGATACACACATTCACACAAAGATACACACATTCACACACAGATACACACATTCACACACAGATACACACATTCACACACAGATACACACATTCACACACAGATACACACATTCAGACACAGATACACAAAGATACACACATTCACACACAGATACACACATTCACACACAGATACACACATTCACACACAGATACACACATTCAGACACAGATACACACATTCACACACAGATACACACAGATACACACATTCACACAAAGATACACACATTCACACACAGATACACACATTCACACACAGATACACACATTCACACACAGATACACACATTCACACACAGATACACAAAGATACACACATTCACACACAGATACACACATTCACACACAGATACACACATTCAGACACAGATACACAAAGATACACACATTCACACACAGATACACACATTCACACACAGATACACACATTCACACACAGATACACACAGATACACACATTCAGACACAGATACACAAAGATACACACATTCAGACACAGATACACAAAGATACACACATTCAGACACAGATACACACAGATACACACATTCAGACACAGATACACAAAGATACACACATTCAGACACAGATACACAAAGATACACACATTCACACACAGATACACACAGATACACACATTCAGACACAGATACACAAAGATACACACATTCAGACACATTGACACACAGATACACACATTCAGACACAGATACACACAGATGCACACATTCACACACAGATACACAAAGATACACACATTCACACACAGATACACACATTCAGACACAGATACACACAGATACACACATTCAGACACAGATACACAAAGATACACACATTCACACACAGATACACAAAGATACACACATTCAGACACAGATACACACAGATACACACATTCACACACATTCACACACATTCACACACATTCACACACATTCACACACATTCACACACATTCACACACAGATACACAAAGATACACACATTCAGACACAGATACACAAACATACACACATTCACACACATTCACACACAGATACACACATTCAGACACAGATACACACAGATACACACATTCACACACAGATACACAAAGATACACACATTCACACAAAGATACACACATTCAGACACAGATACACACAGATACACACATTCAGACACAGATACACAAAGATACACACATTCACACACAGATACACACATTCAGACACAGATACACACATTCACACACAGATACACACAGATACACACATTCACACAAAGATACACACATTCACACACAGATACACACATTCACACACAGATACACACAGATACACACATTCACACACAGATAAACACATTCACACACAGATACACACATTCACACACAGATACACACATTCACACACAGATACACACATTCACACACAGATACACACATTCACACACAGATACACACAGATACACACATTCACACACAGATACACACATTCACACACAGATACACACATTCACACACAGATACACACATTCACACACAGATACACACATTCAGACACAGATACACACATTCACACACAGATACACACATTCACACACAGATACACAAAGATACACACATTCACACAAAGATACACACATTCAGACACAGATACACACATTCACACACAGATACACACATTGAGACACAGATACACACATTCACACACAGATACACACATTCACACACAGATACACACATTCACACACAGATACACACAGATACACACATTCACACAAAGATACACACATTCACACACAGATACACACATTCACACACAGATACACACAGATACACACATTCACACACAGATACACACATTCACACACAGATACACACAGATACACACATTCACACACAGATACACACATTCAGACACAGATACACACATTCACACACAGATACACACATTCACACACAGATACACACATTCACACACAGATACACACAGATACACACATTCACACACATTCACACACAGATACACACATTCAGACACAGATACACACATTCAGACACAGATACACACATTCACACACAGATACACACATTCACACACAGATACACACAGATACACACATTCACACACAGATACACACATTCAGACACAGATACACACATTCACACACAGATACACACATTCACACACAGATACACACATTCACACACAGATACACACATTCACACACAGATACACACATTCACACACAGATACACACATTCACACACAAATACACACAAACACAAAGATACACCTATTCACACACAGATACACACATTCACACACAGATACACACATTCACACACAGATACACACATTCAGACACAGATACACACATTCACACACAGATACACACAGATACACACAGATACACACAAACACAAAGATACACACATTCACACACAGATACACACATTCACACACAGATACACACAAACACAAAGATACACACATTCACACACAGATACACACATTCACACACAGATACACACATTCAGACACAGATACACACATTCACACACAGATACACACAGATACACACAGATACACACAGATACACACAAACACAAAGATACACACATTCACACACAGATACACACATTCACACAAAGATACACACATTCACACACAGATACACACATTCACACAAAGATACACACATTCAGACACAGATACACACATTCACACACATTCACACACAGATACACACAGATACACACAGATACACACATTCACACACAGATGCACACAAACACAAAGATACACACATTCACACACAGATACACACAGATACACACAGATACACACATTCACACACAAATACACACAAACACAAAGATACACACATTCACACACAGATACACACATTCACACAAAGATACACACATTCAGACACAGATACACACATTCACACACATTCACACACAGATACACACAGATACACACATTCACACAAAGATACACACATTCACACAAAGATATACACATTCACACACAGATACACACATTCACACACAGATACACACAGATACACACATTCACACACAAATACACACAAACACAAAGATACACACATTCACACACAGATACACACAGATACACACATTCACACACAGATACACACATTCACACACAGATACACACATTCACACACAAATACACACAAACACAAAGATACACACATTCACACACAGATACACACATTCACACAAAGATACACACATTCACACACAGATACACACATTCACACAAAGATACACACATTCACACACAGATACACACATTCACACAAAGATACACACATTCAGACACAGATACACACATTCATACACAAATACACACAAACACAAAGATACACACATTCACACACAGATACACACAGATAGACACATTCACACACAGATACACACATTCAGACACAGATACACACATTCACACACAGATACACACAGATACACACATTCACACAAAGATACACACATTCACACACAGATACACACATTCACACACAGATACACACAGATACACACATTCACACACAGATACACACATTCACACACAGATACACACATTCACACACAGATACACACATTCACACACAGATACACACATTCACACACAGATACCCAATTCACACACAGATACACACAGATACACACATTCACACACAGATACACACATTCACACACAGATACACACATTCACACACAGATACACACATTCAGACACAGATACACACATTCACACACAGATACACACATTCACACACAGATACACAAAGATACACACATTCACACAAAGATACACACATTCACACACAGATACACACATTCACACACAGATACACACATTCAGACACAGATACACACATTCACACACAGATACACACATTCACACACAGATACACACAGATACACACATTCACACACAGATACACACAGATACACACATTCACACAAAGATACACACATTCACACACAGATACACACATTCACACACAGATACACACAGATACACACATTCACACACAGATACACACATTCACACACAGATACACACAGATACACACATTCACACACAGATACACACATTCAGACACAGATACACACATTCACACACAGATACACACATTCACACACAGATACACACATTCACACACAGATACACACAGATACACACATTCACACACACTCACACACAGATACACACATTCAGACACAGATACACACATTCAGACACAGATACACACATTCACACACAGATACACACATTCACACACAGATACACACAGATACACACATTCACACACAGATACACACATTCAGACACAGATACACACATTCACACACAGATACACACATTCACACACAGATACACACATTCACACACAGATACACACATTCACACACAGATAAACACATTCACACACAGATACACACATTCACACACAAATACACACAAACACAAAGATACACACATTCACACACAGATACACACATTCACACACAGATACACACATTCACACACAGATACACACATTCAGACACAGATACACACATTCACACACAGATACACACAGATACACACAGATACACACATTCACACACAGATACACACAAACACAAAGATACACACATTCACACACAGATACACACATTCACACAAAGATACACACATTCACACACAGATACACACATTCACACAAAGATACACACATTCAGACACAGATACACACATTCACACACATTCACACACAGATACACACAGATACACACAGATACACACATTCACACACAGATACACACAAACACATAGATACACACATTCACACACAGATACACACAGATACACACATTCACACACAAATACACACAAACACAAAGATACACACATTCACACACAGATACACACATTCACACAAAGATACACACATTCAGACACAGATACACACATTCACACACATTCACACACAGATACACACAGATACACACATTCACACAAAGATACACACATTCACACAAAGATACACACATTCACACACAGATACACACATTCACACACAGATACACACAGATACACACATTCACACACAAATACACACAAACACAAAGATACACACATTCACACACAGATACACACAGATACACACATTCACACACAGATACACACATTCACACACAGATACACACATTCACACACAAATACACACAAACACAAAGATACACACATTCACACACAGATACACACATTCACACAAAGATACACACATTCACACACAGATACACACATTCACACAAAGATACACACATTCACACACAGATACACACATTCACACAAAGATACACACATTCAGACACAGATACACACATTCACACACATTCACACACAGATACACACAGATACACACATTCACACAAAGATACACACATTCACACAAAGATACACACATTCACACACAGATACACACATTCACACACAGATACACACATTCACACACAAATACACACAAACACAAAGATACACACATTCACACACAGATACACACAGATACACACATTCACACACAGATACACACATTCACACACAGATACACACATTCACACACAAATACACACAAACACAAAGATACACACATTCACACACAGATACACACATTCACACAAAGATACACACATTCAGACACAGATACACACATTCACACACATTCACACACATTCACACACAGATACACACATTCACACACAGATACACACATTCACACAAAGATACACACATTCAGACACAGATACACACATTCACACACATTCACACACAGATACACACAGATACACACATTCACACAAAGATACACACATACACACAAAGATACACACATTCACACACAGATACACACATTCACACACAGATACACACATTCACACACAAATACACACAAACACAAAGATACACACATTCACACACAGATACACACAGATACACACATTCACACACAGATACACACATTCACACACAGATACACACATTCACACACAGATACACACATTCACACACAGATACACACATTCACACACAGATACCCAATTCACACACAGATACACACAGATACACACATTCACACACAGATACACACATTCACACACAGATACACACATTCACACACAGATACACACATTCACACACAGATACACACATTCAGACACAGATACACACATTCACACACAGATACACACATTCACACACAGATACACAAAGATACACACATTCACACAAAGATACACACATTCACACACAGATACACACATTCACACACAGATACACACATTCAGACACAGATACACACATTCACACACAGATACACACATTCACACACAGATACACACAGATACACACATTCACACACAGATACACACAGATACACACATTCACACAAAGATACACACATTCACACACAGATACACACATTCACACACAGATACACACAGATACACACATTCACACACAGATACACACATTCACACACAGATACACACAGATACACACATTCACACACAGATACACACATTCAGACACAGATACACACATTCACACACAGATACACACATTCACACACAGATACACACATTCACACACAGATACACACAGATACACACATTCACACACATTCACACACAGATACACACATTCAGACACAGATACACACATTCAGACACAGATACACACATTCACACACAGATACACACATTCACAAACAGATACACACAGATACACACATTCACACACAGATACACACATTCAGACACAGATACACACATTCACACACAGATACACACATTCACACACAGATACACACATTCACACACAGATACACACATTCACACACAGATACACACATTCACACACAGATACACACATTCACACACAAATACACACAAACACAAAGATACACACATTCACACACAGATACACACATTCACACACAGATACACACATTCACACACAGATACACACATTCAGACACAGATACACACATTCACACACAGATACACACAGATACACAGAGATACACACATTCACACACAGATACACACAAACACAAAGATACACACATTCACACACAGATACACACATTCACACAAAGATACACACATTCACACACAGATACACACATTCACACAAAGATACACACATTCAGACACAGATACACACATTCACACACATTCACACACAGATACACACAGATACACACAGATACACACATTCACACACAGATACACACAAACACAAAGATACACACATTCACACACAGATACACACAGATACACACATTCACACACAAATACACACAAACACAAAGATACACACATTCACACACAGATACACACATTCACACAAAGATACACACATTCAGACACAGATACACACATTCACACACATTCACACACAGATACACACAGATACACACATTCACACAAAGATACACACATTCACACAAAGATACACACATTCACACACAGATACACACATTCACACACAGATACACACAGATACACACATTCACACACAAATACACACAAACACAAAGATACACACATTCACACACAGATACACACAGATACACACATTCACACACAGATACACACATTCACACACAGATACACACATTCACACACAAATACACACAAACACAAAGATACACACATTCACACACAGATACACACATTCACACAAAGATACACACATTCACACACAGATACACACATTCACACAAAGATACACACATTCACACACAGATACACACATTCAAACAAAGATACACACATTCAGACACAGATACACACATTCACACACATTCACACACAGATACACACAGATACACACATTCACACAAAGATACACACATTCACACAAAGATACACACATTCACACACAGATACACACATTCACACACAGATACACACATTCACACACAAATACACACAAACACAAAGATACACACATTCACACACAGATACACACAGATACACACATTCACACACAGATACACACATTCACACACAGATACACACATTCACACACATTCAGACACAGATACACACATTCAGACACATTCAGACACAGATACACACATTCACACACATTCAGACACAGATACACACATTCACACACATTCAGACACAGATACACACATTCAGACACAGATACACACATTCACACACATTCACACACAGATACACACATTCACACACATTCAGACACAGATACACACATTCAGACACAGATACACACATTCAGACACAGATACACACATTCAGACACAGATACACACAGATACACACATTCAGACACAGATACACACAGATACACACATTCAGACACAGATACACACATTCAGACACAGATACACACAGATACACACATTCAGACACAGATACACACAGATACACACAGATACACACAGATACACACAGATACACACAGATACACACATTCAGACACAGATACACACATTCACACACATTCAGACACAGATACACACAGATACACACATTCACACAAAGATACACACATTCACACAAAGATACACACATTCACACACAGATACACACATTCACACACATTCACACACAGATACACACAGATACACACATTCACACAAAGATACACACATTCACACACAGATACACACATTCACACACAGATACACAAAGATACACACATTCACACAAAGATACACACATTCACACACAGATACACACATTCACACACAGATACACACATTCACACAAAGATACACACATTCACACAAAGATACACACATTCACACACAGATACACACATTCACACACAGATACACACATTCACACACAGATACACACATTCACACACAGATACACACATTCACACACAGATACACACATTCACACACATTCACACACAGAATCACACAGATACACACATTCACACAAAGATACACACATTCACACACAGATACACACATTCACACACAGATACACAAAGATACACACATTCACACAAAGATACACACATTCACACACAGATACACACCATCACACACAGATACACACAGATACACACATTCACACAAAGATACACACATTCACACAAAGATACACACATTCACACACATATACACACATTCACACACAGATACACACAGATACACACATTCACACAAAGATACACACATTCACACACAGATACACACATTCACACACAGATACACAAAGATACACACATTCACACACAGATACACACATTCACACACAGATACACACATTCACACACAGATACACACAGATACACACATTCACACACAGATACACACAGATACACACATTCACACAAAGATACACACATTCACACAAAGATACACACATACACACACAGATACACACATTCACACACAAACACACACAGATACACACAAACACACACAGATACGCACATTCACACACAGATACACACATTCACACACAGATACACACATTCACACACAGATACACACATTCACACACATATACACACATTCACACAAAGATACACACATTCACACACAGATACACACAAACACACATTCACACACAGACCCACACAGACACAACATACACACATTCACACACAGACCCACACAGACACAACATACACACATTCACACACAGACCCCACACAGACACAACATACACACATTCACACACAGACCCACGCATTCACACACAGACCCACACAGACACAACATACAAACAAACACACACAGACCCACGCATTCACACACAGACCCACACAGACACAACATACAAACAAACACACGCAGACCCACGCATTCACACACAGACCCACACAGACACAACATACACACAAACACACACAGACCCACGCATTCACACAAAGACCCACACAGACACAACATACACACAAACACACACAGACCCACGCATTCACACACAGACCCACAGAGACACAACATACACACAAACACACACAGACCCACACAGACACAACATAAACACCTTCACACACAGACCCACAGAGACACAACATACACACATTCACACACAGACCCACACAGACACAACATAAACACCTTCACACACAGACCCACACAGTCACAACATACACACAAACACACACAGACCCACACAGACACAACATACACACATTCACACACAGACCCACACAGTCACAACATACACACAAACACACACAGACCCACACAGTCACAACATACACACATTCACACACAGACCCACACAGTCACAACATACACACAAACACACACAGACCCACACAGACACAACATACACGCACTCACACACAGATACACACAAACACACACAGATACACACATTCACACACAGTTACACACATTCACACACATATACACACATTCACACACAGATACACACATTCACACACAGATACACACATTCACACACAGATACACACATTCACACACAGATACACACATTCACACACAGATACACACATTCACACACAGATACACACATTCACACACAGATACGCACATTCACACACATATACACACATTCACACACAGATACACACATTCACACACATATACGCACATTCACACACAGATACACACATTCACACACATATACGCACATTCACACACAGATACACACATTCTCACACAGATACGCACATTCACACACAGATACACACATTCACACACAGATACACACATTCACACACAGATACACACATTCACACACAGATACGCACATTCACACACATATACACACATTCACACACAGATACACACATTCACACACATATACGCACATTCACACACAGATACACACATTCACACACAGATACACACATTCAGACACAGATACACACATTCACACACAGATACACACATTCACACACAGATACACAAAGATACACACATTCACACACAGATACACACATTCAGACACAGATACACACATTCACACACAGATACACACAGATACACACATTCACACAAAGATACACACATTCACACACAGATACACACATTCAGACACAGATACACACATTCAGACACAGATACACACATTCAGACACAGATACACACATTCAGACACAGATACACACATTCACACACAGATACACACATTCAGACACAGATACACAAAGATACACACATTCACACACAGATACACACATTCAGACACAGATACACAAAGATACACACATTCAGACACAGATACACAAAGATACACACATTCAGACACAGATACACAAAGATACACACATTCAGACACAGATACACAAAGATACACACATTCAGACACAGATACACAAAGATACACACATTCAGACACAGATACACAAAGATACACACATTCAGACACAGATACACACAGATACACACATTCAGACACAGATACACAAAGATACACACATTCAGACACAGATACACACAGATACACACATTCAGACACAGATACACACAGATACACACATTCAGACACAGATACACACAGATACACACATTCAGACACAGATACACACAGATACACACATTCAGACACAGATACACACAGATACACACATTCAGACACAGATACACAAAGATACACACATTCAGACACAGATACACAAAGATACACACATTCAGACACAGATACACACAGATACACACATTCAGACACAGATACACAAAGATACACACATTCAGACACAGATACACACAGATACACACATTCAGACACAGATACACACAGATACACACATTCAGACACAGATACACACAGATACACACATTCAGACACAGATACACACAGATACACACATTCAGACACAGATACACAAAGATACACACATTCAGACACAGATACACAAAGATACACACATTCAGACACAGATACACACAGATACACACATTCAGACACAGATACACACATTCACACACAGATACACACATTCACACACAGATACACACAGATACACACATTCACACACAGATACACACATTCACACACAGATACACACATTCACACACAGATACACACATTCAGACACAGATACACACATTCACACACAGATACACACATTCACACACAGATACACACAGATACACACATTCACACACAGATACACACATTCACACAAAGATACACAAAGATACACACATTCACACACAGATACACACATTCAGACACAGATACACAAAGATACACACATTCAGACACAGATACACAAAGATACACACATTCAGACACAGATACCCAAAGATACACACATTCAGACACAGATACACAAAGATACACACATTCAGACACAGATACACAAAGATACACACATTCACACACAGATACACACATTCACACACATTCAGACACAGATACACACAGATACACACATTCAGACACAGATACACACATTCAGACACAGATACACACATTCACACACAGATACACACATTCAGACACAGGTACACACATTCAGACACAGATACACACATTCACACACAGATACACACATTCACACACAGATACACACAGATACACACATTCACACACAGATACACACATTCACACACAGATACACACATTAACACACAGATACACACATTCAGACACAGATACACACATTCACACACAGATACACACAGATACACACATTCACACAAAGATACACACATTGACACACAGATACACACATTCACACACAGATACACACATTCACACACAGATACACACATTCACACACAGATACACACATTCAGACACAGATACACAAAGATACACACATTCACACACAGATACACACATTCACACACAGATACACACATTCACACACAGATACACACATTCAGACACAGATACACACATTCACACACAGATACACACAGATACACACATTCACACAAAGATACACACATTCACACACAGATACACACATTCACACACAGATACACACATTCACACACAGATACACACATTCACACACAGATACACAAAGATACACACATTCACACACAGATACACACATTCACACACAGATACACACATTCAGACACAGATACACAAAGATACACACATTCACACACAGATACACACATTCACACACAGATACACACATTCACACACAGATACACACAGATACACACATTCAGACACAGATACACAAAGATACACACATTCAGACACAGATACACAAAGATACACACATTCAGACACAGATACACACAGATACACACATTCAGACACAGATACACAAAGATACACACATTCAGACACAGATACACAAAGATACACACATTCACACACAGATACACACAGATACACACATTCAGACACAGATACACAAAGATACACACATTCAGACACATTGACACACAGATACACACATTCAGACACAGATACACACAGATACACACATTCACACACAGATACACAAACATACACACATTCACACACAGATACACACATTCAGACACAGATACACACAGATACACACATTCAGACACAGATACACAAAGATACACACATTCACACACAGATACACAAAGATACACACATTCAGACACAGATACACACAGATACACACATTCACACACATTCACACACATTCACACACATTCACACACATTCACACACATTCACACACATTCACACACATTCACACACAGATACACAAAGATACACACATTCAGACACAGATACACAAAGATACACACATTCACACACAGATACACACATTCAGACACAGATACACACAGATACACACATTCACACACAGATACACAAAGATACACACATTCACACAAAGATACACACATTCAGACACAGATACACACAGATACACACATTCAGACACAGATACACAAAGATACACACATTCACACACAGATACACACATTCAGACACAGATACACACATTCACACACAGATACACACAGATACACACATTCACACAAAGATACACACATTCACACACAGATACACACATTCACACACAGATACACACAGATACACACATTCACACACAGATACACACATTCACACACAGATACACACATTCACACACAGATACACACATTCACACACAGATACACACATTCACACACAGATACACACATTCACACACAGATACACACAGATACACACATTCACACACAGATACACACATTCACACACAGATACACACATTCACACACAGATACACACATTCACACACAGATACACACATTCAGACACAGATACACACATTCACACACAGATACACACATTCACACACAGATACACAAAGATACACACATTCACACAAAGATACACACATTCACACACAGATACACACATTCACACACAGATACACACATTCAGACACAGATACACACATTCACACACAGATACACACATTCACACACAGATACACACAGATACACACATTCACACACAGATACACACAGATACACACATTCACACAAAGATACACACATTCACACACAGATACACACATTCACACACAGATACACACAGATACACACATTCACACACAGATACACACATTCACACACAGATACACACAGATACACACATTCACACACAGATACACACATTCAGACACAGATACACACATTCACACACAGATACACACATTCACACACAGATACACACATTCACACACAGATACACACATTCACACACAGATACACACAGATACACACATTCACACACATTCACACACAGATACACACATTCAGACACAGATACACACATTCACACACAGATACACACATTCACACACAGATACACACAGATACACACATTCACACACAGATACACACATTCAGACACAGATACACACATTCACACACAGATACACACATTCACACACAGATACACACATTCACACACAGATACACACATTCACACACAGATACACACATTCACACACAGATACACACATTCACACACAAATACACACAATCACAAAGATACACACATTCACACACAGATACACACATTCACACACAGATACACACATTCACACACAGATACACACATTCAGACACAGATACACACATTCACACACAGATACACACAGATACACACAGATACACACAGATACACACAAACACAAAGATACACACATTCACACACAGATACACACATTCACACACAGATACACACAAACACAAAGATACACACATTCACACACAGATACACACATTCACACACAGATACACACATTCAGACACAGATACACACATTCACACACAGATACACACAGATACACACAGATACACACAAACACAAAGATACACACATTCACACACAGATACACACATTCACACAAAGATACACACATTCACACACAGATACACACATTCACACAAAGATACACACATTCAGACACAGATACACACATTCACACACATTCACACACAGATACACACAGATACACACAGATACACACATTCACACACAGATACACACAAACACAAAGATACACACATTCACACACAGATACACACAGATACACACATTCACACACAAATACACACAAACACAAAGATACACACATTCACACACAGATACACACATTCACACAAAGATACACACATTCAGACACAGATACACACATTCACACACATTCACACACAGATACACACAGATACACACATTCACACAAAGATACACACATTCACACAAAGATATACACATTCACACAGATACACACATTCACACACAGATACACACAGATACACACATTCACACACAAATACACACAAACACAAAGATACACACATTCACACACAGATACACACAGATACACACATTCACACACAGATACACACATTCACACACAGATACACACATTCACACACAAATACACACAAACACAAAGATACACACATTCACACACAGATACACACATTCACACAAAGATACACACATTCACACACAGATACACACATTCACACAAAGATACACACATTCACACACAGATACACACATTCACACAAAGATACACACATTCAGACACAGATACACACATTCACACACATTCACACACAGATACACACAGATACACACATTCACACAAAGATACACACATTCACACAAAGATACACACATTCACACACAGATACACACATTCACACACAGATACACACATTCACACACAAATACACACAAACACAAAGATACACACATTCACACACAGATACACACAGATACACACATTCACACACAGATACACACATTCACACACAGATACACACATTCACACACAAATACACACAAACACAAAGATACACACATTCACACACAGATACACACATTCACACAAAGATACACACATTCAGACACAGATACACACATTCACACACATTCACACACATTCACACACAGATACACACATTCACACACAGATACACACATTCACACAAAGATACACACATTCAGACACAGATACACACATTCACACACATTCACACACAGATACACACAGATACACACATTCACACAAAGATACACACATTCACACAAAGATACACACATTCACACACAGATACACACATTCACACACAGATACACACATTCACACACAAATACACAGAAACACAAAGATACACACATTCACACACAGATACACACAGATACACACATTCACACACAGATACACACATTCACACACAGATACACACAGATACACACATTCACACACAGATACACACATTCACACACAGATACACACAGATACACACATTCACACACAGATACACACAGATACACACATTCACACAAAGATACACACATTCACACACAGATACACACATTCACACACAGATACACACAGATACACACATTCACACACAGATACACACATTCACACACAGATACACACAGATACACACATTCACACACAGATACACACATTCAGACACAGATACACACATTCACACACAGATACACACATTCACACACAGATACACACATTCACACACAGATACACACAGATACACACATTCACACACACTCACACACAGATACACACATTCAGACACAGATACACACATTCAGACACAGATACACACATTCACACACAGATACACACATTCACACACAGATACACACAGATACACACATTCACACACAGATACACACATTCAGACACAGATACACACATTCACACACAGATACACACATTCACACACAGATACACACATTCACACACAGATACACACATTCACACACAGATAAACACATTCACACACAGATACACACATTCACACACAAATACACACAAACACAAAGATACACACATTCACACACAGATACACACATTCACACACAGATACACACATTCACACACAGATACACACATTCAGACACAGATACACACATTCACACACAGATACACACAGATACACACAGATACACACATTCACACACAGATACACACAAACACAAAGATACACACATTCACACACAGATACACACATTCACACAAAGATACACACATTCACACACAGATACACACATTCACACAAAGATACACACATTCAGACACAGATACACACATTCACACACATTCACACACAGATACACACAGATACACACAGATACACACATTCACACACAGATACACACAAACACAAAGATACACACATTCACACACAGATACACACAGATACACACATTCACACACAAATACACACAAACACAAAGATACACACATTCACACACAGATACACACATTCACACAAAGATACACACATTCAGACACAGATACACACATTCACACACATTCACACACAGATACACACAGATACACACATTCACACAAAGATACACACATTCACACAAAGATACACACATTCACACACAGATACACACATTCACACACAGATACACACAGATACACACATTCACACACAAATACACACAAACACAAAGATACACACATTCACACACAGATACACACAGATACACACATTCACACACAGATACACACATTCACACACAGATACACACATTCACACACAAATACACACAAACACAAAGATACACACATTCACACACAGATACACACATTCACACAAAGATACACACATTCACACACAGATACACACATTCACACAAAGATACACACATTCACACACAGATACACACATTCACACAAAGATACACACATTCAGACACAGATACACACATTCACACACATTCACACACAGATACACACAGATACACACATTCACACAAAGATACACACATTCACACAAAGATACACACATTCACACACAGATACACACATTCACACACAGATACACACATTCACACACAAATACACACAAACACAAAGATACACACATTCACACACAGATACACACAGATACACACATTCACACACAGATACACACATTCACACACAGATACACACATTCACACACAAATACACACAAACACAAAGATACACACATTCACACACAGATACACACATTCACACAAAGATACACACATTCAGACACAGATACACACATTCACACACATTCACACACATTCACACACAGATACACACATTCACACACAGATACACACATTCACACAAAGATACACACATTCAGACACAGATACACACATTCACACACATTCACACACAGATACACACAGATACACACATTCACACAAAGATACACACATACACACAAAGATACACACATTCACACACAGATACACACATTCACACACAGATACACACATTCACACACAAATACACACAAACACAAAGATACACACATTCACACACAGATACACACAGATACACACATTCACACACAGATACACACATTCACACACAGATACACACATTCACACACAGATACACACATTCACACACAGATACACACATTCACACACAGATACCCAATTCACACACAGATACACACAGATACACACATTCACACACAGATACACACATTCACACACAGATACACACATTCACACACAGATACACACATTCACACACAGATACACACATTCAGACACAGATACACACATTCACACACAGATACACACATTCACACACAGATACACAAAGATACACACATTCACACAAAGATACACACATTCACACACAGATACACACATTCACACACAGATACACACATTCAGACACAGATACACACATTCACACACAGATACACACATTCACACACAGATACACACAGATACACACATTCACACACAGATACACACAGATACACACATTCACACAAAGATACACACATTCACACACAGATACACACATTCACACACAGATACACACAGATACACACATTCACACACAGATACACACATTCACACACAGATACACACAGATACACACATTCACACACAGATACACACATTCAGACACAGATACACACATTCACACACAGATACACACATTCACACACAGATACACACATTCACACACAGATACACACAGATACACACATTCACACACATTCACACACAGATACACACATTCAGACACAGATACACACATTCAGACACAGATACACACATTCACACACAGATACACACATTCACAAACAGATACACACAGATACACACATTCACACACAGATACACACATTCAGACACAGATACACACATTCACACACAGATACACACATTCACACACAGATACACACATTCACACACAGATACACACATTCACACACAGATACACACATTCACACACAGATACACACATTCACACACAAATACACACAAACACAAAGATACACACATTCACACACAGATACACACATTCACACACAGATACACACATTCACACACAGATACACACATTCAGACACAGATACACACATTCACACACAGATACACACAGATACACAGAGATACACACATTCACACACAGATACACACAAACACAAAGATACACACATTCACACACAGATACACACATTCACACAAAGATACACACATTCACACACAGATACACACATTCACACAAAGATACACACATTCAGACACAGATACACACATTCACACACATTCACACACAGATACACACAGATACACACAGATACACACATTCACACACAGATACACACAAACACAAAGATACACACATTCACACACAGATACACACAGATACACACATTCACACACAAATACACACAAACACAAAGATACACACATTCACACACAGATACACACATTCACACAAAGATACACACATTCAGACACAGATACACACATTCACACACATTCACACACAGATACACACAGATACACACATTCACACAAAGATACACACATTCACACAAAGATACACACATTCACACACAGATACACACATTCACACACAGATACACACAGATACACACATTCACACACAAATACACACAAACACAAAGATACACACATTCACACACAGATACACACAGATACACACATTCACACACAGATACACACATTCACACACAGATACACACATTCACACACAAATACACACAAACACAAAGATACACACATTCACACACAGATACACACATTCACACAAAGATACACACATTCACACACAGATACACACATTCACACAAAGATACACACATTCACACACAGATACACACATTCAAACAAAGATACACACATTCAGACACAGATACACACATTCACACACATTCACACACAGATACACACAGATACACACATTCACACAAAGATACACACATTCACACAAAGATACACACATTCACACACAGATACACACATTCACACACAGATACACACATTCACACACAAATACACACAAACACAAAGATACACACATTCACACACAGATACACACAGATACACACATTCACACACAGATACACACATTCACACACAGATACACACATTCACACACATTCAGACACAGATACACACATTCAGACACATTCAGACACAGATACACACATTCACACACATTCAGACACAGATACACACATTCACACACATTCAGACACAGATACACACATTCAGACACAGATACACACATTCACACACATTCACACACAGATACACACATTCACACACATTCAGACACAGATACACACATTCAGACACAGATACACACATTCAGACACAGATACACACATTCAGACACAGATACACACAGATACACACATTCAGACACAGATACACACAGATACACACATTCAGACACAGATACACACATTCAGACACAGATACACACAGATACACACATTCAGACACAGATACACACAGATACACACAGATACACACAGATACACACAGATACACACAGATACACACATTCAGACACAGATACACACATTCACACACATTCAGACACAGATACACACAGATACACACATTCACACAAAGATACACACATTCACACAAAGATACACACATTCACACACAGATACACACATTCACACACATTCACACACAGATACACACAGATACACACATTCACACAAAGATACACACATTCACACACAGATACACACATTCACACACAGATACACAAAGATACACACATTCACACAAAGATACACACATTCACACACAGATACACACATTCACACACAGATACACACATTCACACAAAGATACACACATTCACACAAAGATACACACATTCACACACAGATACACACATTCACACACAGATACACACATTCACACACAGATACACACATTCACACACAGATACACACATTCACACACAGATACACACATTCACACACATTCACACACAGAATCACACAGATACACACATTCACACAAAGATACACACATTCACACACAGATACACACATTCACACACAGATACACAAAGATACACACATTCACACAAAGATACACACATTCACACACAGATACACACCATCACACACAGATACACACAGATACACACATTCACACAAAGATACACACATTCACACAAAGATACACACATTCACACACATATACACACATTCACACACAGATACACACAGATACACACATTCACACAAAGATACACACATTCACACACAGATACACACATTCACACACAGATACACAAAGATACACACATTCACACACAGATACACACATTCACACACAGATACACACATTCACACACAGATACACACAGATACACACATTCACACACAGATACACACAGATACACACATTCACACAAAGATACACACATTCACACAAAGATACACACATACACACACAGATACACACATTCACACACAAACACACACAGATACACACAAACACACACAGATACGCACATTCACACACAGATACACACATTCACACACAGATACACACATTCACACACAGATACACACATTCACACACATATACACACATTCACACAAAGATACACACATTCACACACAGATACACACAAACACACATTCACACACAGACCCACACAGACACAACATACACACATTCACACACAGACCCACACAGACACAACATACACACATTCACACACAGACCCCACACAGACACAACATACACACATTCACACACAGACCCACGCATTCACACACAGACCCACACAGACACAACATACAAACAAACACACACAGACCCACGCATTCACACACAGACCCACACAGACACAACATACAAACAAACACACGCAGACCCACGCATTCACACACAGACCCACACAGACACAACATACACACAAACACACACAGACCCACGCATTCACACAAAGACCCACACAGACACAACATACACACAAACACACACAGACCCACGCATTCACACACAGACCCACAGAGACACAACATACACACAAACACACACAGACCCACACAGACACAACATAAACACCTTCACACACAGACCCACAGAGACACAACATACACACATTCACACACAGACCCACACAGACACAACATAAACACCTTCACACACAGACCCACACAGTCACAACATACACACAAACACACACAGACCCACACAGACACAACATACACACATTCACACACAGACCCACACAGTCACAACATACACACAAACACACACAGACCCACACAGTCACAACATACACACATTCACACACAGACCCACACAGTCACAACATACACACAAACACACACAGACCCACACAGACACAACATACACGCACTCACACACAGATACACACAAACACACACAGATACACACATTCACACACAGTTACACACATTCACACACATATACACACATTCACACACAGATACACACATTCACACACAGATACACACATTCACACACAGATACACACATTCACACACAGATACACACATTCACACACAGATACACACATTCACACACAGATACACACATTCACACACAGATACGCACATTCACACACATATACACACATTCACACACAGATACACACATTCACACACATATACGCACATTCACACACAGATACACACATTCACACACATATACGCACATTCACACACAGATACACACATTCTCACACAGATACGCACATTCACACACAGATACACACATTCACACACAGATACACACATTCACACACAGATACACACATTCACACACAGATACGCACATTCACACACATATACACACATTCACACACAGATACACACATTCACACACATATACGCACATTCACACACAGATACACACATTCACACACAGATACACACATTCAGACACAGATACACACATTCACACACAGATACACACATTCACACACAGATACACAAAGATACACACATTCACACACAGATACACACATTCAGACACAGATACACACATTCACACACAGATACACACAGATACACACATTCACACAAAGATACACACATTCACACACAGATACACACATTCAGACACAGATACACACATTCAGACACAGATACACACATTCAGACACAGATACACACATTCACACACAGATACACACATTCAGACACAGATACACAAAGATACACACATTCACACACAGATACACACATTCAGACACAGATACACAAAGATACACACATTCAGACACAGATACACAAAGATACACACATTCAGACACAGATACACAAAGATACACACATTCAGACACAGATACACAAAGATACACACATTCAGACACAGATACACAAAGATACACACATTCAGACACAGATACACAAAGATACACACATTCAGACACAGATACACACAGATACACACATTCAGACACAGATACACAAAGATACACACATTCAGACACAGATACACACAGATACACACATTCAGACACAGATACACACAGATACACACATTCAGACACAGATACACACAGATACACACATTCAGACACAGATACACACAGATACACACATTCAGACACAGATACACACAGATACACACATTCAGACACAGATACACAAAGATACACACATTCAGACACAGATACACAAAGATACACACATTCAGACACAGATACACACAGATACACACATTCAGACACAGATACACAAAGATACACACATTCAGACACAGATACACACAGATACACACATTCAGACACAGATACACACAGATACACACATTCAGACACAGATACACACAGATACACACATTCAGACACAGATACACACAGATACACACATTCAGACACAGATACACAAAGATACACACATTCAGACACAGATACACAAAGATACACACATTCAGACACAGATACACACAGATACACACATTCAGACACAGATACACACATTCACACACAGATACACACATTCACACACAGATACACACAGATACACACATTCACACACAGATACACACATTCACACACAGATACACACATTCACACACAGATACACACATTCAGACACAGATACACACATTCACACACAGATACACACATTCACACACAGATACACACAGATACACACATTCACACACAGATACACACATTCACACAAAGATACACAAAGATACACACATTCACACACAGATACACACATTCAGACACAGATACACAAAGATACACACATTCAGACACAGATACACAAAGATACACACATTCAGACACAGATACCCAAAGATACACACATTCAGACACAGATACACAAAGATACACACATTCAGACACAGATACACAAAGATACACACATTCACACACAGATACACACATTCACACACATTCAGACACAGATACACACAGATACACACATTCAGACACAGATACACACATTCAGACACAGATACACACATTCACACACAGATACACACATTCAGACACAGGTACACACATTCAGACACAGATACACACATTCACACACAGATACACACATTCACACACAGATACACACAGATACACACATTCACACACAGATACACACATTCACACACAGATACACACATTAACACACAGATACACACATTCAGACACAGATACACACATTCACACACAGATACACACAGATACACACATTCACACAAAGATACACACATTGACACACAGATACACACATTCACACACAGATACACACATTCACACACAGATACACACATTCACACACAGATACACACATTCAGACACAGATACACAAAGATACACACATTCACACACAGATACACACATTCACACACAGATACACACATTCACACACAGATACACACATTCAGACACAGATACACACATTCACACACAGATACACACAGATACACACATTCACACAAAGATACACACATTCACACACAGATACACACATTCACACACAGATACACACATTCACACACAGATACACACATTCACACACAGATACACAAAGATACACACATTCACACACAGATACACACATTCACACACAGATACACACATTCAGACACAGATACACAAAGATACACACATTCACACACAGATACACACATTCACACACAGATACACACATTCACACACAGATACACACAGATACACACATTCAGACACAGATACACAAAGATACACACATTCAGACACAGATACACAAAGATACACACATTCAGACACAGATACACACAGATACACACATTCAGACACAGATACACAAAGATACACACATTCAGACACAGATACACAAAGATACACACATTCACACACAGATACACACAGATACACACATTCAGACACAGATACACAAAGATACACACATTCAGACACATTGACACACAGATACACACATTCAGACACAGATACACACAGATACACACATTCACACACAGATACACAAACATACACACATTCACACACAGATACACACATTCAGACACAGATACACACAGATACACACATTCAGACACAGATACACAAAGATACACACATTCACACACAGATACACAAAGATACACACATTCAGACACAGATACACACAGATACACACATTCACACACATTCACACACATTCACACACATTCACACACATTCACACACATTCACACACATTCACACACATTCACACACAGATACACAAAGATACACACATTCAGACACAGATACACAAAGATACACACATTCACACACAGATACACACATTCAGACACAGATACACACAGATACACACATTCACACACAGATACACAAAGATACACACATTCACACAAAGATACACACATTCAGACACAGATACACACAGATACACACATTCAGACACAGATACACAAAGATACACACATTCACACACAGATACACACATTCAGACACAGATACACACATTCACACACAGATACACACAGATACACACATTCACACAAAGATACACACATTCACACACAGATACACACATTCACACACAGATACACACAGATACACACATTCACACACAGATACACACATTCACACACAGATACACACATTCACACACAGATACACACATTCACACACAGATACACACATTCACACACAGATACACACATTCACACACAGATACACACAGATACACACATTCACACACAGATACACACATTCACACACAGATACACACATTCACACACAGATACACACATTCACACACAGATACACACATTCAGACACAGATACACACATTCACACACAGATACACACATTCACACACAGATACACAAAGATACACACATTCACACAAAGATACACACATTCACACACAGATACACACATTCACACACAGATACACACATTCAGACACAGATACACACATTCACACACAGATACACACATTCACACACAGATACACACAGATACACACATTCACACACAGATACACACAGATACACACATTCACACAAAGATACACACATTCACACACAGATACACACATTCACACACAGATACACACAGATACACACATTCACACACAGATACACACATTCACACACAGATACACACAGATACACACATTCACACACAGATACACACATTCAGACACAGATACACACATTCACACACAGATACACACATTCACACACAGATACACACATTCACACACAGATACACACAGATACACACATTCACACACATTCACACACAGATACACACATTCAGACACAGATACACACATTCACACACAGATACACACATTCACACACAGATACACACAGATACACACATTCACACACAGATACACACATTCAGACACAGATACACACATTCACACACAGATACACACATTCACACACAGATACACACATTCACACACAGATACACACATTCACACACAGATACACACATTCACACACAGATACACACATTCACACACAAATACACACAATCACAAAGATACACACATTCACACACAGATACACACATTCACACACAGATACACACATTCACACACAGATACACACATTCAGACACAGATACACACATTCACACACAGATACACACAGATACACACAGATACACACAGATACACACAAACACAAAGATACACACATTCACACACAGATACACACATTCACACACAGATACACACAAACACAAAGATACACACATTCACACACAGATACACACATTCACACACAGATACACACATTCAGACACAGATACACACATTCACACACAGATACACACAGATACACACAGATACACACAAACACAAAGATACACACATTCACACACAGATACACACATTCACACAAAGATACACACATTCACACACAGATACACACATTCACACAAAGATACACACATTCAGACACAGATACACACATTCACACACATTCACACACAGATACACACAGATACACACAGATACACACATTCACACACAGATACACACAAACACAAAGATACACACATTCACACACAGATACACACAGATACACACATTCACACACAAATACACACAAACACAAAGATACACACATTCACACACAGATACACACATTCACACAAAGATACACACATTCAGACACAGATACACACATTCACACACATTCACACACAGATACACACAGATACACACATTCACACAAAGATACACACATTCACACAAAGATATACACATTCACACAGATACACACATTCACACACAGATACACACAGATACACACATTCACACACAAATACACACAAACACAAAGATACACACATTCACACACAGATACACACAGATACACACATTCACACACAGATACACACATTCACACACAGATACACACATTCACACACAAATACACACAAACACAAAGATACACACATTCACACACAGATACACACATTCACACAAAGATACACACATTCACACACAGATACACACATTCACACAAAGATACACACATTCACACACAGATACACACATTCACACAAAGATACACACATTCAGACACAGATACACACATTCACACACATTCACACACAGATACACACAGATACACACATTCACACAAAGATACACACATTCACACAAAGATACACACATTCACACACAGATACACACATTCACACACAGATACACACATTCACACACAAATACACACAAACACAAAGATACACACATTCACACACAGATACACACAGATACACACATTCACACACAGATACACACATTCACACACAGATACACACATTCACACACAAATACACACAAACACAAAGATACACACATTCACACACAGATACACACATTCACACAAAGATACACACATTCAGACACAGATACACACATTCACACACATTCACACACATTCACACACAGATACACACATTCACACACAGATACACACATTCACACAAAGATACACACATTCAGACACAGATACACACATTCACACACATTCACACACAGATACACACAGATACACACATTCACACAAAGATACACACATTCACACAAAGATACACACATTCACACACAGATACACACATTCACACACAGATACACACATTCACACACAAATACACAGAAACACAAAGATACACACATTCACACACAGATACACACAGATACACACATTCACACACAGATACACACATTCACACACAGATACACACATTCACACACAAATACACACAAACACAAAGATACACACATTCACACACAGATACACACATTCACACAAAGATACACACATTCAGACACAGATACACACATTCACACACAGATACACACAGATACACACATTCACACACAGATACACACATTCACACACAGATACACACATTCACACAAAGATACACACATTCAGACACAGATACACACATTCACACACAGATACACACAGATACACACATTCACACACAGATACACACATTCACACACAGATACACACATTCACACAAAGATACACACATTCAGACACAGATACACACATTCACACACATTCACACACAGATACACACATTCACACACAGATACACACATTCACACACAGATACACACAGATACACACATTCACACACAGATACACACATTCACACAAAGATACACACATTCACACACGGATACACACATTCACACACATTCAGACACAGATACACACATTCAGACACAGATACACACATTCACACACATTCAGACACAGATACACACATTCACACACAGATACACACATTCACACACATTCAGACACAGATACACACAGATACACACAGATACACACATTCACACACAGATACACACATTCACACACAGATACACACATTCACACACAGATACACACATTCACACACATTCAGACACAGATACACACAGATACACACAGATACACACATTCACACACAGATACACACATTCACACACAGATACACACATTCACACACAGATACACACATTCACACACATTCAGACACAGATACACACAGATACACACACTCAGACACAGATACACACATTCAGACACAGATACACACATTCACACACAGATACACACATTCAGACACAGATACACACATTCAGACACAGATACACACATTCACACACAGATACACACATTCACACACAGATACACACAGATACACACATTCACACACAGATACACACATTCACACACAGATACACACATTAACACACAGATACACACATTCAGACACAGATACACACATTCACACACAGATACACACAGATACACACATTCACACAAAGATACACACATTCACACACAGATACACACATTCACACACAGATACACACATTCACACACAGATACACACATTCACACACAGATACACACATTCAGACACAGATACACAAAGATACACACATTCACACACAGATACACACATTCACACACAGATACACACATTCACACACAGATACACACATTCAGACACAGATACACACATTCACACACAGATACACACAGATACACACATTCACACAAAGATACACACATTCACACACAGATACACACATTCACACACAGATACACACATTCACACACAGATACACACATTCACACACAGATACACAAAGATACACACATTCACACACAGATACACACATTCACACACAGATACACACATTCAGACACAGATACACAAAGATACACACATTCAAACACAGATACACACATTCACACACAGATACACACATTCACACACAGATACACACAGATACACACATTCAGACACAGATACACAAAGATACACACATTCAGACACAGATACACACATTCAGACACAGATACACAAAGATACACACATTCAGACACAGATACACAAAGATACACACATTCACACACAGATACACACAGATACACACATTCAGACACATATACACAAAGATACACACATTCAGACACATTCACACACAGATACACACATTCAGACACAGATACACACAGATACACACATTCACACACAGATACACACATTCACACACAGATACACACATTCACACACAGATACACACAGATACACACATTCAGACACAGATACACAAAGATACACACATTCAGACACAGATACACACATTCAGACACAGATACACAAAGATACACACATTCAGACACAGATACACAAAGATACACACATTCACACACAGATACACACAGATACACACATTCAGACACAGATACACAAAGATACACACATTCAGACACATTCACACACAGATACACACATTCAGACACAGATACACACAGATACACACATTCACACACAGATACACACAGATACACACATTCAGACACAGATACACAAAGATACACACATTCACACACAGATACACACATTCACACACAGATACACACATTCACACACAGATACACACATTCACACACAGATACACACATTCACACACAGATACCCAATTCACACACAGATACACACAGATACACACATTCACACACAGATACACACATTCACACACAGATACACACATTCACACACAGATACACACATTCACACACAGATACACACATTCAGACACAGATACACACATTCACACACAGATACACACATTCACACACAGATACACAAAGATACACACATTCACACAAAGATACACACATTCACACACAGATACACACATTCACACACAGATACACACATTCAGACACAGATACACACATTCACACACAGATACACACATTCACACACAGATACACACAGATACACACATTCACACACAGATACACACAGATACACACATTCACACAAAGATACACACATTCACACACAGATACACACATTCACACACAGATACACACAGATACACACATTCACACACAGATACACACATTCACACACAGATACACACAGATACACACATTCACACACAGATACACACATTCAGACACAGATACACACATTCACACACAGATACACACATTCACACACAGATACACACATTCACACACAGATACACACAGATACACACATTCACACACATTCACACACAGATACACACATTCAGACACAGATACACACATTCAGACACAGATACACACATTCACACACAGATACACACATTCACACACAGATACACACAGATACACACATTCACACACAGATACACACATTCAGACACAGATACACACATTCACACACAGATACACACATTCACACACAGATACACACATTCACACACAGATACACACATTCACACACAGATACACACATTCACACACAAATACACACAAACACAAAGATACACACATTCACACACAGATACACACATTCACACACAGATACACACATTCACACACAGATACACACATTCAGACACAGATACACACATTCACACACAGATACACACAGATACACACAGATACACACATTCACACACAGATACACACAAACACAAAGATACACACATTCACACACAGATACACACATTCACACAAAGATACACACATTCACACACAGATACACACATTCACACAAAGATACACACATTCAGACACAGATACACACATTCACACACATTCACACACAGATACACACAGATACACACAGATACACACATTCACACACAGATACACACAAACACAAAGATACACACATTCACACACAGATACACACAGATACACACATTCACACACAAATACACACAAACACAAAGATACACACATTCACACACAGATACACACATTCACACAAAGATACACACATTCAGACACAGATACACACATTCACACACATTCACACACAGATACACACAGATACACACATTCACACAAAGATACACACATTCACACAAAGATACACACATTCACACACAGATACACACATTCACACACAGATACACACAGATACACACATTCACACACAAATACACACAAACACAAAGATACACACATTCACACACACAGATACACACAGATACACACATTCACACACAGATACACACATTCACACACAGATACACACATTCACACACAAATACACACAAACACAAAGATACACACATTCACACACAGATACACACATTCACACAAAGATACACACATTCACACACAGATACACACATTCACACAAAGATACACACATTCACACACAGATACACACATTCACACAAAGATACACACATTCAGACACAGATACACACATTCACACACATTCACACACAGATACACACAGATACACACATTCACACAAAGATACACACATTCACACAAAGATACACACATTCGCACACAGATACACACATTCACACACAGATACACACATTCACACACAAATACACACAAACACAAAGATACACACATTCACACACAGATACACACAGATACACACATTCACACACAGATACACACATTCACACACAGATACACACATTCACACACAAATACACACAAACACAAAGATACACACATTCACACACAGATACACACATTCACACAAAGATACACACATTCAGACACAGATACACACATTCACACACATTCACACACATTCACACACAGATACACACATTCACACACAGATACACACATTCACACAAAGATACACACATTCAGACACAGATACACACATTCACACACATTCACACACAGATACACACAGATACACACATTCACACAAAGATACACACATTCACACAAAGATACACACATTCACACACAGATACACACATTCACACACAGATACACACATTCACACACAAATACACACAAACACAAAGATACACACATTCACACACAGATACACACAGATACACACATTCACACACAGATACACACATTCACACACAGATACACACATTCACACACAAATACACACAAACACAAAGATACACACATTCACACACAGATACACACATTCACACAAAGATACACACATTCAGACACAGATACACACATTGACACACAGATACACACAGATACACACATTCACACACAGATACACACATTCACACACAGATACACACATTCACACACAGATACACACAGATACACACATTCACACACAGATACACACATTCACACAAAGATACACACATTCAGACACAGATACACACATTCACACACATTCACACACAGATACACACATTCACACACAGATACACACATTCACACACAGATACACACAGATACACACATTCACACACAGATACACACATTCACACAAAGATACACACATTCACACACAGATACACACATTCACACACATTCAGACACAGATACACACATTCAGACACAGATACACACATTCACACACATTCAGACACAGATACACACATTCACACACAGATACACACATTCACACACATTCAGACACAGATACACACATTCACACACAGATACACACATTCACACACATTCAGACACAGATACACACATTCACACACAGATACACACATTCACACACAGATACACACATTCACACACAGATACACACATTCACACACATTCAGACACAGATACACACATTCACACACATTCAGACACAGATACACACATTCACACACAGATACACACATTCACACACATTCAGACACAGATACACACATTCACACACATTCAGACACAGATACACACATTCACACACAGATACACACATTCAGACACAGATACACACATTCACACACATTCACACACAGATACACACATTCAGACACAGATACACACATTCAGACACATATACACACATTCACACACAGATACACACATTCACACACAGATACACACATTCACACACAGATACACACATTCAGACACAGATACTAACATTCACACACATTCAGACACAGATACACACATTCACACACAGATACACACATTCAGACACAGATACACACATTCACACACATTCACACACAGATACACACATTCAGACACAGATACACACATTCACACACAGATACACACATTCACACACAGATACACACATTCACACACAGATACACACATTCACACACATTCAGACACAGATACACACATTCACACACATTCAGACACAGATACACACATTCACACACAGATACACACATTCAGACACAGATACACACATTCAGACACAGATACACACATTCAGACACAGATACACACATTCAGACACAGATACACACATTCACACACATTCAGACACAGATACACACATTCACACACAGATACACACATTCACACACATTCAGACACAGATACACACATTCAGACACATTCAGACACAGATACACACATTCACACACATTCAGACACAGATACACACATTCACACACAGATACACACATTCACACACATTCAGACACAGATACACACATTCAGACACAGATACACACATTCACACACATTCAGACACAGATACACACATTCACACACATTCAGACACAGATACACACATTCACACACATTCAGACACAGATACACACATTCACACACATTCAGACACAGATACACACATTCAGACACAGATACACACATTCACACACATTCACACACAGATACTCACATTCACACACAGATACACACATTCACACACATTCAGACACAGATACACACATTCAGACACATTCAGACACAGATACACACATTCACACACATTCAGACACAGATACACACATTCACACACATTCAGACACAGATACACACATTCAGACACAGATACACACATTCACACACATTCACACACAGATACACACATTCACACACATTCAGACACAAATACACACATTCAGACACAGATACACACATTCAGACACAGATACACACATTCAGACACAGATACACACAGATACACACATTCAGACACAGATACACACAGATACACACATTCAGACACAGATACACACATTCAGACACAGATACACACAGATACACACATTCAGACACAGATACACACAGATACACACAGATACACACAGATACACACAGATACACACAGATACACACATTCAGACACAGATACACACATTCACACACATTCAGACACAGATACACACAGATACACACATTCACACAAAGATACACACATTCACACAAAGATACACACATTCACACACAGATACACACATTCACACACATTCACACACAGATACACACAGATACACACATTCACACAAAGATACACACATTCACACACAGATACACACATTCACACACAGATACACAAAGATACACACATTCACACAAAGATACACACATTCACACACAGATACACACATTCACACACAGATACACACAGATACACACATTCACACAAAGATACACACATTCACACAAAGATACACACATTCACACACAGATACACACATACACACATTCAGACACAGATACACACATTCACACAAAGATACACACATTCACACAAAGATACACACATTCACACAAAGATACACACATTCACACACAGACCCACGCATTCACACACAGACCCACGCATTCACACACAGACCCACACAGACACAACATACAAACAAACACACACAGACCCACGCATTCAAACACAGACCCACACAGACACAACATACAAACAAACACACACAGACCCACGCATTCACACACAGACCCACACAGACACAACATACAAACAAACACACGCAGACCCACGCATTCACACACAGACCCACACAGACACAACATACACAAAACACACACAGACCCACGCATTCACACACAGACCCACACAGACACAACATACACACAAACACACACAGACCCACGCATTCACACACAGACCCACAGAGACACAACATACACACATTCACACACAGACCCACACAGACACAACATACACACCTTCACACACAGACCCACACAGTCACAACATACACACAAACACACACAGACCCACACAGACACAACATACACACATTCACACACAGACCCACACAGTCACAACATACACACAAACACACACAGACCCACACAGTCACAACATACACACATTCACACAGACCCACACAGTCACAACATACACACAAACACACACAGACCCACACAGACACAACATACACGCACTCACACACAGATACACACAAACACACACAGATACACACATTCACACACAGTTACACACATTCACACACATATACACACATTCACACACAGATACACACATTCACACACAGATACACACATTCACACACAGATACACACATTCACACACAGATACACACATTCACACACAGATACACACATTCACACACAGATACACACATTCACACACAGATACGCACATTCACACACATATACACACATTCACACACAGATACACACATTCACACACATATACGCACATTCACACACAGATACACACATTCACACACATATACGCACATTCACACACAGATACACACATTCACACACAGATACGCACATTCACACAAAGATACACACATTCACACACAGATACACACATTCACACACAGATACACACATTCAGACACAGATACACAAAGATACACACATTCACACACAGATACACACATTCACACACAGATACACACATTCACACACAGATACACACATTCAGACACAGATACACACATTCACACACAGATACACACAGATACACACATTCACACAAAGATACACACATTCACACACAGATACACACATTCACACACAGATACACACATTCACACACAGATACACACATTCACACACAGATACACAAAGATACACACATTCACACACAGATACACACATTCACACACAGATACACACATTCAGACACAGATACACAAAGATACACACATTCAAACACAGATACACACATTCACACACAGATACACACATTCACAAACAGATACACACAGATACACACATTCAGACACAGATACACAAAGATACACACATTCAGACACAGATACACACATTCAGACACAGATACACAAAGATACACACATTCAGACACAGATACACAAAGATACACACATTCACACACAGATACACACAGATACACACATTCAGACACATATACACAAAGATACACACATTCAGACACATTCACACACAGATACACACATTCAGACACAGATACACACAGATACACACATTCACACACAGATACACACATTCACACACAGATACACACATTCACACACAGATACACACAGATACACACATTCAGACACAGATACACAAAGATACACACATTCAGACACAGATACACACATTCAGACACAGATACACAAAGATACACACATTCAGACACAGATACACAAAGATACACACATTCACACACAGATACACACAGATACACACATTCAGACACAGATACACAAAGATACACACATTCAGACACATTCACACACAGATACACACATTCAGACACAGATACACACAGATACACACATTCACACACAGATACACACAGATACACACATTCAGACACAGATACACAAAGATACACACATTCACACACAGATACACACATTCACACACAGATACACACATTCACACACAGATACACACATTCACACACAGATACACACATTCACACACAGATACCCAATTCACACACAGATACACACAGATACACACATTCACACACAGATACACACATTCACACACAGATACACACATTCACACACAGATACACACATTCACACACAGATACACACATTCAGACACAGATACACACATTCACACACAGATACACACATTCACACACAGATACACAAAGATACACACATTCACACAAAGATACACACATTCACACACAGATACACACATTCACACACAGATACACACATTCAGACACAGATACACACATTCACACACAGATACACACATTCACACACAGATACACACAGATACACACATTCACACACAGATACACACAGATACACACATTCACACAAAGATACACACATTCACACACAGATACACACATTCACACACAGATACACACAGATACACACATTCACACACAGATACACACATTCACACACAGATACACACAGATACACACATTCACACACAGATACACACATTCAGACACAGATACACACATTCACACACAGATACACACATTCACACACAGATACACACATTCACACACAGATACACACAGATACACACATTCACACACATTCACACACAGATACACACATTCAGACACAGATACACACATTCAGACACAGATACACACATTCACACACAGATACACACATTCACACACAGATACACACAGATACACACATTCACACACAGATACACACATTCAGACACAGATACACACATTCACACACAGATACACACATTCACACACAGATACACACATTCACACACAGATACACACATTCACACACAGATACACACATTCACACACAAATACACACAAACACAAAGATACACACATTCACACACAGATACACACATTCACACACAGATACACACATTCACACACAGATACACACATTCAGACACAGATACACACATTCACACACAGATACACACAGATACACACAGATACACACATTCACACACAGATACACACAAACACAAAGATACACACATTCACACACAGATACACACATTCACACAAAGATACACACATTCACACACAGATACACACATTCACACAAAGATACACACATTCAGACACAGATACACACATTCACACACATTCACACACAGATACACACAGATACACACAGATACACACATTCACACACAGATACACACAAACACAAAGATACACACATTCACACACAGATACACACAGATACACACATTCACACACAAATACACACAAACACAAAGATACACACATTCACACACAGATACACACATTCACACAAAGATACACACATTCAGACACAGATACACACATTCACACACATTCACACACAGATACACACAGATACACACATTCACACAAAGATACACACATTCACACAAAGATACACACATTCACACACAGATACACACATTCACACACAGATACACACAGATACACACATTCACACACAAATACACACAAACACAAAGATACACACATTCACACACACAGATACACACAGATACACACATTCACACACAGATACACACATTCACACACAGATACACACATTCACACACAAATACACACAAACACAAAGATACACACATTCACACACAGATACACACATTCACACAAAGATACACACATTCACACACAGATACACACATTCACACAAAGATACACACATTCACACACAGATACACACATTCACACAAAGATACACACATTCAGACACAGATACACACATTCACACACATTCACACACAGATACACACAGATACACACATTCACACAAAGATACACACATTCACACAAAGATACACACATTCGCACACAGATACACACATTCACACACAGATACACACATTCACACACAAATACACACAAACACAAAGATACACACATTCACACACAGATACACACAGATACACACATTCACACACAGATACACACATTCACACACAGATACACACATTCACACACAAATACACACAAACACAAAGATACACACATTCACACACAGATACACACATTCACACAAAGATACACACATTCAGACACAGATACACACATTCACACACATTCACACACATTCACACACAGATACACACATTCACACACAGATACACACATTCACACAAAGATACACACATTCAGACACAGATACACACATTCACACACATTCACACACAGATACACACAGATACACACATTCACACAAAGATACACACATTCACACAAAGATACACACATTCACACACAGATACACACATTCACACACAGATACACACATTCACACACAAATACACACAAACACAAAGATACACACATTCACACACAGATACACACAGATACACACATTCACACACAGATACACACATTCACACACAGATACACACATTCACACACAAATACACACAAACACAAAGATACACACATTCACACACAGATACACACATTCACACAAAGATACACACATTCAGACACAGATACACACATTGACACACAGATACACACAGATACACACATTCACACACAGATACACACATTCACACACAGATACACACATTCACACACAGATACACACAGATACACACATTCACACACAGATACACACATTCACACAAAGATACACACATTCAGACACAGATACACACATTCACACACATTCACACACAGATACACACATTCACACACAGATACACACATTCACACACAGATACACACAGATACACACATTCACACACAGATACACACATTCACACAAAGATACACACATTCACACACAGATACACACATTCACACACATTCAGACACAGATACACACATTCAGACACAGATACACACATTCACACACATTCAGACACAGATACACACATTCACACACAGATACACACATTCACACACATTCAGACACAGATACACACATTCACACACAGATACACACATTCACACACATTCAGACACAGATACACACATTCACACACAGATACACACATTCACACACAGATACACACATTCACACACAGATACACACATTCACACACATTCAGACACAGATACACACATTCACACACATTCAGACACAGATACACACATTCACACACAGATACACACATTCACACACATTCAGACACAGATACACACATTCACACACATTCAGACACAGATACACACATTCACACACAGATACACACATTCAGACACAGATACACACATTCACACACATTCACACACAGATACACACATTCAGACACAGATACACACATTCAGACACATATACACACATTCACACACAGATACACACATTCACACACAGATACACACATTCACACACAGATACACACATTCAGACACAGATACACACATTCACACACATTCAGACACAGATACACACATTCACACACAGATACACACATTCAGACACAGATACACACATTCACACACATTCACACACAGATACACACATTCAGACACAGATACACACATTCACACACAGATACACACATTCACACACAGATACACACATTCACACACAGATACACACATTCACACACATTCAGACACAGATACACACATTCACACACATTCAGACACAGATACACACATTCACACACAGATACACACATTCAGACACAGATACACACATTCAGACACAGATACACACATTCAGACACAGATACACACATTCAGACACAGATACACACATTCACACACATTCAGACACAGATACACACATTCACACACAGATACACACATTCACACACATTCAGACACAGATACACACATTCAGACACATTCAGACACAGATACACACATTCACACACATTCAGACACAGATACACACATTCACACACAGATACACACATTCACACACATTCAGACACAGATACACACATTCAGACACAGATACACACATTCACACACATTCAGACACAGATACACACATTCACACACATTCAGACACAGATACACACATTCACACACATTCAGACACAGATACACACATTCACACACATTCAGACACAGATACACACATTCAGACACAGATACACACATTCACACACATTCACACACAGATACTCACATTCACACACAGATACACACATTCACACACATTCAGACACAGATACACACATTCAGACACATTCAGACACAGATACACACATTCACACACATTCAGACACAGATACACACATTCACACACATTCAGACACAGATACACACATTCAGACACAGATACACACATTCACACACATTCACACACAGATACACACATTCACACACATTCAGACACAAATACACACATTCAGACACAGATACACACATTCAGACACAGATACACACATTCAGACACAGATACACACAGATACACACATTCAGACACAGATACACACAGATACACACATTCAGACACAGATACACACATTCAGACACAGATACACACAGATACACACATTCAGACACAGATACACACAGATACACACAGATACACACAGATACACACAGATACACACAGATACACACATTCAGACACAGATACACACATTCACACACATTCAGACACAGATACACACAGATACACACATTCACACAAAGATACACACATTCACACAAAGATACACACATTCACACACAGATACACACATTCACACACATTCACACACAGATACACACAGATACACACATTCACACAAAGATACACACATTCACACACAGATACACACATTCACACACAGATACACAAAGATACACACATTCACACAAAGATACACACATTCACACACAGATACACACATTCACACACAGATACACACAGATACACACATTCACACAAAGATACACACATTCACACAAAGATACACACATTCACACACAGATACACACATACACACATTCAGACACAGATACACACATTCACACAAAGATACACACATTCACACAAAGATACACACATTCACACAAAGATACACACATTCACACACAGACCCACGCATTCACACACAGACCCACGCATTCACACACAGACCCACACAGACACAACATACAAACAAACACACACAGACCCACGCATTCAAACACAGACCCACACAGACACAACATACAAACAAACACACACAGACCCACGCATTCACACACAGACCCACACAGACACAACATACAAACAAACACACGCAGACCCACGCATTCACACACAGACCCACACAGACACAACATACACAAAACACACACAGACCCACGCATTCACACACAGACCCACACAGACACAACATACACACAAACACACACAGACCCACGCATTCACACACAGACCCACAGAGACACAACATACACACATTCACACACAGACCCACACAGACACAACATACACACCTTCACACACAGACCCACACAGTCACAACATACACACAAACACACACAGACCCACACAGACACAACATACACACATTCACACACAGACCCACACAGTCACAACATACACACAAACACACACAGACCCACACAGTCACAACATACACACATTCACACAGACCCACACAGTCACAACATACACACAAACACACACAGACCCACACAGACACAACATACACGCACTCACACACAGATACACACAAACACACACAGATACACACATTCACACACAGTTACACACATTCACACACATATACACACATTCACACACAGATACACACATTCACACACAGATACACACATTCACACACAGATACACACATTCACACACAGATACACACATTCACACACAGATACACACATTCACACACAGATACACACATTCACACACAGATACGCACATTCACACACATATACACACATTCACACACAGATACACACATTCACACACATATACGCACATTCACACACAGATACACACATTCACACACATATACGCACATTCACACACAGATACACACATTCACACACAGATACGCACATTCACACACAGATACACACATTCACACACAGATACACACATTCACACACAGATACACACATTCACACACAGATACGCACATTCACACACAGATACACACATTCACACACAGATACACACATTCACACACAGATACACACATTCACACACAGATACACACATTCACACACATATACGCACATTCACACACAGATACACACATTCACACACAGATACACACATTCACACACAGATACACACATTCACACACAGATACACACAAACACACACAGATACGCACATTCACACACAGATACACACATTCACACACATATACGCACATTCACACACAGATACACACATTCACACACAGATACGCACATTCACACACAGATACACACATTCACACACAGATACGCACATTCACACACAGATACACACATTCACACACATATACGCACATTCACACACAGATACACACATTCACACACAGATACACGCATTCACACACAGACACACGCATTCACACACAGACACACACATTCACACACAGACACACACATTCACACACAGATACACACATTCACACACAGATACACACAAACACACAGATACACACATTCACACACAGATACACACATTCACACACAGATACACGCATTCACACACAGACACACGCATTCACACACACACACACATTCACACACAGACACACACATTCACACACAGACACACGCATTCACACACAGATACACACATTCACACACAGACACACGCATTCACACACAGATACACACATTCACACACAGACACACGCATTCACACACAGACACACGCATTCTCACACAGATACACACATTCACACACAGACACACGCATTCACACACAGACACACACATTCACACACAGATACACATAGGCACACAAACACAACATACACACAGACACATCATGCACACAGACTCACACACAGACGCACATTCATTCACACACAGACACACACACAGGCACACAAACACACAGACACAACATACACACAGACTCACACACAGACACACACATAGGCACACAAACACAACATACACACAGACACACACAGACTCACATACAGACGCACAAGCATTCACACACAGGTACACACATAGGCACACAAACACACAGACACAACATACACACAGACAGACACACACAGTATCAGACATACACAGACACACACAGGCACACTCAGATATACATACCTATCTTATAATAAACATGTTTTTTTTGTTTTTTTGTTTGTTTGTTTTTTATTCAGGGGATTGTAAAAGTTTATTTACGGTAAAATCTCGGTACACTTTGTACACGGTACGTGTAGAGAGAGAGAGAGAGAGAGAGTAAAGAGTAGATACATAAAACAGCCATCATCATAGAAACAAATTCTCCGTGTATCCTTACTCAGGGTTTCCAGATCAAAAATATACATTTCCCCCAAAGAAGTATAAAAATCCCCCAAATTGTCCATAGGTTTTACCAATTCTCCTAAATACAACCACCGCCACCATCAGCGCCGCCTGGCCGCGCCGTGGCCGAGTAGTTAGACTACTCGTCTCTCACCTAAACGGTTAGGGTTCGACCCCAAGGACTACATATGAGAGTTATGGCGGACAAACTGGCGCAGGGGTGGGTTTTCTCTGGTTTCCCCCGCCATTACATTCTCCTGGTGCTTTACCTTCATTTCATGTATCATGGTGCAATCGCCTGAGGTGCCGTAGTAGTAAAAGCGGGCGTTAAACATTATAAAAAATTCTGATGACTTTCTCTGTAATAAATTATTGTTAAAATGCTGTTGCATATCGAGATAAACATTAGCAGAAAAGCAAGTAGAAGGGAAATATGGGAATATTCTAGACTAAAACGATAGTCAAACGTTTTAGAAGCTGGTTGCCTAGTTGGGGAGATTCGGCACAAGCATGAGGATGGTGTGTCCAGACCAAGACTACCAACCTAACATCCCGACAACAGAAACACTTACAGTTTGGGGAGATTCGGCACAAGCATGAGGATGGTGTGTCCAGACCAAGACTACCAACCTAACATCCCGACAACAGAAACACTTACAGTTTGGGGAGATTCGGCACAAGCATGAGGATGGTGTGTCCAGACCAAGACTACCAACCTAACATCCCGACAACAGAAACACTTACAGTTTGAGCAGGTTCGGCACGAGCATGAGGATGGTGTGTCCAGACCAAGACTACCAACCTAACATCCCGACAACAGAAACACTTACAGTTTGAGCAGGTTCGGCACGTGCATGAAGATGGTGTCTCCTAGGTGTCTCAGCAGCAGAGATGCGAGGTTCTCCTGACCAAGACTACCAACCTAACATCCTGACGACAGATACACTTACAGTTTGAGTAGGTTCGGCACGTGCATGAAGATGGTGTCTCCAAGGTGTCTCAGCAGATTGTTGTTCAGGAGCAGAGATGTGAGGTTCTCCAGACCTTCAAGTACTCCAGAATCCAGACGCTCCAGGTTATTGTTGAAGAGGAACAACTTGTTGAGAGATCCCATGTGTCGGAACATTCCGTCTGGGATGCTCTCCAAGTAGTTCTGTCCAAGATGTAGCTCTCTCAGTTCGACCAGGTTCGAGAACTCTGCGCCGTTCAACTGTTCAACACAAATTACATATGTTAACAGTATCGAGAAACATTTCTTGTGTTGCATTCACATGACTTTCTTTATTCTGGAAACTAAAAATGCTCATTCGTCTATCTATATCAAGTTACTCGAGATAAACATTAGCAAAGAAATGGTCTTATTACTGGCTTTCTTGTAAGTGGAGGGGAAATAAGAGAGTACACTACACTAAAGCGACAGTCAACTTTTCTTAAAGGCGGTCACCATATTTGGACCTCAAATTCAATTTTTTTGTACAACCAGGATGAAAAAGAATCTGAAGTGTTCCATTCAGATAACTCTTTACATCTGTGTAAGAAAATTGTTTAAAAAGCTTATTCTTGTGTCTACTCCATGTTAATCGAGATAAAAATTAACAGAAATTATCTAATTACTTACTTCCTTGTAAATATAAGTGAGATACAAGAATACTAGGCTAAAGTGATATTCAAATTTTAAAAAGGTAACCATGTGATTAATAAGGATAGCATCTTGAGGACTGATAGCGGGACAAGATCGAAGTTAGGGCAGCATTACGTATTCGAGGGCCGTTTTTTTTTCAATCTCCGATAGTCTATAAATAAAGGACAAGCTCATAGAAAACAATTATTATATTACTAAACGTTTTGTACACTTATGGTTACTTTTCAACACAATCACTGAAAAGATTGAGACATTTATCGTACCTGTGCACAAGCTTTGCAATACTCGCTTCAAAACATGTTGCCGTCAATGATTTCAAATGAGCATTGACGTTGTTTTGAAGATCTATTTTCAGCTATGCCACTCCCCCACATCAAGGAAATTTTTCTAAAAGATAACCACCACCCCCTTCCCAAAAAAAAATCTGGCCATGCTCATTGGGTCCAGATGTATTATTCCAAGGTTTCAAGATAATGCGCCTCTCTTTACGTGTTAATTGTCCGAAAACTTCGACAGTGGACGCGAAAGAAAATCGACGGAACACGTGCAACAATCAGCTATAAGCTTTCCAAAGGAAACCGCTAACATGTGCGGCGATTATGAGCTAGCAAGGCGCAGTCACTAAAATAATTCACTCAAATGAAGAAACTCATCCCGTAAAATTCTAGATAAACATTCCAATTAACATTAAAATATATCAAACAAATTTTATTTTTATCAAAATCATTAGAGCTATTTTTGAGAAAATCAAAATGTTTGACATGTATTGGACAGCTATGGGTGGAGAAATTTTCTTGAAAATCTTCGTAACACATCCTTAAAATATTCTGAATTTAAATAACCTAATGCTATTTAAAAGTTACTGTAATACGAAATTAGAAAAATGTGATGTGTTCCATTCACATGACTTTCTCTACATCTCTGTAACAAAGTATTGTTAAAAACCTTATGCTTCTATTTACTTCATACTAATCGAGAAAAAAATAGCAGAAATAGCCTTATTACTTGCTTCCTTGTAAGTAGAAGCGAAATAAGGGAGCACCATAGATTAAAGTGATAGTCAAAAGTTGGCCGCTATGTGACTAATTTGTCTAGAAAGAGTTGACAAATTCCTACATGGGAAAAATATAGGTTTTTCAAAGCTGAAACCAAAGACAATGAATATCTATAAAACGATCAACTTCACGAAAAAAATGTATATACTATAAATTGTGTGTTTTAACGTGCTCTATATTTTTTGTGCAGTAAGTTTTTGTCCATCTCTTACGGTTTAGCAGTTATGCAAAATTTCGTAAAATTGATTCAGTATAATGGTTATTCCCAGAAAATTCAAGATATACATTTTATTTGTCAGGTAAATATCTTTAATATACGATATTTTTATCAAAATCGTCAAGCCATTTTTGAGAAAATGAACATTTTCAACAAAAAAAAAAGTTCCATGTAAAAGGTGCGGGGATTTTCTCGAAAATCTTCGTGTCGCATCCTTGGATGATATCAAATTTAAATACCAAATTTGGTACTTTTTACTTTCTCTACACGTAGTATGTGCATAGTGTATAGAGGAGGTACTGCATTCGACCCAAAAATTTTATACCGAGATTTCACTGGCAGTACCTGTTTTGGATCCTGCTGAATCCAAAAAAAAAGCATTTTTACAAAAAAGTCCGTGTGTGTGTCTGTGGACTGCATAGCTCAAAAACGAAAAGGCCGTTGAATACTAAACTTGGTATTTAAGTTTGGTATCTTCCAAGGATGCGACACGAAGATTTTCAAGAAAATCCCCCATCCACAACATGGACCTTTTTTCGAAAATTTTGATTTTCTCAAAAATCGCTGATTAAAATCTCTTATATTTAAGATATTTACATGCCAAATAAAATGTACATCTTGAATTTTCTGGGAATAGCCTCTGAAGAATACTTTATTGTGGATGAATTTTACGGAATTTTGCATAACTGCTAAACCGTAAGAGATGGACAAAACTTACCATATAGAAATGTAGTGCACGTTAAAACACACAATTTATATTATATACATACAGCAACCAGCTTTTGACTATCACTTTACCTATGGTACTCCCTTATTTCGCTTCTATTTACAAGGAAGCAAGTAATAAGACTATTTCTGCTAATTATTTCTCGATTAGCATGAAATAAACAGATAATAACTCCATGGCACGACAGCTCACGGGGAACCTTAGCCTACCGCCCGTACGCTGCGTCCCCCATCTCGGTCCACTACAGACGTCATGGTGGGGTGCAGTATTGGAGGGTGAGACGTGGTCAGCGCCTCGAGTTCCTCATTGCCGGTTAATGCGGTCCTCATGACCTGGAGCCGCTACTTCTCCATTAAGTAGCTCCTCAATTGGCCCCCCAGGGACCTTACGAGGCTGGGCCAGGTCTCCCAGTGGAGGAAAAATCTCCAAGCCGGTACTGGGGATTGAACCCAGGTCTCCCGCTTGGTAAGCAGCCGCGCTACCACCGCGCTAAGGAGACGACCAAAATAAACAGATGCATAAGCTTTTTAACAATAATTTGTTGCAGAGACGTAGAGGAAGTCATGTGAATGGAACACATCAGATTTTTTTTTTTGGATTCAGAGTTCTCAAAATATATATTTCAGGTGAAAACTCAGTATGGAATTTTTGGGTACACTACAATACACTATGTACATAGTACGTGTAGCGAAAGTAGATATAACCTGAATCTAGGCTAGGAGAAGCTCATGTGAATGTGCAAGGTCCGAGACGTAACGCAGTGTTGGGAATAATTTAACATGCAGTGTTGAACACGATCTTGAAAAGGAAAAACCAAGATCAGTTGAAGAGGTTGATTGTTTCAGTCTTGGAGAATTCCCTAGGGAGTCAGATATAACAGCTCTTGCCTGGAGACTCCCACATTGATTTCGTTCACGTCGTAAATACACTTTCTTGACCGTTTTCACTTCCCTGCCTACAGCCATGTGTTCCATTCACTTCATTCTAATCGAGATAAACATTAGCAGGAACCGTCCTATTACTTAGAGAAATAAGGGAATACACGAGGCTAAACCGACAGTCAAATGTTTTAAAATGTGGTTGCTATGGGATTGAAATCCGTTTCTTTGCCTGGCCATGTTCCCGTAAGAGAAAAGTTTACATATTTTCAAACTTAAAACAAAATCAAGGAATATCGCGAAAACGGTCAACAATGTATGCTTTTTGTGTGGTAAGTTTTTGTCCATTTCTTATGGTTTACCAGTTATGCAAAATTCAATAAAAATCGTCCATAATAAAGAGGTCTTTAGAGGCTATTCCCAGAACATTCAAGATATACATTTTATTTGGCATGTAAATATCTTAAAAGTAAGAGATTTTAATCAAAATCGTTAGAGCCATTTTTAAGAAAATCAAAATTTTCGAAAATATTTCCATGTAAAGGGTAGTTTGGGGTGGGGGATTTTCTTGAAAAGCTTCGTGTCGCATCCTTGGAAGATAACAAACTTATATACCAAGTTTGGGCTTTAACGGCCGTTTGTTTATGAGCTATGCTGCCCACAGACACACACTGATACACAGACAGACAGGCACACAAACGGACATGTTTCTAAAAATACTTTTTTTTGGATTCAGGGAGTCTCAAAACATATATATCCGGTGAAATCTCGGTATGGAATTCTTGAGTGCAGCATAACTCAAAAACGAAAAGACCTTTAAAAACCAAATTTGTTATTTAAGTGCGGTATCTTCCAAGGATGCGACACGAATATTTTCAAGAAAATCCCCCCATCACAAACTACCCTTTACATGGAGAAATTTTTGATTTTCTTAAAAATGTCTGTAGCGATTTTGATTAAAATTTCTTATATTTAATACATTTACTTGTCAAATAAAACGTACGTTTTGAATTTTCTGGAAATAGCTTTTGAAAACTACTTTATTCTGGATGTATTTTAAGAACATTTTCATAACTTCTAAATCTTAAGAGTAGGACAAAAACTTACCACACAAAAAATGCAGACTACGTTAAAACACACAATTTATATTACATAATTTTGTTCGTGGAGTTGATCGTTTTTGAGATATTCTTTGTTTTTGGTTATAGCTTTGAGATGCTTATACTTTTCTCATACAGGATTTGTTAATACAAATAGCATCGCCCTCCGTGCTGTAATGGTTACCATATACCCAAGGTCGCGGGTTCAAACCCGGCGGAGGACGATGGATTTTTTCGGGTGTAAAAATCCTTAGCATGGCTTCCTTCGGAAGGGAAGTAAATCCGTAAGCCCCGTAGATTTACGGCACGTAAAAGAACCTCAAGCCTGAGCAAAATTAAGCGGTCATTCACGCCCTGTATAGAATGGGACGCTGAGAACCACAGCAGTTAAAGAGCGTCCATAATTAACACGCCATTTACATTTTTTTGCCACATAGCAACCAGCTTTTGGCTATACTTTATCCTATGGTACTCCCTTATTGCGCTTCTACTTACAAGGAAGCAACTAATAAGCTATTTATGCTATTTTTCTCGATTAGCATGAAGTAAATAGAAGCACAAGCTTTTTAACAATAATTTGTTGCAGAGATGTACAGAAAGTCATGTGAATGGAACGCATCAGATTTTTTTTTTATTTATTTAATATGTTATCCTTTTTAGAAAGCCCTAATATACAGCATAAAAATTTTGTTACATAGTACGTGTAGAGAAAGTAATATCATGTTTTACATTCATTTCATGCTAATCGAGATAAACATTAGCAGAAACGGTCTTATTACTTAGGCAAATAAGGGAATACACTAGGATAAACCGACAGTCAAAAGTTTTAAAATGTGGTTGCTATGGGATTGAAATCCGTTTCTTTGCATGGGCAGTAGTTGACAATTTCCCGTATGAGAAAAGTATTTTAAAACTGAAATCATTAACAAGGAATATCTCGAAAACGGTGAACTCCATGAAAAAAATGTATGACATATGCTGTGTGTTTAAACGAGCTCTGCATTGTTTGTTAAGTAAGTTTTGGTCTATCTCTTACGGTTCACTAGTTATGCAAAATACAGAAAAATTTATACAGAATAAAAATGTCTTTAGAGGCCATTTCCCGAAAATTCTACATATACATCATATTTGTGATGTAAATAGCTTTAATATACAGAATCAAAATCGTTACAGCCATTTTTGAGAAAATTAAAGCTGTCGAAAATTTGTCCATATAAAGGATAGTTGGGATAGAGGAGATTTTCTTAAAATCTTCGTGTATAATCTTTGAAAGATGATGAAATTAAATATTATCAATTTTGGTGTTTAAGGGGGTTTTTGTTTTCGATTTATCGTATTCACAGACACAAGGATGTGCAGTATTTTTCAGAACATGATCACCCTACCCCACTCTTCTTCCAAAGTGTTTAAAGTTTGGAATCAAGTTGTGGTTCACTTACTGGTCCCTTAACTGAGGCGCGATTCTCGACTTGCAAGCAGAGTCTCCGGTAAACAGGTTTTACTACTTTGCCTCTCGCCCGTAGTACAGGAAAGGGAGCAGCGTACCCTTTGAGTGCCATCATATTTTGGAAAAAACTATACGACTTTTTTCTATAAGTTTTATTTTCTCTATACGTACTATATACATAGTGTATAGAGAAGGTATTGCATTGTACCCAAAAATTCCATACCGAGATTTCACCCGAAATACATGTTTTAAACCACCTGAATCCAAAAAAAGCATTTTTAGAAAAATGTCCATGTGTGTGCTGTCTATGTGTATGTGTGTATGTCTGTGGGCAGCATAGCTCAAAAACGAAAAGACTGTGAAATACCAAACTTGGTTTTAAGTTCAGTATCTTCCAAGGATGCGACACGAAGTTTGCAAGAAAATCCCCCCACCCCAACTACCTTTCACATAGAAACATTTTCGAAAATTTTGATTTTCTAAAAAATTGCTCTAACGATTTTGATTAAAATATCGTATATTAAAGATATTTAGCTGGCAAATAAAATGTATATGTTGAATTTTCTGGGAATAGCCTCTGAAGACTTTATTCTGGATGAATTTTACGAAATTTTGTGTAACTGGTAAACTGTAAAAGATAGACAAACAATTAGCAAACAAAAACTATAGAGCACATTGAAGCACACAATTTATGTTATATACATTTTTTTCGTGGAGTTGGTCGTTTTTGAACATTCCTTGTTTTTGGTTTCAGCCGTGAACAACTTACTTTTCATATACTCATTTTTCATTTTGTCAACTCGTGTCCATACAAACAAAGGAACTTCAGTTACATAGCAACCAGCTTTTAATTATCACTTTAACCTATGGTACTCCCTTATTTCGCTTTTACTTACAAGGAAGCAAGTAATAAGACTATTTCTGCTAATGTTTTCTCGATGAGCATGAGGTAAATAAAAGCATAAGCTTTTTAACAATGTTTTGTTGCAGAGATATAGAGAAAGTCATGTTCGTTATCAAATTTTTGGGTGGCATTTACTAGAGAAGGTAAACATGTGATGCATTACATTCAAATGAGTTTCCCTACGCATACTTGAAATAGCTATTGTTAAAGTATAACTTTTTCTACTTTGTACGCAGTATATGGGTAGATAATACACTGCACTCTACCCAATGCTTCGATACCGCAATTTCACTTAGGTGAAGGAGAATGAATTTTCAAGCCCTCACATGGAGACCAACTCTTAAAAGCTTTTCCTGTCAGTCTAACTTGATGTATATCCTTGAACCAATATAAAAATGTATAATTAGGTCATATCTGATAATGCTTGTCTTGATAAGCAAGAAGCGGGGGGAAGAACAAGATTTAATAAGAAAAGTTTGTCGCGGAATAGAGTGAGAAAGTCGTATGAATATAACACATCTGTATTCTCCATATAATTGTAAAATATGGCTAATATTAAGTTTTTCATCTGTTTCTGAATACTGAAACGTGCTAATGAAATTGGGAGTTTTAAAGTTTCCAACTCGGAGCGTTCCTATTGGCCAACATTAAGCGACGAGTTAAGTTATTGCATGAGGTCTGTTTCATTATATGTGAAACATGAAGGTGGCGCTGCAATAAGGAGACCATGAAGTAGCAGCTGCACGGGAATTACTGTCTCGCTTTGCGGTTTCGTCAATAAAACTCTTATACTTAATATTATCTGTGAATACTGGGTCATCGAGCGAGGTGGCGTCGCGGTAACGTGTGCGGCTTGCTTTCGGTCCGATCAACTGAGACAGCCCACTCTGATCCATGGGTTTTTCATGGTTTCCTTGGGTCGGTAGGCGAATTTGTAAAGTTTTCAGCTTCTCTTCTATAACTGGCGCAATAGATCTGGACATTGAAAATTTTAATGAGAGCTAGAGAGCGAGTTGTACTTTCAGATAAGCAGTTCACCAGTCGATTCATGTCTACATACACTGATAAACATGTGTTATGTTCATATCTATACAAATGGCCTACTATATAAACAATGCCAATCGTCTGCCTCCAATTCTTCCACGCCTGACAGTTCTTCGTCTTCGCTCACGTCATTGTCATCATCAACGTTATTGCTACTTTCTACACCATTATCCTGGATTAGAATTCTTTCTATTTGATTTTCTACAATTCTTTCTAATGATTTTCAATGTTCTCAACATGTCGACATACATTTTCCCATTGTGGCCTGCCAATTTCTGCAATTCGCTGGCGACACAACTGTTCCGCTTCTTTTAATCTAAAAGTGATATACTAAGTTTTATTTTTCTTTCTTATCTTTGAGAACCCTGGAAACGGAACTCAGTGAAATATCAGTTGCCTTGGCTACTCTTTCATTCACTTTCTACAGGATTTTGGAGAACATGCGGAACATATATTTTCTTCCTTCATCTCTGCCTCTTGTTTCATGAAGTCAAGGACATTTGCAATTATTTCTCTGCTCTGACTAAGTAATACCTTACCACTTAACTTTGAAAACGTAGAAGCCAAGGTTAAAAAAATATATAAAATGAACACTATTTACTACCCACTTTGAATACAAACATATGAAGAACACTTTCCGTACAGACTACAAAATTTGCTCGCTGTGATTTTAAGTAAGGAGAGTATCATAGCACAAACTCCGATAAGTTAGGCTGGGTAGCTGGGTTGGTGGTCAGGGTCACGATTCGAGAAGTTTTTCGCCGGCAACACTGTTCTGTCTAGCATTTACTCTCTTGAACGCTTCTTTGTATTTCTTTCAGGGTTATATGAGCAGGCCATGTGTTTCCTTATATAGGGTGGCGCGAACTGTATCTACCACTTTCGGTTGAGAATTACAGCTACTAAATAAAAATGAAACTACTTTGTTTGTAAAAAAGTGAACAATTTACATTTGCATTTGTGGATATTACACTTACATCAACACTTCTTGAATATGACGTCAGCTCAGTGGCCCCATCTGCATTTATGTATTCTTGAAGACGGCACGGAAATGTCTCCATGGCACGTGGCGTCTTCTCTCGTGGAATGGCATTGATTTCCTCGCCGATGGCATCTTTCAACCCCTAATAGTTTGCAAACGGTGCTAGAATACTTTTACTTTCAATTATCCCCACAGAAATTATTCCTGAACTGTTAAATCTGGAGATCGGAACGGCCAAGTTAAATCTCCAAAGTGGGAAATTATTGGAGAAAACCCACGATTTGCATAGCACCATACTGCTAAAACCAAATGTTGTTCAACTGTCATTGCTGCAGTTCTGACATGCAAATTTCAACATGGCGGTGGGAATTTACAGTTAGTGCGTGACGAGCACTAAATATGGACCAATAATCCCACACATTCCAATTTCACACCACACCACAGCATCCTGGCTCATGCGAGGATTTTGGTTTTGTTTGTTCTCAAAGAAGAAGCTCGTGTCATCTGACTTGAGCAGTCATCTGGGCCAGTGCTGATACAGGCGGAGCTGCGTAACAATGAACGCGTCTACAGCTGCAATCCCTGTCTGTATGAGCCAACAATCCATGGTGTACCAATTGCGAGCATTGTAGACCGGATTTGTTATCCATTTCAACTCACAATACCTCACAAAATGACAAACTGCTCTGAAATTTATTTGCAAACAAAGTGACACCATGTTACAGTAACTTCAAGGGATAGCAGCCGAATCAAGCAAATCCAAGCTTTCGACCATCTTGACTCTGTGGTCTTCACCAGGGAACTGGCAAAAATGACGTAAAAACGAACATTTATAGCTTGGAGGTGTACCTGTTTTTCGGTTGCTATCCCATAAATCATCTGTAATAATCAACACCGAGAAAGCTTCAAATCTTTAACGACAGAAAGTTTTTACATTAGTTTTTAGGGAGTAATATGCCAAGGTCGCTATAAATTATTCTAAATCTCTATAGTACTTAGTGTCATCTGTTGACAGCCTCAAGAAATTTTTACAGAAGCTATGCTAACTCTAAGGGCAGAGATTTGAATCAGAAAAAGTAAAGGAATGAGGGGCAAAGTAATTCAAAATATGTTGTCAGGCCCAAATCCAGGAGCGCAGCGGAACTATTTAAATCTGCGACGATCATCCAGAAAGTGACAGACGATTTGACATCACTAAACAATGACGAACGTTATCGACACAAAACTTTATTCACAAAGTTACACTACCTTACTCTATTTCTCAACGTAATCGTCATTGCTATCAAGGTATTTATTGTCACGTGGTACCAGTTTTTCAATTCAGATATTATACTTTTCTACCGCCAAAGAACCTATTCGTTATTTTGAACGCACAAAATGTTCGATCAATCGAATGTTATAGGCAAGTAACGCAAGTGTATAGTGATAACGCAATGAACGAGTCTTCAGTGAGGAAATGTACATAATTTACGAGTAATCAAGGAAGAACATAACAGTGTGTACGATAAAGACCGGAGTGGAAGTTCATTAATCGTTATGGAGGAGATGAAAATAAATGTTGATAAAAGTATTCAGAACAAATTGGAGTTTCACTTTGGACACTGTACATGACTTTTTGGATGAAGAACATTTTCCAACTGATGAAGACCTCAATGTGACAGTGATGTCTTGGCTCTTATCTTTAGTGATCGAAGAGTATAACATCTGTACCACGTGACAATAAATACCTTGATAGTAATGACGTTGAGAAATAGAGTTAGGTAGTGTAACTTTGAAAATAAAGTTTTGTGTGGATATCTTACGTTATCATTTAGTTATACCAAATCGTCTGTCACTTTCTGGATGATCCTCGTATTTCAGTCCACTTAGAGTCGGAATATTATATAAACCTTACATAACTGTAAACAGGAAATGACTATACTTTTACACAACGCAATAAAAAATGTTTCAAAATGTTGAGAAAAACTCTGATGTGTTCCATTGACATAACGTTCTTTAGCTGTTTAAAATACAACTATTCTTACAAAAGGCTTTTCTTTTATCTACATCATGCTAATCGAGATAAACATTACCAGAAAAGGTCTTATCACCTGCTTCATAGGGGGGGGGGGGAAACAAGGGGTTACATTTATACTAAAGCGATAGCCAAATCTCTTAAAAGCTGGTCGCTAGGTGAAACAACTGAGGTTCGTTTCTCTTTGCATGGTCTCATTTAAGAAAAGTTAGGTAGTTTAAAACGGAAACCAATAACAAGGAATATTTAAAAAACGGTTAACTCTATAAAACATAAATTATATGAATTATATGTTTTAACGAGATCTACACTTTTTCTATAGCAAGTTTTTGTCTATTTCTTACGGTTTGCCAATTATATAAAATTCAGCAAAACTCATCTAGAATAAAGAGGTCTTCAGAGGCAAGTAAAAGGCAAAAAATTCAAATTACATATTTTCTTTGTCTTGTAAATATCTTTATTGTACGGTATTTTAATCAAAATTGTATGAGCCATGTTTGAGAAAAACAATATTTTCAAAAAACTTTCCACATTTTTTTAATCTTGTGTCATATCCTTGGAAGATACTAAAGTTAAATACCAAGTTTTATATTTTACCCAGTTTTCCATTTTGAATTATTGTGTTCATACAACCACGAACATATGCATGTACTAGGGTCGGCTGCAAAGTCACAGGCCTCTTAATAAAAACAGCATTTAAAATTTCTTTTTGATTCATTTCTCAACATAATCTCCAGCAAGGTTAATACATTTGTTATATCGGTGCTCTAGTTTAATTAAACCATCTCTGTATTGCGATTTATCAAGGTCCTCAAAAGAGCTGTTTACCGCATCAATGACCTCGTTTCTATTGAAATTTTCGTCCTCCAAGAATTGTTTTGCGGTTTAGAAACAGGTGGTAGTCACTGGGCGCTAGATCTGGCGGGTAGGGTGGATCTTCAAGCAATTCTAACTTCAATTCGCACATTTTCCCATTCCAATGACTGAACGATGGGTCGGAGCATTGTCGTGATGAAACAAGAATTTTTTTTGGCAAATGAGGTCTTTTTCTTTTCACCTCATCACTCAAACGTTGCAGTAAGCGTGTAGTAGTCACTAGTGATACTTTTACACTTTTCCAAGTAATCAATAAAAATAATTCATTGTGCATCCCAGAAAACACCCGCCAAAATCTTTTTAGCTGACAAAATTGAGTTTGCCTTTTTTACAGCTGGTTCACCTGGCGCAATCCATTGTTTTGATTGCGATTTATTTTCTGGAGTGTAGTGATGTATCCAAGTTTCATTAATGGTAATAATCCGTCTCAAAAAGTCACTGAAATTTATACAATAGAGGTTCACATTCTTAACAGAAACAGTTTTTCTTTGCAACTTTTGATCAGGTGTCAACGAACGCGGCACCCATCTTGCACAGATCTTGTGAAATCCCAAAACACTACTTAAAATATTACCTGCACGCTCTTTTGATATGTTTACAGCCTCTGCTATCACAAACAACTTTAATCTGCGGTCTTCCAGTACTAAATGATGCATTTTTTCAATGATCTCTGGAGTTGTCACTTCTACAGGGCGTCCAGGGCGAGGCTCATCACTAGTGCTCGTACGTCCCATTTTAAACTCTACAACCCACCTTTTAATCATTGAATATGAAGGGGCAGAGTCTTTCAATGCACTGTCCATTTCGTCCTTGATTTCTTTAGGCGTTAAGCCTTTCAAATGGAAGTATTTAATCACTGCTCATTTTTCCAAATCCTCCATTTTCGTGAAAACTCTAAAGTTGTCTTGTTTAAAATGCTGTCATTCGAAAACTAAACAAACTATTGACCTGTAACTATGGATACAAGCTAGTCTAGAGTTAAGCTGTACGATGCTACCGTCTAACTGGCCCCTAGTGGTGGCATATTTGTGTGAGGCCCGGGACTTATCAACCGACCCTCGTACATATACACACATGGACCTTGTTCTAAAAATGTTTTTTTTTTTGACTCAGGAGACCTCAAAACATAATATTTGCGGTGCAATCTCGACATCGAATTTTTGGTGGAACACATTATCTTTACTTTCTCTACACGTACTATGTACATAGTGTATAGGGAAAGTATTGCAATGCGCGCAAAATTCCATACCGAAATTTCACAGGAAGTACATGTTTTGAGACCCCCTGAATAAAAAAAACATTTTTAGAAAAATGTCCGTCTGTGTGTGTGTGTGTGTGTGTCTGTATCTGTGTCCTTGTGCAGCATAAATCAAAAATGAAAAGTCCGTTAAAAACCAAACTTGGTATTTATGTTTGGTATCTTCCAAGGATGCGACACGAAGATTTTGAAGAAAATCCCCCCAGCTTCAACTACCTTTTACATGGAATATTTTTCGGAAATTTTGATTTTTGCAAAAACGGCTCTAACGATTTTGATTAAACTATCGTATATTAAAGATATTTACATGGCAAATAAAATGTAGATAAGGATAAAAACACTATTTATGTCATATACATTTTTTTCGTGGAATTTATCATTTTTTAGATATTCCTTGTTAGTTTCAGCTTTGAAAAACATTCTTTTCTCATACAGGAATTTGTCAACCCCTGTCCATGCAAACAAAGGAACTTCAGTCACATAGCAACCAGCTTTTCACTATCACTTTGGTCTATGGAGCTCCGTTATTTTCCTTCTACTTTCAAGGAAGCAAGTAATAAGACTATTTGTGCTAATTTTTCGTCTATTAGCATGAAGTAAATAGAAGAATAAGCTTTTTAACAATAATTTGTTGCAGAGACGTAGAGAAAGTCATGTGAATGGAGCACACAGTATTTTTTCTAGCTGCTATGTACATACGTGCTAGAGAAGGTGAAAACGGCGTTTAAACGTGTATACAGATGTACCCTAATGGAACGTCTTTACCTGGTGTCGCAGTAGGCTACCTTACTCACAGATTTCGTTACATAAGAATCAAGTGTTTACGGAGCGACAGTTAGATCCACGATGACATATGGAGAAGAAATTTGTGGGTGGGAACAAATAGGGAATCTGGACCAAATGAGGACGCAATTTTTGAAAGGAATTCTGGGCATAGGGATGGGTACGGCAAACTGCGAAATAATGAGGCAATTCTGGGCGCATAGTGAAACGATAGAGTGCAAAATCAGAGCAGTTAAATATTGGATGAGATTCGTTCACGAAAACCAATTTCTAATTAGAACAGTGTTCTACCGTGAACAATTGTGAATGGAAGGTAATTCGACGTGGGGATCAAAATTAAAGAAAGGGTTGGAAACCATTGGAATGTATGGCGGGGCAGGTAAACAGGCGGAGTATTTGAAGAAAAGCTAAGAACCTGCTGTGTAATATTAACAGACAACAAATAATTACGCAATACACGGAGAAGGTTTCTTTAGAAGTACAGTATGGGCTAAAATCGGAGTGGGGTATGGAGCAATACATCAAAACAGGTACCAAACTCATTAGAGAGGGGCTCGCGTGGATTAGACTAGGAGTATGGAGGAGCACAAAAACTGCTGACGAGAATGGTACGAGAACCTGTCCCATTTGCGAGAAGGAAGAGTCGTGGACCCATATCTGGGTAAGATGTAGGGGTACGGAGGAATGGAGTGGAAAGTATTTATCGCGAAGGGGAGGGATAAGGACAACTAAACAGAATTGACTACAATGTTTTATATACGTATATTTTATGTCTTACTTATGTCATTATTGTGTTATGGTTTTATATATTGTGTGTATATATTTCTTTTAAGTGTATTTATGCATTATAAGAGGGTACATTTATGCATCTGAATAAAGTGTACTGTGTGTTGTAAATTTAAATTGCTGTATTTGAACATCTTTGTATTATTATTTTCGTGTTTACACTTTTAATTTTTTGTTGTTGTTTTAATATTGCTTTTAATGTGTATTACAAAAGCATGTACGGGTTTGTACGATTCATGAAGATCAATGTATGATATTGTTATGTCAATAAGTAAGTACTTATTCATTCTTACATAAGAAACGCATTTGGCTTGCAAAGCACAGGTTATCTTCATCTTTGACGGACTTATTGCCGTTGGAAATGTATGCTGCTGCTTTTATTGATTCAAGGAATGTCTTTATGAAATATACTTGGGGAAGTGGTTTTCCATTTCATCAGAAAGTAAATAATGCAAAACAGTTCCAATACGAGACTTCTACTTGCCTGTTCCTGGAAGGAATCTGACATAATGCAGTAGTACGTCACTTCTGAGAATACAATCAGTCTCCTGGTAACGTGAGTCTTTTGTTTCAGCTCAACACATAGCAAATCGAGGTTCAAAACCTTGTAGGCATTTTCATTGGAATGCATCGTTTCTTTAATAGCTAGGAAACATCTGATATACTATGTATGCACAGTACAGAGAAGGTATTGCATTCCACCCAAAATTTTGATTCCGAGATTTCATCGCAAATACATGTTTTGGGTCCCCTTGAATCCATAAAAAAACATTTCAGAAAAAGGTCCGTTTGTGCGCGTTTGTCTCTGTGTGTCTGTGGACAGCACAGCTTAAAAACGAAAAGACCATTGAATACCAAACTTAGTATTTAAGTTTAGTAACTTCCAAGGATGCGACACGAAGATTTTAAAGAAAATCACCCCTTTCCCAACCACCCTTTACGTGGAACATTTTTCGAAAATGTTTATTTTCTTAAAAATGGCCCTAACGATTTTGATTAAAATATCGTATATTAAAGACAAATAAAATGTATATCTTGCCTTTTCTGGAAAGAGCCTCTGAAGACTACTTTATTCTGGATGAATTTTACGACATTTTGCATAACTGCTAAACCGTATGAGATGGACAAAAACTTAAAACACACAAGTTATGTAATATACATTTTTTCGTGCAGTTGGTCGTTTTTTAGATATTTCTTGTTTTTGGTTTCAGCTTTGAAAAACTGAGCAAAGGAAATTCAGTCGCGTAGCAACCAGCTTTTGACTATCACTTTAACCTATGGTACTCCCTTATTTCACTTCTACTTACAAGGAAGCAAGTAATAAGACTATTTCTGTTAGTTTTTTCTCGTTAGGGAGTAGAAGCTTTTTAACAATAATTTGTAGCAGAGATGTTGAGAAAGTCACGAGAATGGAACACATCAGATTTTTATCAATTTCACAGCTGCAGCAGCTTCCAAGAGTTGCAGAAGAAAGGAGGAATATTCGCGAGAGACTGCCGCAAGGAAAAAGATTGTTACGTAGTCCTGACTTTTTACTGGCGCGAGGAAAAGTTGACGATCCAACATTTATAGGTCCATTGTGTGCTGTGCAAAAGTTTATAGAAAGTGTCGTCCCCAAGGACTTGCGGAAAAACTTGGAGACATATCAACAGTAGACTCTCTCTTGCCTGCTCCGCGCCTCCACCAAATGTTAATTCATTTTTAAGCGTTTCATGTAACGGGCCACAAAGTCAGCATTTTCACCGTTCAACATTTTCCCACCAGCTGGCATTCAAAATTCATCAGATCATCTACACTAGTATTCAAAAATCTTATGTGTACCATTCACATGACTTTCTCTACATCTCTGCAACAAATTATCGTTAAAAAGCTTATGCTTCTATTTGCTTCATGCTAATCAAGAAAAAAACAGTAGAAATAGTCTTATTAGTTGCTTCCTTGTAAGTAGAAGCGAAATAAGGGAGTACCATAGATTAAAGCTGCTTGCTATGTGACTGAAGTTCCTTTGTTTGTATGGATAGGAGTTGAAAAATTCCTATATGAGAGAAGTATACGTTGTTCAAGGCTGAAACAAAAAACAAGAAATATCTAAAAAAAAAAAAAAACGATCAGCTACACGACAAAAATGTACATAACATAAATTGTGTGTTTTAATGTGTTTTATATTTTTGTGTGGTAAATTTTTGCTTTCTCTTACGGTTTAGCAGTTGTGCAAAATTCCGCAAAATTCATCCAGAATAAAGTAGTCTTCAGATGCTATTCCCAGAAAATTCAAGATATACATATTATTCATTACCTATGCAAAATTCACCCAGAATAAAGATATGTTCAGAGGCTATTTCGAAAAAATTAAACATACATTTTATTTTTGATAAATTAACTTTAATATACGGTATTTTAATCAAAGTCGTTAGTGCCATTTTTGAGAAAAATAGTATTTTCAAAACGTTTTCCATATAAAGTGTAGTTTGTTATAGGAGTAAGTTCTTGAAAATCTTCATGTCGCATCTTTGGAAGATACCAAACTTAAATACCAAGTTTGGTATTTGACAGTATTTTCGCTTTTGAGCTATGCTGTCCATATGTACACACAGAACTTTCACTAAAAATGCTTTTTGGACTAATAGGACCTCAAAGCACGTATTTCCGATAAAATCTCGGCATCGAATTCATGGGTGGAATACAATACCTCGGTGCGGCGTGGCAGGGAAAAGGCCATGCTCAAGGTGACTATATCCGTCCCCTGAACTTTGGGTGGTTGGTCGTTCCTGTCAAGGTACAATAACTTCAGGTCGGTGTGGAGTCTCCTATCGCATCCCTCCCAGTGGCGCCTCTTCATACAGGACGGTGCTGACCGTGTCCTAAACCGACCAACAGTCACATTATCAGTGTAGTTGAGAACCCTGTGAATGTGCGACGTGCAGTGTTGGCAACACTTTGTATTAACGGGTTTACGTCACAAAAATCCTAAATCAATTGTAATCTCTAGAGAGAGAAACAGACTTTTACCACAAAAGGCGCGCGTTTACTAAATGTAAAGCAAACTGTCAGCACCATTAAGCGTCAAAGATTCCAGTTTTGCTATGCTCTTTGTGTGTGGGCTATGTCAGTTTCGTGAACCTCATACAAATGATCGAACAAAGCCCCTAACATAACATGACAGACGATATACAACTCCTAATTTACACAACAATTTGCATATTTACAAAAATCCCATGTCTTCCATTCTCATGACTTTCTTACTTCTCTGTAAACATTATGTTTTTCTAAAAAGCTTCTTTTTTTTTTTACTTTCTCTATACGTACCATGTACATAGTGTATAGAGGTGTTACACTCCATCCCAAAATTCGATAACGGGATTTCAATGGAAATATATGTTTTAGGATCCCCTGTATCCAAAAAAAGCATTTTTTAGAAAAAGATCCGCGTTTGTTTGTGTGTGTGCCTGTGAACACGATAGCTCAAAAACGAAAAGTCGGTAAAATACCAAAGTTGGTATTTAAGTTTACTATCTTCCAGGGATGCGACACGAAGATTTTGAGAAAACTCCCCCACCCTAAACTACCCTTTAGATGGAACTTTTTTCGAAAATTTTGATTTTCTTAAAAATGGCTCTAACGATTTTGATTAATGTCTTGTATATTTAAGATATTTACTTGACAAATAAAATGTATACCTTGAATTTTCTGGGAATAACCTCTGAATACTACTTTATACTGGATGAATTTTACGGAATTTTGCATAATTGCTGAACCGTAAGAGATAGACAAAATCTTACCACACAGAAAATGTAGAGCACATTAAAACACACATTTTAATGTCAGATACATTTTTTCGTGGAGTTGATCTTCTTTGAGATATTTCTTGTTTTTGGTTTCAGCTTTGAAAATCATACTTTTCTCATACAGGAATTTGTCTAATCCTGTCCACACAAACAAAGGAACTTCAGTCACATAGCAAACAGCTTTTGACTATCACTTTAACCTATGGTACTCCCTTATTTCCCTTCTACTTCTTACAAAGAAGCAAGTAATAAGACTATCTCTGCTAATTTTTTTCTCGTTTAGCATGAAGTAAATAGAAGCATAAGCTTTTTAACAATAATTTAAGTTTAGTTTAAGTCATGTGGGGAATAGGGAAAAATTCCCCGCCCCAGCCGGGATTCAATCCCGGGACCTCCGGGTGAGAAGTCAGTTCGCTGACCACTCTTAAAGAAAAACTTATTATTCATGTTAATCGCAGAAGTGGTCTTATTACTTGCCTCCTTGTAACTATTGGCTTAGTTTCGTAAAGTGTCCGTGAACACGATAACTCAAAAACAAAAAATCGGTAAAATACCAACTTGGTGTTTAAGTTTAGTATCTTCCAGGGATGCGACGCGAAGATTTTGAGAAAAATCCCCCCACCCCAAACTAAACTTTATATGGAACTTTTTTTCGAAAATTTTGATTTTCTATAAAATAGGTCTAACGATTTTGATTAAAATATTGTATATTAAAGATATTTACCTGACAAACAAAATGTGTATTTTGAATTTTCGGAGAGTAGCCTCTGAAGACTACTTTATTCTGGGTCAATTGTACGGAATTTTGCATAACTGCTAAACCGTAAGAGATGGACAAAAACTTATCACACAACAAATGTAGAGTACTTTAAAACACACACTGTATGTTATATACATTTTTTCGTGGAGGTGATTGTTTTTGAGATATTCCTTGTTTTTGGTTTCAGCTATAAAAAAACCTAATTTTCTCATACAGAACTTTGTGAACTCTTGTCCATACAAACAAAGAATTACATTCACATTGCAACCAGCTTTTGACTATCACTTTAACCTATAGTGCTCCCGTATTTCGCTTTTAGCTACAAGGAAGCAAGTAATAAGACTATTTCTGCTAATTTTTTCTCGATTAGCATGAAGTAAATAGAAGCATAATCTTTTTAACAATAATTTATTGTAGAGTTGTAGAGAAAGTCATGTGAATGGAACACCTCAGATTTTTTTATTACAATTTTCTGCTTATTGACTTTTAACAACGGGGAATTGGTTTAATTACGCCTTTCTACCTTTTCTAGTCCATATGTATGATTTTCCTAGTGGATAGAGAACTAAACTAAAAATTCGATACTAAAATTTCACCATAAATATATGTTTTGAAGTCCGCTGACATGAAGATTTTCAAGAAAATCCCACCATCCACAACTGCCCTTTACATGGAAAAATGTTCGAAATTTGTGTTTTTCTTAAAAATGGCTCCAACGATTTTGATTAAAATACTACATATTAAGGCTATTTCTATCACAAATTAAACGTATATCTTGAATTTTCTGGGAATAGTCTCTGAAGACTACTTTATTCTGAATGAATTTTACGGAATTTTGTATAACTGGCAAAACGTAAGAGATGGACAAAAACTTACCACACTGAAAATGTAGAGCACGTTAAAACACAACATTTGAGTGATATACTTTTTTTTCGTGGAGTTGATCGTTTTTGAGATATTCCTTTTTTTAGTTTCTGCTTTGAAAAATGTATACTTTTCTCACACAGGAATTTGTCAACTCCTGACATACAAACAAATGAACTTCAGTCATTTAGCAACCAGTTTTTAAAAGATTTGACTCTCGATTTAGCTTTCTACTTACAAGGAAGGAAGTAATAAAACCCTTTCTGTTATTTTTTTTTTCGATTAGTGGTGAGTAAATAGAAGAATAAGCTTTTTAACAATGATTTATTGCAGAGATGAAGAGAAAGTCATGTGAATGGAACACATCAGATTATTGTATTACAATTTTCCGCACATTGACTTTTAACAACGAGAAATTGGTTTTAATTACTCCTTTTTGCATTTTCTAGCTCGTATGTACAGTGTACATAGTGGATATAAAAGGTATGGTATTCCTAAGAAAAACTTTCAATATCGAAATGCCACACCGAACATATGAGTTTTGAGGTCCCCTGAGTGCGAAAAAAACATTTTAAGAAAAAATGTCTGTGGACAGCATAGTTCAAGTACAGAAGTTCAGTATCTTCCAAGGATGCGACAGGAAGGCTCTCCAGAAAATCCCCCCAATGCTAACTATCCTTTATATAGAATATTTTTCGACAATTTTTATTTTCTGAAAAATGGCTCTAACGATATTGACTAAAATGCTGTATATTAAGCATATTTAAATGAAAAATAAAATACATATTTTAATTTTCTGGGAATAGTCTGTAAAGAGGTATTTATTCTGGTTGAGTTTTTCTGAATTTTGCGTAACGTTTAGGCCGTACGAGATAGACGAAAAGACATAATTTATGGCATATACGTTTCTTGTGGAGTTGACTGTTTTCATAATTATTGTTATTGGTTTCAGTTTTAAACTAATTGACCTTTCACAAATGGGAACCAATGTTGTTTATTTTGTTTCTTTATTCGTCATCAAAAAATAAACAATTTTTGTTTAAACCATTTTCTTGTACAGGGTTCTTTTATCAGTATTATACTTAGTGTAATAAATGTTCAAAATGTTGTCCTTCTACCTCAATTCATTTTCCAACTCTGTGAACAAACGATTGCTGTGTCCGTAAAAGCATGTCTCTTCCAATACTGGTACAAGCATATCGTATGCGCGCCTTCATGTTCTCTGGACTCCATCTGTAGTACTGATACTCTGTGCATCTGACTTTCATCAAAGTTTAATTGTCTACACCAGAACCCTGTACAACAAAATGGTTTAAACAAAAGTTCTTTATTTTTTTGATGAGGAATAAGGAAAGAAATTAAAAATATTGGTTCCCCTTTTAAAAACCTGATGTGTTCTATTCACATGGCTGTTTCTGCATCTCTGCAATAAATTATTGTTAAAAAGTTTATTCTTTTATTTCCTTAATACTAATCGAGAACAAATTTACAGAAATTTTCTTATTACTTGCTTCCTTGTAAGCAGAAGAGAAAAAAAGGGAGTACACTAGGCTAAATCGATAATCAAGTCTTTTAAAAGTTGACTGCCATGTGATTCAAGTTCCTTTGTTTGTATGGACAGGAGTTGACAAATTCCTATATGAGAAAAATATTCTAAAGCTAAAAGCAAGAACAAAACGCTCAATTCCACGAAAAAAAATGTATACAACATAAATTGTGTGTATTATCGTGATCTACATTTTCTGTGTGTAACTTTTTTTTCTACCCCTTGCGGTTTAGCGATTATATAAATTTCAATAAAAATCATCCAGAATAAAGAGGTCTGTAGAGGCTATTCCCAGAAAATTCAAGATATACATTTTATTTGTCATATAAAAATTTCTAGAGCCATTTTTGAGAAAATAAAAAAAGTCTAAAAATATTCCATATAAAGGGTAGTTGGAGGTAGCGGATTTCTTGAAAACCTTCGTGTCGCATCCTTGGAAGATAATGAACTTAAATACCAAGTTTGGTATTTACTGGAATTTTGGTTTGTGAGCTATGCTGCCCACAGACGCACACACGCATAAAGACACTCACACGGATTTTTTCCTATTTTTTTTATTCAGCAGCTCTCAAAACGTATTTTCGGTGAAATCTTGGTGTGAAATTTTTAATGTAATGCAATGCCTTCTCTATACACTATGTACATAGTTTGTGTAGAGAAAGTAAAAATGTATTAAATTATGATCGAAACCTTCCCCAAATAAAACACAAGAAATGGTATTTATTTTCCATCATTATATGCAGCAACTTTTATTCAAGAGGTTTGTTTCCACAACGTTTGGTTTTGGAAATATTCTACAGTCTCAAGTTAGATGGTCCACCCTGTATGCTTTGGACTATTACTTTCTCTAGCCCTGTTTTGTATTCCACCCAAAAATTCGATGTCGAGTTTTCACCGGAAACACGTGTTTTAGGACCCCCTGATAAGGAATAAGGAAACAAAATAAAAACTTTTGGTTCGTATCTAAAAATCTGATGTGTACCATTCACGTGACTTTCTCTACATCTCTACAACAAATTATTCTTAAAAAGCTTATAATTCTATTTACTTCATGTTAATCAGAAATCATTAGCAGAAATAGTCTTATTACTTGCTTCCTTGTAAGTAGAAGGGAAATAAGCGAGTACCATAGGTTAAAGTGATAGTCAAAAGCTGGTTGCTCTGTCACCGAAGTTCCTTTGCAGTCGACAAATTCCTGTGTGAGAAAAGTATAAGTTTTTCATAGCAGAAACCTAAAATAAAGAATGCCTCAAAAACGACGAACTCTACCAAAAAAAAAGTACATATCATAAATTGTGTGTTTTAACGTGCTCTACATTTTTTGTGTAGTAAGTTTTTGTCCATCTCATTCAGTAAAATTCATCCAGAATAAATTACTCTTCAGAGGCTATTCCCAGAAAATTCAAGATATACATTTTATTTGTCAGGTAAATATCTTTAATATACGAAATTTTAATCAAAATCGTTAGAGCCATTTTTGAGAAAATCAAAATTTTCGAAAAAAGTTCCATGTAAACGGTAGGTGGGGGGATTTTTCTCAAAATCTTCGTGTCGCATCCCTGGAAGATAGATACTAAAGTTAAAGTTTGGTATTTTACCTACTTTTCATTTTTGAGTTATCGTGTTCACAGACACACTGGCACACGGACACACACACACACACCTACGGATCTTTTTCCGAAAATGCTTTTTTTTTAGATAAAGGAGACCCTAAAACATATATTTCCGGTGAAATCTCGGTGGAGTGCAATACCTTCTCTATACACTATGTACATAGTGCATATAGAGAAAGTAAAAACGTAGCTTGAAGTTTCATTTACGATCCAAACCTTCTCCAATTAAAAGAGAATAAATGACTTTGATATTCTACAGTTTCAAGTTAAATGGTCCAGTTTTGGACTATCACAGGTGATGTGCACATAACTGCTGCGATTAGAAAAGCACAGAATAACTTAAATTCATACTTTTTTACGTACCGCGTGCGAAGTCAAGATGATGGTTTTACGTTTTAACGGTAAGTTATACTTACAGTGGAAATCCAATTGCTGGTTAGGTCGAGCTGCTTCAACTGACGGAGGCTGTCAAACAGAGATGGTCTGATGAACGAGAGATGGTTCTTTCTTAGAGACAACAGTTCCAGGGAACCAAGATCACTGAACACATCTGCTGGCACCTGCTCGACCAAATTATCGTTCATACGTAGTCTCTTGAGCGCTTCTAGTCCTGAAACACAATGACACATTTAACTCTCTCATTACTTGTTGGATAGGTAGAGTCTGACTGAACCACCGTTGCCGGGATTTGAACCACGGATCTCCCGATCCCTAGCCGGTTGCTCTACCACTCAGCTAACATGCCAACATGCCAGGTGAATTTCTCAACTGACTCGCATGTTTCCTGGTAAACCACAAGGTGATCTCAAATTATTTTGAGATGACAATCACAATGGCGACCAAAAGTACTTTTAAGTCCCAGGATTCATAGCATAGTCAACTATTATGCTCAATTGGTATTGGATTACATTTTTTCCCCTTTAATTTGAGATCACCTTGTGGTTTACTGGAAAACATGAGAGTCGGTACAGATATTTCACAATTGAAACCAATAACAAGGAATGCCTCGAAAACGGTAAGCTCCACGAAGGAAGTGTATATAACATAACTTGTGTATTTTAACAACATCTACATGTTTTGTATAGTAAGTTTTTGCCTATATCTTACGGTTTACTAGTTATTCCAAATTAAGCATAATTCATCCAAAATAAACAGGTCTTTAGAATGTAAGACTTGAAGCTTTCACGGCGAATGTTATTCATTATGGCTTAACGGGTGATCAGCCGTGAAGCCATAATGAAGAAGGTCTTTAGAAGCTATTTCCTGAAAATTCAAGATATGCATTTTATTTGTAATAGAAATTAATTTAATATGTGGTATTTTAATCGAAATCGTTAGTCATTTTGAAGAAAAAAAAATTTTCGAAGCCTTTTCTATGTAAAGGGTAGTTAGGGGTGGGGGAATTTCTTGTATGTACACATGGGGTTAAAGAAAGTAAAAATATTTTTAGAAAAAGGTCCGTGTGTGCCTATGGACATCATTGCTCAAAAACGAAAAGACCGTTAAATACTGAACTTGGTATTTAACTTTGCTATCTTCTAAGGATGCGACACGAAGATTTTAAAGAAAATTCGCCTACTCTTTACATAGAACGTTTTTCGAAAATTTTTATTTTCTCAAAAATTGCTCAATCGATTTGGATGAAAATATATAAAATATATATTTACCTGACAATTAAAATGTATATCTTGAATTTTCTGAAAATAGCCTCTGAAGACTACTTTATTCTGAATGAATTTTACGAAATTTTGCATAACTGCTAAACCGTAAGAGATGGTCAAAAACGTACCACACAAATCATGTAGAGCACATTAAAACACAAAATTTATGTTATGCAACATTTTCTCGAGGAGCTGATCGTTTTGAGATATTCCTTATTTTTGGTTTCAGCTTTGAAAAACTTGTGCTTTTCTCATACAGGAATTTGTCAACTAGTGTCCATACAAACAAAGGAACTTCAGTCACATAGGAACCGGCTTTTGACTATTACCTTAACTTATGGTACTCCCTTATTTCTCTTCTACTTACCAGGAAGCAAGTAATAAGACTATGTCTGTTAATTTTTTCTCGGCTAGCACGAAGTAAGTTGAAGCATAAGCTTTTTAACAATAATTTGTTGCAGAGTTGTATAGAAAATCATGTGAGTGAAATACACCAGATTTTTTTTAATACAGGGGACCCTAAAACATATATTTCCGGTAAAATCTCGGTATCGAATTTTTGGGTGGAGTGCAATGCCTTGTCTATACACTACGTACATAGTGCGTACAGAGAAAGTAAAAATGTTTTCATCCGCGCCTTTCTATGATAGTGAGATATTTCCATGTTTGTGGGTGAAACTGTGTTGACTAACGCCCTCAAAGATTAACCTTTAAACAGTGAACACACTGTCCCAAAGTAGGAGATTAAGCGAACGGGAGCATCGCTTTACGCTACACAGCGATATTTGCGCCCAGGATCGACTTTAAGAGGCTTGCTACTACGCTATCTGATGCTATTGTCTCTCTCTGTCTTAATCTCCTTGTCTTTTCTCGTAACCAGGAATCGTAACGTTTATACTCGACCTACATTCTTCCTCGTCTTGGACCACCACATCTATCACGTAAAATATTCCAGTGATCATCGATCTGCTTATTGGGGAGCAAACAAAGGAAAAATGCATCACTGAACAATTAAAAGTGTATATTATACCTAATAGAAGCTCGAAAATTAAAACTCCCCTTTCTATAGCACTGACGAATTTCACTCATAATGAGCTGGCAAATTCCAAACACGGCGTATTTTCTTAAGTACGAAATAATGCAAATATGACTAAAATTAACTCACTTTTACTATGTACTATGTAGAGAAGGTATGGCACTCCACCCAAAAACTCAACGGAATTTTAACAGAAATACACATTTTACGATAAAAAAATCTGATGCGTTCCATTCACATGAGTTTCTCTACATCTCTGCAATAAATTATTATTGTTAAAAAGTCTATTCTTCTATTTACTTCATGCTAAACGAGAAAAAATTTACAGAAATAGCCTTACTACTTGCTTCCTTGTAAGTAGAAGCGAAATAAGGCAATACACTGGCTAAATCTATACTCAAATCTTTTCAAAGCTGGTTGCTGTGTGATTGAAGTACTGTTTTTGTATGGACAGGAGTTGACAAATTCCCGTACTAGAAAAGTATAAGTATTTTAAAGCCGAAAAGTTAACAAGGAGTATATAAAAAACAGCAACTCCACGAACAAAATATATACAAGATAACTTGCGTGTTTTAACGAGTTCTACATTTTTTGTGCGGTGCGTTTTAGTGTATTTCTTATGGTTTACCAGATATTCAAATTTCCCCAAAATTCGTGCAGAATAATTATATCTTCAAAGGCTATTGCCAGAAAATTAAAGATATACATTTTATTTTCCAAAATTAATATCTTACATATAAGAGATTTTATTAAAATCGCTAGAGCCATTTCTGAGAAAATCATAATTTTCGAAAAATATTACATGTAAAGCGTAGTTGGGGGTAGGAGAATTTTCTTGAAAATCTTTGTGTCGCATCCTTGGAAGATACCAAACTTAAATACCAAGCTTCGTATTTAAAGGTATTTCGTTTTTGAGCTATGCTGCCTGTAGACACACACACACGCACAAACATACACACACGATATTTTTTAAAAATGATTTGTTTGGCTGCAGTGGTCTCAAAACATGGATTTCTGGTGAAATCTCGGTATCGAATTTTCGGGTGCAATACTGTACTTCTCTATACACTATGTATGTAGTACATATAGAGAAAATAAAAAAGTAGTCTACGACCGAGCGTAATTGAGTAGTTTACGAGCTCATTTCAGATCACAAACTTGATGTTTACGGAATCCACGCGCAAAGAAGTGCAGCAAGCGTAAAGTAATTTTGTTCCAACTTTACGCTCGCCAAATAATTCACGATATTAGTGTGTATACATCACTGATCAACAGACAAGCAATTAAAATTAGTCGTGCACGATATAATGTTATGTTCAACGTCAATAAGTGACAAATATTCTTTCACAGCTCTAAAGATATCATAAATCTCAAAATCTGCCAGTTTTCTCAAAATACATCACAGAAGAATAATAATATTGGTTTGTTTTACTTTATTCTGGATGAATTTTACAGAATTTTGCATAAATGCTAAACCGTAAGAGAAGGACAAAAACTTGCCACACAAAAGCACGTAGAGCACGTTAAAACACACAATTTGTGTTATATACATTTTTTTTTTTTTCGTGGAGTTGATCGTTTTTCGCATATTCCTTGTTTTTTGTTTCAGCTTTGAAAAACTTATTCTTTTCTCATACAGAAATTTGTCAACTTCGATCCATGCAAAGAAAGGAACTTCAGTCACATAGCAACCATCCTTTGACTATCACTTTAACCTATGGTATTCCCTTATTTCTCTTCTAGTTACAAGGAAGCAAGTAATAAGACCATTTCTCTTAACGTTTATCTAGATTACCTGAAGTAGATGAAGGAATGCTCTTTTGTAAGAAAAATTTGTTTACTTAAGTAGAGAAAGTCATGTGAATGGAACGCATAAGGTTTATTTGATTGAAGGAACTCACAGCTTACATTACTTTCTCTACACGCACTATGTGCATAGAGTACAGAGAAAGTATTATATTGCACCAAAAATATCTTTACCGGAAATACATGTTTTGGGACCCCGTGAAAGCATTTTTAGGAAAAGGTCCATGTGTACAGCATAATTCAGAAACGAAAAATACGTTAAATATCAAAGTTCGTGTTTAAGTTCAGTATCTTCCACGGATGCAACACAAAAATGTTCCAGTAAATCAAAATCGTTAGACTTATTTTTGAAAAAATCAAAATTTTCGAATAAATTTCCATGTAAAGTGTGGTTTGGGGTGGGGGGATTTTTCTCAAAATGTTCGTGTCGCATCCCTGAACTTAAATACCGACTTTTCGTTTTTGAGTTATCGTGTTCACAGACACACGGACCCTTTTATGAAAATGCTTTTTTTGGATTCAGGGGACCCTAAAACATGTATTTCCGGTGAACTCTCGGATACAAATTTTTGGGTGGAGTGCAATACCTTATCTATATACTATGTACATAGTACGTGTAGAGAAAGTAAAAAGGTTTGTTATAGAGACGTAGAGAAAGTCACGTGAATGTATGACAGAGGTCGCGGCTGGATAACGTGGAAAAGCTTGCCCTAGAGCTGAAACAAACGCCTGCGCGCCTACCTAACTTGCAGGATAGGGATATCCCAGACCGCCGCGAGAAAATCGATGACAGCGCGCGCGCACGTCCTTACAATTTTACGCAAACCAACTTGGAGGAAGCTCGTACAATACGCTTCTAGTCGCGTGCTGCAGCTTTACGTTCTCCAGCACGTATGTGCAATGTGCATAGTAGCTAGAGAAGGTATGGAATTCCACCCAAAAATAGGATACCGAGATTTCATCGGAAATACATGTTTTCAGACCCCTTGAATAAAAACAATTAGTGTATCTATGTGTGCGTTGGTATGTTAAGTTTTTTTATCCTCCAAGGGTGATAAACGAAAATTTTGAGAAAAATTACCCCACCCAAAACTACCTTTTACATGGAAACATTTTCGAAAATGTTCATTTGTCAATAATGCCTCTACCGATATTGATTAACATCTCTTATATATAATTTAGTTATATAGGAGATAAAAAGAATGACTGTATCTTTGGTTGAGTGTTCAGCGAGCTGACTTCTCATCTGGAGGTCCCGGGTTCGATTTCCGGCGGGGCGGAAAATTTTTCTTTAACCAGAATTATTCCCTATTCCCCACTGAGTCTGGAAGCATATATGTGCGGGTGAATGAGTGAGTGTGTGTGTGTGTATGTGTGTTTGAGGAAAAGAAAACCGATTTAAACTCAACGTAAAGAACCTACAGAATACGACTTGTTTCTTGTGCAAAGCCACCAATATGATCCTGCCTTACATGTCAAAGGGGGCTATATAAATGAAAAAAATCTGATGTTTTCCATTCACATGACTTTCTCTACATCTCTGCAACAAATTATTGTCAGAAAGCTTAAGCTTCCATTTACTTAATTATAATCGAGAAAAAATTAGCAGAAATAGTTTTATTACTTGCTTCCTTGTAAGTAGAAGCAAAATAAGGGAGTAACATGGGTTAAGGTAATATTCAAAAGCTGGTTGCTATGTGACTGAAGTTCCTTTGTTTGTATGGATAGGAGTTAACAAATTCCTGTATGAGAAAAGTATAAGTTTTTCAAAGTTAAACTAAAAAAAAAACAACAAATACCTTAAAAACATCACCTCCACGAAAAAGAAATGTATATAACATAACTTGTGTATTTTAATGTGCTCTACATTTTTGTGTGGTGAGCTTTTATCCATTTCTTACGGTTTAGCAGATATGCAAGATTCCGTAAAATAGTCTTCAGAGACTATTGCCAGAAAATTCAAGATATAAACTTTATTTGTCAGGTAAATATCTGTAATATACAATATTTTAATCAAAATTGTTAGAGCCATTTTTTAGAAAATCAAAATTATCGAAAAAAGTTCCATGTAAAGGGTAGTTGGGGGTGGGGGGATTTTCTTGAAAATCTTCGTGTCGCATCCTTGGAAGATACCAAACCTAAATTCCAAATTTGGTTTTTAACGGACTTTTAGTTTTTGAGCTATGCTGTCCACAGACACACACACACACACACACACACACACACATAGACCTTTTGGTAAAAATGCTTTTTTTGGATTCAGGGGGACCCAAAACATGTATTTCCGGTGAAATCTCGGTATGGAATTTTTGGGTGGAATACAATACCTTCACTATACACTGTGTACATAGTTCGTATAGAGAAAGTAAAAAAGAAAATATATATCTTGAAATGTCTGTTAACGTTTATCTGGATTATCATGAAATAAATAGAATAGGCTTTTTAACAATATGTTGCTACAGAGAGGTAAGGAAATTCATGTGAATGGAGAACATCAGATTTTTTGAAAAAAGTCCGTGTGTGTGAGTATCTGTCTGACTATGTGTCTTTGGACAGTATAGTTTAAAAACGAAAAGACCCTTGAATACCAAACTTGGTATAAAATTTTGATTTTCTAATAAATATCTCTAATGATTTTGATTAAAATACCGTATATTAAAGATATTTACCTGATAAATAAAATATATATCTTGAAATTTCTTGGACAGGCCTCTGAACACCTCTTTATTCTGAATGATTTTTTTATTGAATTTTGCATAACTGGCAAAGCGTAAGAGATAGACAATAACTTACCACACAAAAGTGTAGATCACAATAAAATACACATTTTATATCACATACATTTTTGAGATATTCCATGTTATTGATTTCAGTTTTAAGTTAGCCACGCAACGAAACAGGTCTCGATTCCATAGCAACCACAATGTAAAACATTTGAATATCACTTTATTCTAGTGTATTCCCTTATTTCGCTTCTACTTACAAGGAACTAAGTAATAAAAATCGTTTTTGCTAGTGTTTATCTGAATCAGCATGAGGTAGATAGAAGAATAAGCTTATTAACTATAATTTTTATAGAAATTTAGAGAAAGTCATGCGAATGGAGAACATCAGATGTTTTATTTGAAGTCCATAAAATAATTTAAATATTCCTGAATATAAAAAAGGTATAATTGACCACCAGGCACCACTTTTAAATGCCTTAACTGGAGCTACAGCAAAGCATTAGAGATGAAACTGCACTGGACTCGACAAGAAAAACTTCAGTTCGACGAGATCTCATTCACATCATGCAAAGTAAAAAACAAAGTTGTACAGAAGCTAAGCAGCAATTCAAGAAGACAAGGACAGAAATGGCAGCAGCAGCAGCAGAGGAGAGGAAAAGGTAAGCTGAGGGCCCAGCCGACCAAACTGGTGGATTTTAATGTGAGCCATGCTACTGATATTTTCAGCATTTCGCTTCCTGTAAAATGTTCCTTGTGAAGCAGTTTTTGTCTTACACAAATAGAATTTGGTGTAATGTTCGCAGAGAGACAATGAATTAGAATTGTTCTAGGTTTTACTGTCAGATTTATTTAAGCAGATATTTTTAAGTTTCAGCCACCATAATTATATTTTTTTGGAAAAAAAAAGTACACAATTTTAGACCCTAAACCAAAGGAGACACAGAGAGCCGTAGGTCAATTTCAAAAAGAAGATGTATTCTGAAGACAGGGTTAAAATATTAGACCAAAATTTTAGTGAGATGACAAAAACATAAACGAATTTGACAATAACTTCCAAATTATCAAAGCAAAATGGATGACAAGGCCACTGTAAATTATTTGCATTATATTACATCTGTGGTAAACATTTCAAAAGGCTAGCATTTATTATTTGGAATTTCAAACTTTCAGTCAAATATCTACGACACGGCACCAACAGCTTTACTTCCCTTCCGAAGGAAGCCAGCTAAAGATTTTTACGCCCGAAAAAATCCATCGTACCCTGCCGGATTTGAACCCGCGACCTTAGGTATATGAAGCTAGCGTAGTAACCATTACAACCTGGAGGGCGACTTAAAGGTAATGAACCTTTGGCTTCAAACTCGTCCGGAGTGACAGAAGAGGTTCCTGGTTCGATCCCAAGCGACCACATGTGCGATTTGTAGTAGACAAAGTGACTCAGGTTTTCTCCGACTTCTCCTGCCGTCGCATTCCACCGGTGCTCCATCTTCATTCCATTGTCATCGCCTGTGGTGCCACAAGTAGTTAAAGCGGGCGTTAAACAATACCAAACATAATCTGATGAGTTCCATTTACACGACTATTTCTACATCTCTGTAACACTATTGTTAAATAGCTTATGCTTCTATCTACTTCATGATAATCGAGAAACAATTAGCAGAAACAGTCTTATTACTTGCTTCCTTGTAAGTAGAAGAGAAATAAGGGAGTACCATAGGTTAAAGTGACAGTCAAAAGCTGGTTGCTATGTGACTGAAGTTCCTTTGTGTGGAGTTGACAAATTCCTGTATGAGAAAAGTAAGTTTTTCAAAGCTGAAACCGAAAACAAGGAATATCTAAAAAACAATTAACTCCACGAAAAAAAAAATTATATTACATATGTAAATTGTGTGTTTTAACGTGCTCTACATTTCTGTGCGGTAAGTTTTTATCCATCTCTTACGGTTTAGCAGTTTTGCAAATTTCCGTAAAATGCAATCAGAATAAAGACGTCTTCAGAAGCTACTCCCAGAAAAATCAAGATATACATTTTATTTATCAAGTAAATATCTTTATTATACGATATTTTAATCAAAATGGTTAGAGCCATTTTCAAGAAAATCAAATTTTTTTAAAAAAGTTCCATGTAAAAGGTAGTTGGGGGTGAGGGGATTTACTTGAAAATCTGCTTGTCGCATCCTTGAAAGATACCAAACTTAAAAACCAAGTTTGGTCTTGAACGTCTGTTTGTTTTTGAGCTATGCTGTCCACAGACACACACACACACACACACACACACACACACACACACACAGACGAACCTTTTTCTGAAAATGCTTTTTTTTTGGGGGGATTCAGGGGGACCCAAAACATATTTTTTTCGGTGAAATCTCGATATCGAATGTTTGGGTGCAATTCAATAAATTCTTTATACATAGTACGTGTAGAGAGAGTAAAAATGAAAAGACGTCCAAAAGAAAGTTCTGTACTTTGACTGCATACCTTTAAAGACTCCTGGTGGTACATGTTCCAGAATGTTGCTTGAGAGATCCAGTTCCTCCAGGTACCGAAGATCTTCAAATATGGTGTCCGGGAGATCCTCCAGTTTGTTATTCGACAGGTGTATCACCGTCAGCTTCTTCGTGCCTCGGAACAATCCGTCAGATAAGTGGCGAAGAGCGTTCACAGAGAGGTCGCTGAAAATGGCAATTACAGTTGCTCAACACAAACACACATTTCATATGTCCTGAATTTTAATTTTCTCATACTCCGCTCGCAATTTTTAGTTTTTCACGTAAATATTAAAGAGCATGCTTATAAAATAACAAATGTGCAATAAAAATCTGCAGGAAATTAAAATGGTATTACTTGATGCCATAATAATAATAATAATAATAGTTGGCTATACTATTGATTCTGTGACTTAGTACTTACAGCATAGTAAGTCGCCATTGGGGTTGTCATCTCAAAATAATTTGAGAACACCTTGTGGTTTACCGGGAAACATGCGAGTCAGTTGAGAAATTCAATGTTATGTCGGCATGTTGCCATGGTAGCTCAATGGTAGAGTAACCGGTTAGAGACCGGGAGATCCGTGGTTCAAATCCCGACTATGGCACTGAATTCTTCAGTCTGACTTTAACTATCCAACTCCTGTCCTACACAAAAACATTTACTCAAATAATAATGCTACAAAAGATGGTCTCAGTCTAAGGTTACAAAACCTGCAGTGAAACGAGTATATTTTATTTGGTACAACCAGTAGAACCATGAGTCGTCTCCTTAGCGCGGCTGCTTGCCAAGTTGTAAACCTAGGTTCGACTCCCGGTACCGGTGTGGGTAATTTTTCACCGCTGGGAGACCTGGTTCGGGGTGCACTCAGCCTCGCAAGGCTCCTGGGGGGTCTCGCGGGAAGTCAGTGTCTCGTTCCAGCAGTGTTCTCAGCTTCGTTGGTGCAGATTCCACTCCTAATGTTCTAATATAATTATCTCAGGGGTTTGTGGGTGAGGCTAATATTAAAAACATTGCATTTCCCTTACGATTTGAATTTATTGTGTCACAGGTTTAACGGGTGGTTAGCTTGTTTCCTTAAAAATGTGTTGTAAATAAATACTATCCAACCACTTAAATTATTAATCAGGAGCCTAATCCAACCATCTGCACATCACTCCCCCACCACTGTAGCACGTGGACGTGCGCGCAACACAATGTGGCGTGAACACAATCTCAACAGAGTAACAGTAAGAGAGAATAACTACATAAGAGATCTGCCTTGCCTTAAATACTGATCCTGGATGGCGCCATAAAATGGAACAGTATCCTATTGGTTCTTAGTTAGCATCACCTTACAAGTTATGAGAATAAATTGTGCCAAGTTTTGACGTCATAGCAAAACATGACGCGTTTGGAAAAACTCAATGGTTCCTTCTCACTTTAACTTTATGCTTGCTTTGTCTGATTCTCCAGTTCCCTGTGCTACTTGGAAGACAAGTCACTGTTCCTGTCTCACTTTTTGTCTGTTCTTTTCTATCTTACATTCTTTAGCCTACACCCTGTGCTCATTAGCAGGTGGTGGTTGGTGAACTGTTACTTGGAATTAAGCTAGCTCGCCTTGCCTTAATTACTTAATTTACAACAACTCGCTTTTATACATATTTTTACCCTTAAATATTCACAACTATTTTACAAAGTTTCTACAAGCTTATAATATTATATATAATTTCCCTTTTTATATGTTTTGTGAGCATATGGTATGTGCTCCTACAGGGGCCAATTGAGATGTAGCGGCTCCAGATCGAGAAGACCGCATCAACCGGCCGGGAGGCGCTGATCACGTCTCACCCTCCAGCACTCATGACGCCTTTGGACCGAGATGGCGGATGCAGCGGCCGGGTGGTATCACAAGGTCCCTTATGAAATGACGTGCCTTGGAGTTAATACAAACTATCTGATAGTACATACATTCTATTGTTTTTCTTTCTCTACACGTACTATGTACATAGGGAATAAATAAGGTATTGAACTTCACCCAAAAATTCTATACCGATACTTCACCAGAAATATATAGGGTCCCGTGTATAAAAAAAAAAAAAAAAAAAAAAAGCATTTTCAGAAAAAGGTCCGTGTGTGTGTGTGTTCGTGTGCCTGTGAACACGATACCCCAAAACTAAAAGTCGGAAAACTACCAAACTTGGTATTTATGTTTAGTATCTCCCAAGTATGAGACACAAAGATTTTAAAGAAAATCCCCCACCGCCAACTACCCTTTATATGGAGAAATTTTCGAAAATGTAGATTTTCTTAAAAATGTCTGTAATGATTTTGTTTAAAAACTCTTATATTTAAATCAGATGCATGAAAAATAAAATGTATATCTTGAATTTTCCGGGAATAACCTCCGAAGAGCACTTTATTTTGGATGATTTATATTGAATTTTGCATAACTAGTAAACCGTAAGGCATAGACAAAAATTTACAACACAAAATATCTAGATCACGATAAGACACTCAGTTTATTTCATATATATTTTTTCGTGGAGTTGATTCTTTTTGAGATATTCCTTGTTATGGTTTCACCTTTGAAAAACTTACACTCTTCTCGTCAAAGAGGAATCTGTCAACTCCTGTCCATACAAACAAAGGAACATCAGTCACATAGCAACCAGCTTTTGACTATCACTTTAACCTATGCTACTCCCTTATTTCGCTTCTACTTACAAGGAAGCAAGTAATAAGACTATTTCTGCTAATTTTTCTCGATTAGCATGAAGTAAATAGAAGCATAAGCTTTTCAACAATAATTTGTTGCAGAGACGTAGAGAAAGTCATGTGTAGGAACACATCAGATTGACTTTGTTCAAGTCTACATATAGCGCAGCCTGTGGATGTTTGGCAACGCCGCCAGGATGCCACTTATACTGTAATAGTGTCTGTATAAAGTACTGCGCATGCTCTCATTTTGCTGATTACTAATTGAATGAAATCACTCAATTACTGTACATATTGCAGGTTCAGCCTTTTCCAAATCCCAGCAAAATTATACCAAGTCAGCTCCGAGCTTTCCAAAGCTCTTCTAAATACATGAACTGCCATTACTAGCTACCAGCTGTTAAATAACCTTCCTTACCTTTTACAAGCCTTCAAGTTAGTCGTTTCAAAGCAATTTCATTTGTAGTCATAAATTATGGATATCCTTAAATTATTTTATTTCCGTTTTGTTGAGGTAGAAAAATGTTTACCTTTCTTGCTTTCTCTACCTATACATGGTGTATAGAGACGGTATTGTATTGCACCTAAAAATTCAATACTAGCTTTCACCGCAAGTACATGTTTTGAGACCCCATTGATTCCAAAACAAATCTGATGTGTTCCATTTACTTCATGCTTATCGAGAAAAGTTAGCAGAAATAGTCTCATTACTTGCTTCCTTGTAGGTAGAAGTGAAATAAGGGAGTACCATAGGTTAAAGTGATAGTCAAAAGATGGTTGCTATGTGACTGAAGTTCCTTTGTTTCTATGGACAGGAGATGACAAATTCCTGTACGAGAAAAGTATACGTTTTTTAAAGCTGAAACCAATAAAAGCGATATCCCAAAAACGATCGACTCCACAAAAATTATGACAAATTGTGTGTTTTATCCTGATATACATTTTTATGTAGTAAGCTTTTGTCTATCTCTTACGGTTTACCAGTTATGCAAAATTCAATAAAAATCATACAGAAAAAAGAGGTCTTTAGACGCTATTCCCAGAAAATTCAAAATATGCATTTTATTTGTCATGTAAATATTTTAAATTTAAGATGTTTTAATGAAAATTGTTAGAGCCTTTTTTGAGAAAATAAAAGAGGAAGTAAAAATAAAGGGTCATTGAGGGAGTGGATCGAGGAAAGCACGTCGCCTACCAGATGATACCTAGCGGACGTTAAAGAACATGACACCATTGGCAGATTTGACACACGACACGGCTGTCAATGTAGGGGAATGAAGTGCTCGACAGATCATCATATTTTCATCATCCAAACCTATTTTAGATCTGGTAGAATAATTGAAGGAACGCTTCATTACGCTGCGGCCGCTACGTTCATGAATTTCTTCAGGCTTTCCCTGAGTTTCGGCTGCTTTTGCGACGCCTTGTAAAAAATCTGAAGTGTGCCATTCACATGACTTTCTCTACATCTCTGCAACAAATTCTAGCTATTTACTTCACGCTAATTGAGAAAAAATTAGCAGAAATAGTCTTATTACTTGCTTCCTTGTTAGTAGAAGGGAAATAAGGGAGTACCAGTTTTTTTAAAGCTGAAACAAAACAACAAAAAACAAAAAACAAAAAACAAAAAAAAAACATAAATTGTGTGCTTTAACGTCCTCTACATTTTTTGTGTGGTAACCCTTTACCCATCTCTTACGGTTTAGCAGTTACACAAAATTCCGTAAAATTCATCCAAGAATAAAATGATCTTCAGAGGCTATTCCCAGAAAATTCAAGGTACACATTTTATTTTTGAGGTAAATATCTTTCATATATGATATTTCAATCAAAATCGTTACAGCCATTTTTGAGAAAATCAAAATTTTCGAAGAAATTTCCATGTAAAGGGTAGTTTGGAATGGGGGGATCTACTTCAAGATCTTCGAGTCGCATCCTTGGAAGATACCAAACTTATATACCAAGATTGGTGTTTTACCGACTTTTCGTTTTTGAGTTATCGTGTTCACAGGCACACGGACACCGCACACACGGACACACACACACACACACACACACACACTGACTTTTTCTGAAGATGCCTTTTTTGGATACAGGGGACCCTAAAACATATTGCCGGTGAAATCTCGGTATCGAATTTTAGGCTGGAGTGCAATACCTTCTCAATACCATATGTATATAGTACGTGTAGAAAAGGTACTAATACCAAGGCCTGAGGTTGAAGTAAATTTATGCTTTAGTTATGTTTTCCTGTTACATAAGGGATGTAATATTGTGTTTTGTTTCTGTTTATTGTATGTTTACTCTCTCCAATTCAAACGCAGTGCTCAGAGCTGAAACCCATAAATTCGTACCGAAATTTCACTAGAAATACAGCTTTTAGTGTGGTTTAAATTAAATATCTGAGGTCTTCCATTCCATGACTTTTTCTACATCTCTTTAACAAATCATTGTTAAAAAGCGTACTGTTATATCTTCTTCATTTTAATCGACATAAACATTAGCAGAAATGGTCTTATTATTTAGTTCCTTATAAGTAGAAGGGAAATAAAAGAATACAGTAGGCTAAAGCTGTTGCTATATGGTTGAAATCCGTTTATTTCATTACAGGAGTTGAAATATTCCCGTATGAGAAAAGTTTAAATATTTAAATATTAAACGAATAACAAGGAATATCTCGGATGTAGTCAACGCCACGGATAAAATGTATATGACACACATTGTGTGTTTTAATTAGATTATTTTTACTTTCTCTTGCCCCGCATGTACAATGTACATAGAGATAGAGAAGTATTGTATTCCAGATAAAATTCAATGTCGAGATTTCGCCGGAAATACATGTTTTAGGACCCCCTGAGTCCAAGAAAAAACTTTTCAGATCCATATGTGTGTGTGTGTGTGGGAGTGTGTGTTTGGACAGCATAGCTCAACAACGAAAAGACGGTTAAATACCAAAATTGGTATTTAAATTTGATATCTTCCAAGGATGTGACACGAACATTTTCAAGAAAATCCACCCATCCCATTACTCTTTATATGAAACAGTGTTGTTTTTCTTAAAAATGGGTCTAAGGATTTGATACAAAATGCGACATATTAGAGTCATATCTATCAAAAATAAAATTAATATCTTGAATTTTCCAGGAATAGCTTTTAAAGACTTGTTTGTTCTGGATGAATTGTGCTTAATTTGGTATAACTAGTAAACCGTAAGAGAAGGATAAAAACTTCCCAGACAAAAAATGTAGATCTTGTTAAAATACGCAAGTTATGTCAAATACATTTTTTTTCGTGGAGCTTACCATTCTCGAAGCATTTCTTGTTATTAGTTTCAATTGTGAGCACACTTTTTTCAGACGGGAGTGCCCGTTTTTCTTTTGTTCCACTCCTGGTCAAGCAAAGAAGCGATTTGCAATGAAAATGGCATAACGAATATGTTTAAAACATTTGACTATCACTTTAGCCTAGTGCATTCCCTTAGTTTCATTCTACTTATAAGGAACTAAGTAACAAAATTCTGCTAATGTTTATCTCGATTAGCGTGGTGTTGAAAGAAGAATTATCTTTTGTAAGAAGTTTGTTTGTAGAGTAGTTAGAGAAAGTCATGTGAGTGTAACTCATCAGATTTTTAATATAGAAAGTTGTTGCACAATTCATCCAGAATAACGAGGTCTGACGATGCTATTGTCTAATAATTCAAAATAAACATTTTATTTCTGATGTGAATATGTTCAATATACGGCATTTTAATCAAAATCGTTACAGCCATTTTTGAGAAAATCAACATTTTTGAAATTTTTTCCATGAAAATGGTAGTTAGGGGTGGAAGATTTTCATAAAAATCTTTACATCGCATACCTGGAAGATCTTAAATCTCAAGCTTTATAGTTTACGGACTTTTCGTTATTGAGTATTTGTGTTCACAGGACACACGTACCTTTTTCTAAAATCCTTTTTTTATACCGGGGAACCTAATAAATGTACTTTGGTGCAATCCAGGTATTAACTTTTTACTTTCTCTACAAGTACTATGTACATAGTGTATAGAGAAACTATTGCATTCCACCCAAAAATTCGATACCGAAATTTCACCAGAAATACATGTTGTGGGTGCCCCTGAATTCAAAAGAAGCATTTTCAGAGAAAAAGGTCCGTGTGTGTGTTTATTTTGTCTCTGTGTCTATGAACAGCATAGCCAAAAACGAAAAAACAGTTGGATACCAAACTTGGTATTTAAATTTGGTATCTTACAAGGATGCAACACGAAGATTTTCAAGAAAATCCCACCACCCCCAGCTACCCTTTACATGGAAATTTTTTCGAAAAATTTTATTTTCTTATATTGGGCTCTAACGACTTTGATTAAAATATCGTATATTAAAGATATTTACCTGACAGACAAAATGTATATCTTGAATTTTCTGGGAATAGCTTCTGAAGACTACCTTACACTGGATGAATTTTACGGAATTTTGCATAACTGCTAAATCGTAAGAGATAAACAAAAACTTACCCCACAATAAATGTAGGGCACATTAAAACACTCGATTTTTGATATATAGAGTTTTTTACGTGCAGTTGATCATTTTTGAGATATTCCTTGATTTTTGGTTTCAGCTTTGAAAAACATACTTTTCTCATACGGGAATTTGTAAACTCGTGTCCATACAAACAAAGGAACTTCAGTCACCTAGTAACTAGCTTTTGACTATCACTTTAACCTATGGTAGTCCCTTATATCGCTTCTACTTACAAGGAAGCAAGTAATAAGACTATTTCTGCTAATTATTACTCGATTATCATGAAGTAAACAGAAGCATAAGCTTTTTAACAATAACTTGTAGCAGAAATGTAGAGAAAGTCAAATGAATGGAACACATAAAATTTTTGGGTGGAGTGTAATATATTCTCTGTATACGTATGAAGTATAGAAAGTAAAATATCATTTTTAAACAACAATGTCTGATTGTCAACAGGATCCATCAAAAAGGAAATGTCTGTTAAATACCACAATTGACATATAACTTCACATTCTTCAAAGGATGCGACCCGAAGATTTTCAAGAATATGCGCAAAATACAAACTACCCTTTACCGGAAAAATTAAAAAAGATAACAAATCTGATCTGTTTCTCTGCAACAAATTATTGTTAAAAATCTTATGCTTCTATTTACTTTACGCTAATCGAGAAAAAATCAGCAGAAATAGTCTTATTACTTGCTTCTTTGTAAGTAGAACCGAAATAAGGGAGTACCATAGGTTAAAGTGATAGTCAAAAGCTGGTTGCTATGTGACTGAAGTTCCTTTGTTTGTATGGACACGAGTTGACAAATACCTGTATGAGAAAAGTATAACTTTTACAAAGCTGAAACCAAAAACATAGAATATCTCAAAAATGATCAACTCCTCGAAAAAATGTATATGACATAAACTGTGTGTTTTAACGTGCTCTACATGTTTTGTATGGTAAGTTTTTGTCCATCTCTTACGGTTTAGCAGTTATGCAAAATTTATCCAGAATAAAATAAACTTCAGAGGCTATTCCCAGAAAATTGAAGATATACTTCTTATTTGTCAAGTAAATATCTGTAATATACGATACTTTAATCAAAATCGTTAGAGCCATTTTTAAAAAAATCAAAATTTTCGAAAAGAGTTCCATATAAAGTATAATTGGGGGTGGGGGATTTTCTTGAAAATCTGCTGTTCGCATACTTGGAAGATACCAAACTTAAATACCAAATTTGTATTTTACCGACTTTTCGTTTTTGAGTTATTGTGTTCACAGACACACAGACTCACACACACAAGGCCTTTTTTCTGAAAATGCTTTTTTTTTTTTTGCATATTTTTTTCGAATTTTTGGGTGGAATACAATACCTTCTCTATACACTATGTACATAGTATGTGTAGAGAAAGTAAAACACCAGAAATATCAAAAGTGGTTCCACTGATTTTGATTGCAATACCGTATATTTTTTAGATATTTATATACAAATATTATGTATATCTTGAAATTTCTGGGAATAGTCCCTGAAATCCTCTTCATTCCAAGGTTTTGCATAACTGGTAAACCGTAAGACAAAAAGAAATTTATTACACAACTCGTGTCCATACAAACAAAGGAACATCAGTCACATAGCAACCAGCTTTTGTCTATGGTACTCCCTTATTTCACTGCTACTTACAAGGAAGCAAGTAATAAGACTATTTCTGCTAATTTTTTCTCGATTAGCACGAAGCAAATAGAAGAATAAGCTTTTAAATAATTATTTGTTACAGAGATGTAGAGAAAGTCATGTGAATGGAACACATCAGTTTTTTAAAAAAGTTTTTTAGGTGAATTAAAAAGCTGTATTTGGGTGATATCTTGGTTTTAAATGTTTGGATGAAATGCATTACCTCCTCTACAGACTGACTACATAGCTCTTATTTAGTACGGAAACTACAAATATCGCTTAAATTAATTAAAACTAGCATACCCTAAGTTAAAAGAATAACATTCCTTGCATATTTTGTATAACTTACAGTGTTTCAAGGTTGGAGAGTTTCATAAAAATTCTTTCGGGGAGTTCCACAATTCGGTTTCTGTGCAGTCTCCTGAAATAAATAACAAATAAATAAATATCTGTTAGAAAAGCTGTTTAAAACCAATACTTCCTATAGGTAGGTAATGACATACAGAAAAGCTTTAGAACAGTGAGAACTTAAGTTGTGAAGCTTGAAAATAGGGGAAAGAAAATGGAGAAAGTTTGAATGGTAATTTGACGGTCAAGGTACCATTTTTACTTTCTCTACACATACTATGTACATTGTGTATAGAGAACTCATTGTAATGCACCCAAAAATTCAGAAAAAGGTCCGTTAGTGTCTGTGTGTGTTAAAGACATTTCTATTACAAATAAAATGTATATCTTGAATTTTCTGGGAATAGCTTCTGAATACTACTTTATTCTGGATGAATTTTACGGAATTTTGCAAAACTGCTAAACCGTAAGAGATAGACAAAAACTTATCACACAAAAATGTAGAGCACATTAAAACACACACTTCATGTAATACACACTTTTGTCGTGGAGTTGATCGTTTTTTGGATATTCCTTGTTTTTTGGTTTCAGTTTCGAGAAACTTAATACTTTTCTGATACAAGAATTTGTCAATTCCTGTCTGTACAAGACTCTTTGTGCTATTTTTTTTCTTGATTAGCATAAAGTAAATAGAAGCACAAGCTTTTAAACAATACTTTGTTGCTGAGATAAAGAGAAAGTCATGTGAATGGTACACATCAAAATTTTACTTGAAGGATTTCCATACATTGTATTAGTGCCTCCCCGAAGAATTAACCCATATCTTAAAAGCGACTCAAAAATATACACTTCTGACATATTCAGGAAGAACACCCTCTTTCAGATTTCTTATCATACTAGACAGTCTTTTTCTTTTCAGATATTCAGTAGGAAAAACCCAGGTTAGTTGGCTATCAATATGAACTCCTAGAAATTTAGAGAATCGTTGGAGCCATTTTTAGAAAAAGAAAATTTGTAAAAAATTGTCCATGTAAAAGTTAGGATAGGGTGGGGTCATTTTTTTACTTTCTCTATACGTACTATGTACATATTGTATACAGAAGCTATTACACTCCACCCAAATATTCGATACCGAGATTTCACCGGAAATATATGTTTTAGGGTCCCCTATATCCAAAAAAAAAAGCATTTTCAAAAAAAGGTCCGTGTGTGTGTGTCCGTGTGTCATTGAACACAATAACTCAAAAACGAAAAGTCGGGAAAACACAAAATTTGGTATTTATGTTCAGTATCTTCCAGGAATGCGACACAAAGATTTTGAGAAAAATTCCCCCACTCGAAATTACCCTTTACATGGAACTTTTTTTGGAAAATTTTGATTTTTTCAACAATAGCTCTAACGATTTTGATTAAAATAACGTATATTAAAATATTTACTTGACAAATAAAATATATATCTTCAATATTCTGGGAATAACCTATGAAGCTTACTTTATTCTGATAAAATTTACGGAATTTGGCATAACTGCCAAACTGTAAGAGACAGATAAAAACTTACTGCACAAAAAATGTAGAGAACGTTAAAACACACAATTTATGTTATATACACTTTGTTCATGGAATTGCTCGTTTTGTTGATATTCCTTGTTTTGGGTTTTAGCTTTAAAAACCTTGTCAACTCCTATCCATATAAACAAAGCAACTTCAGTCACTTAGCAACCAGCTTTTAACTATTACTTTAACTTATGCTACTTCCTTATTTCGCTTCTACTTACAAGGAAGCAAGTAATAATACTTTCTGATAATTTTTTCTCGATTAGCATGTAGTAAAAAGAAGGATAAGCCTTCTAACCACAATTTGTTGCAGAGATATAGAGAAAGACATGTGAATAGAACACATCAGATGTTTAATCTTCGTGTCGCATCCTTGCAAGATAATCAAGTTAAATACCAAGTGTGGAATTTAACGGTCTTTTTGAGCTATGCTGCCCACAGGCACATGGATATTTGCTACTCCTTGTTCTTGGTTTTTTTTTTATTTTATTTTTTTTATTCAGGGGGTCCCAAGACATAGGAGGGCCGTTTTTTTTCAACTTCCAATAGGCTATAAATTAAAAACAAGTTCATAGAAAACAATTATTTTATTACTAAAAGTTTTGTACACTTATGGTTACTTTTCAACGGAATCACCGAAAAGATTGAGACATTTAACATACCTGCGGACAAGCTTTGCGATTCCCGCTTCAAAAAATGTTTCCAGCAATGATTTCAAATGGGCATGGACGTTGGTTTGAAAGTGCTGCCCTCCTAGCTAAGTCTTCAGTTCAGGGAAAAGGTGAAAGTCGCTGGGTGCCAGGTCAGGACTGTACGGCGGATGATCAAAATGTTCCATTGAAATTGTTCAAGGAGCCGATGGGTTGTGCCAGCAGTGTGTGGACGAGCGTTGTCATGGATCAGCACAATTCCTGAAGTCAGCATTCCACTTCGTTTGTTTTGAATGATTCTCCGTAAACGTCATAAAGTACAAAGATCTTCAAAACAACGTCAATGCTCATTTGAAATCATTGGCGGCAACATTTTTGGAAGCGGGTATTGCAAAGCTTGTGCACAGGTACGATAAATGTCTCCATCTTTTCGGTGATTATGTTGAAAAGTAACCATAAGTGTACAAAACGTTTATTAATAAAATAATTGTTTTCTATGACCTTGTCTTTTATTTACAGCCTATCGGAGGTTGAAAAAAGGCTGTATATATATTTCCGGTGAAATCTCGGTATGGAGTTTTTGGGTGCAATACAATACTTTATACACGTGAAGAGAAGTGATAAAATCAACATTTCTAGTGGGTTCTCTAGATGACCGAGTTAAAACTCTAGGTCATGGATAGCAACAGATAAAACTAACCAAGCGAAGGAAAGGCGTTTCAAAATCCTGCAGCATCAGTTTCGTGTTGTCATTAGCAGATGGCCACAGTCACAACAAAAAATCTCTGAAAACAAAAGACTGTTTATGCTCGGCGCTATGGAAGCCGGAATTTTGACAATACTGACCTTTGCGCGGTTGCTCTGTGTTTTGTTTGTGAAATTCAGCTCCGTTTGGATAAACAAAACACGTTCAAAACGGTCTCTCATTTTTACCAGGGATTCCAAATGTGTCGTGTTTACTATCTGCTCTCACAGACTGACGAGAGAAAACTGCTCCCAAGCAACGGACTTTTACGCTTGTATTTAAGAGGTGCTGGGAATGAGGTTTCATGAGCATATTTACTTTCTCTATGTACAAGCACATAGTGGATAGCATTTTTAGAAAAAAGCTCCTTTGTGTGTGACTGTGGATATCATAGCTCAAAAAAGGAATTTCGGTTAAATACCAAGTTTGGTATTTAAGTTCAGTAACTTCCAAGAATGTGACAACGAAGCTTTTCAAGAAAATCCCCCACCACAAATTATCCTTTACATGAAACATTTTAGAAAACTTTCTTATGTTCCAAATGGCTGTAACGATTCTAATTAAAATAACGTATATTAAAGATTTTCATTCACATCGCAAATAAACTGTATATTCTGAATTTTCTGGGAATAGTCTCTGAAGAGTTTTTTATTCTGGTCGAGTTTTGCAAACAATTAAGCCGTAAGAGATAGACAAAAACTTACTTCACAAAAATATATATCTCGTTGAAGCACATAATTTAAGTCATATACCTTTTTACTTTCTCTACACGTACTATTTATATAGTGTATAGAGAAGGTATTGCATTCCACCCAAAAATTCGATACCGAGATTTCACCGGAAATATATGTTTTAGGGTCCCCTCTATCCAAAAAAAGTATTTTCAGAAAAATGTCCATATGTGTGTGTGTGTGTGTGTGTCCTTGTGTCCGTGTGACTTTGAACACGATAACTCAAAAACGAAAAGTCGGTAAAATACCAAACTTGGTACTTAAGTTTAGTATCTTCCAGGGATGCGACACGAAAATTTTGAGGAACGTCCCCCTACCCCGTACTACCCTTTATATGGAACTTTTTACGAAATGTTTAAATTTATCAAAAATGGCTCAAACAATTTTGATTAAAGTATCGTAATTTAAAGATATTTACCTGTATAAAATGTATATCTTGAATTTTCTGAGAATAGCCTCTGAAGACTATTTTATTCTGGATAAATTTTACGGAATTTTGCATAAATGGCAAACCGTAAGAGATGCATAAAAGCTGACCACACAAAAATGTACAGCACGTTAAAACACACAATTTATGTTAAATAAATTTTTTTCGTGGAGTTGATCGTTTTTGAGATATTCCTTGTTACTGGTTTCACCTTTGAAAAACTCAGCTTTTCTCATACGGGAATTTGTCAACTCCTGTCCATACAAACAAAGGAACATCAGTCACATAGCAACCAGCTTTTGACCATCACTTTAACCTATGCTACTCCCTTATTTCGCTTTTACTTACAAGGAAGCAAGTAATAAGACTATTTTCTGTTAGTTTTTACTCGATTAGTATGAAGTAAATAGAAGCATAAGCTCTTTAACAATAATTTGTTGCAGATATGTAGAGAAAGTCATGTGAATGGAACACATTAGTTTTTTTCTGAAACATATACTACGTTTGAACTACAGTTATGTTAATCTGAGTACTAAATTTTTTAAACTTGGATAAATAATTAGCAACATACAAATTCATTAAAAATGTTATTATATAAATAATTTGATTGATCAAAATGTACTATACAACTCAAAATTTGAGAGCATTTGTTGACATTTTTATTATTTGTAAGACAGATGTAAAACCTACATATGTGGTTAGAGAAGGGATTGCACTACGCCCAAAAATTTGACACCGAGGTTGCACCGGAAATATATGTTTTGAGACCTTCTGAATCTAAAAAAGAGCATTTTAAAAAGAGATTCCGATAAATGCCAAGCTTGGTATTTAAGTTTAGTATCTGCCAAAGATGCGATATGAAGATTTTCAAGCAAATTTTCCATTTCAAATTAATCTTCACATGAAAAAATGTGCGGACATTTTGATTTTCACAAAAATGGATCTAACGATTTTCATTAAAATATCGTATATTATAGATATTTATATAATCAATGAATTGTAATTTTTGTAAATAACCTTTGAAGATCTCTTCATTCTGAATAAATGTTGCACCACTGGTAAACGATAAGAGATAGACTAAAAGTGGAAGGGTAATAGGGGAGTACAATAGGCTAAAGCGATAGCCGAATCCTTTAAAAGTCTGTCGCTATGTGAAATAATAAAGTTGGCGTTTAGGTTCGCTTTATTTGGTGTCTTTGAGAAAAGTTAATATTAAAATTCTAACTAATAACAATGCATATCTCGAAAATGATCAACTCTACAATAAAAACGTTAATGACATAAATTATGTGTTTTAAAGAGGTCTACATTTTTGTGTATTGGCTTTTTGTGTATCGCTTACGGTTTAAGCGTTGTGTAACATTTTGTAAAACTCATCCAGAATAAGAGGCTATTATCAGGAAATCCATAATATACATTTTATTAGTGATGTAAATATCTATATTCAGTGACATTTTAATCAAAACCATTATAACCAATGTTGAGAAAAACAAAACTTTGAAAAAGAAATCCACGTAAACGTTAGTTTGTGGTGGACGATTTTATTGAATACCTTAATGTGGCATCCTTGGAAGATAGTAAATATAAATACCAAGTATGGTATTTAGCGGTATTTTTGTTTTTGAGCTCTCTATCCACGTACAGACACTGACAGGGACCTTTTTCTAAAAATGATTATTTCCGACTCAGGGGAACTCTAAACGTATGTGCTAGGGGAAGTAAAAATACCTTTGTGGGATTTCAGAAGACATCTAAACGTCTATTTTAGGAAGAAATCCCAGTATCAAATTTTATGTGGAATACAGTAATCTACTTACCTAGTATAGGAAGGTGGAAGGGAAAATATAAAATATAAACTATTTTTCAAAATTCCTGAATAATTCAGATTTACTTGCTCATATTGCTAATGTACTTACAAATGTGTGAGACCTTCTAAGTAGTCAAATAAGGTCCCAGGCAAATAGTCTATGTGGTTGTCAAATAAATCCCTGAAATAGAAATGATTCCTATTAAAGTTAGACAGTTCTAATTCCTTAACTTCCAACCAACATACATCCTTTTAACTACCAATTAAACTGATCATATTATCGCCACATGTAAAGTGGTACCTATGGGATGGATAAAAAGCACTGAGAACTATTTTGTTCTCCTAAAATGTTTTATTGGCAGAGCAATTTCATTCAAAGACAGTTCTTATTACTTTTTGTCCACCCCTTGTACTTTTGAAATCATTAATTATATTCTATAAATATTGAGAATCTTCCACGTATAAACATATTTACTGTTTTCAGGAACAACTTCTTCTCTGACTACTATAGAGCTTTACAATATTGAGAATTTTTCAAACTCATGCCTAAATTCTGCAACAATTATATTTTTCTTCTGTGGCGCAAGTATTTCCAAATAATTTCAAATTCAAAGTTCATTATCTACTTATACAAATATGATACCTGCAACAACATAAAAAAGGGAAATGTTAAGTTATTTATAATATTACGTTTTTCAATTTATTAAACGGTATTTGTTTTTCTTGTTAGAACGGGTTGTAAAACATATTTATAATCTTATATAACATTTTATACTATAAGAACTGAAGCTTTCCTGGCGACGTGTTAATTCAAAATCTTCTCGGGCTTCTAGCCAGGTAAAAACTTGGCTTGACACCAACTCTGATCAGTTCACCCTGAAGACGAGGAAGATGCACTTCTTCGAAACGTTGGTGTCAAGCCAAGTTTTTACCTGGCTAGAAGCCCGAGAAGATTTTGAATTTTATACTATGTCAAGCGTTTTGCTGCCTTAAATATAATAAACAACTGAAGTTGTAAGGTATATCAAGCTTATTTTGAAATAGTAAAAGTACTTAAATATACCGGGTGGATCATCTAACTTGAGACTGTAGAATATTTCCAAAACTAAGCGTTGTGGAAACAAACGTTTTGAATAAAAGTTGCTTCATATAATTAGGGAAAATAAATATAATTTGTTGTGTTTTATTTGGAGAAGCTTTGGATCGTAATTTGATGGTCAAGGTACTGTTTTAAATGGGAACACACGTGTTTTTATTTTGTTTGCTTATTCCTCATCCAAAAATAAACCATTTTTGTTTAAACCATTTTCTTGTACAGGTTCTGGTGTAGACAATTAAACATTGATAAAGACAGAGTATCAGAAGTGCACGGGTATTGTACAGTATGATACCTTAGTATATTGATGCCCTTCATTTCCCAACTCTGTGAGTTAACGATTGCTCTGTCCGTAAAGCATGTTTCTTCCAATACTGGCACAAGCATTTCCGATACGCGTCTTCTCCAGTCAACAAGAGGTTTGTTATTTTATTTTTTCATGAGGAAAAAATTACAAATGTGGGTTCCCATTTAAAACAGCTGATGTGTTCAATTCACATGACTTTCTCTACATCTCTGTAACCAAACGTTTACTTCATGCTAATTGAGGAAATTGCTTCCTTGTAAGTAGTAGAGAAATAAGGGAATACACTACGTTAAAACGATGGTCAAATCTTTAAAAAACTGGTTGCTAATGTCATTGTTTGTGTGGCAGGAGTTGACAAATTCCCGTTTTGAGAAAAATATAAGTATTTTAAAACTAAAACAAATAACAAGAAATATTTGAAGAACGATCAACTGCACGAAAAAAATGTATATAACATAAATTGTATTTTTAAGGAACACTACATTTTTGTTAAGTAAGACTTTGTCTATGTCTTATGGTTCACTAGTTATGCAAAAGTCATCTATAATAAAGATGTCTTGAAAGGCTATTCCCAGAAATTTCAGAATATACATTTTATTTGTCGTGTAAATATCTTTAATATACAATATTTTAATAAACATTCTTAGAGACATTTTTTAAAAAATTAAGGACTTCAAAAATAATTTCATGTAAAGAGTAGTTGGGGTGGGGGAATTTCTTTGGAAATATTTAACTTTTAGAGCTGTGCTACCGACAGACACACGTACCTTTTTCTAAAAATTTTTTTTGATTCATGGTGTCCCAAAAACGCGATATCTCGGTATGGATTTTTTTGGGCGCAGTACAATACCTTGTGTATACGCTATGTAGATAGTACGTGTAGAGAAAATAAAAATGCATTTTGACCCTCAAATTACGACCCATATCTTCTCCAATTAAAACACAGCAAATGACATTTACTTTCCATAGCACGACTCCTCACAAGGAACCTTGGCCTACCGCACGGCTGCTGCGTCACCCATCTCGGTCCATGACGTCATGGAGAGTGAGACGAGGTCTGCGCCTCGTATCCGACTGATGAGGTCTTGACGACCTCGAGCGGCTACTTCTCCATAAATTGGCAGGGACCTCACGAGGCTGAGTGCACCCCGGACCGGGTCTCCCGTTTGGTAAGCAGCCGCGCTAAGAAGACGACCCAGTTTTGAAGATATTCTACAGTCCCAAGTTAAATGGCCCACTCTCTGTTTTCCCATTCTTGACATCTGCTAATGACTTTGAAACTAAATTTGTGGAAGTGCTGCGAAACTGTGAGCCAGTCTAACACAAAAACAAAAAGTAAGATTTATGATCGGAATAAACAAGAAATATAACCGCTGTCTTCACAGTAAAACAGATAAAGGAACGCCTAAGCGCTTTATGAGCGACTGTCAAATGGAAGACGTGTATCAATTTCTCGTTATGCTGTTGGCAGTATTGCTGGTGTGCAAGTAGTCAATAAAGAGGCACTCACAATTCCGAGAGATGGACCAATCCCAGGAAGGCGTCCTTGTGTATTGTCGACAAGTAGTTGATACCCAGGTCTCTGAAACAAAACAACATCAAGATTTTAATAAAGTCAATTTCAAGCATGTGCGAGATTTGCTTTCAGATTTTTTCTTTAAATAAGCGATTATAACTCGCGCAACGGATGTGGACATGTGAAAATATTAATGAGAGCTAGGAAGCGAGTTGTACTTTCAGATCACCAGTCGATTCACGTCAAATATCTGTCACCGATAAACATGTGTTATATTCATATCTATACAAATGGCCTACTATATAAACAATGTGCCTCCAATTCTTCCACACCTGACAGTCCTTTGTCTTCGCTCACGTCATTGTCATCATCAACACTACCACTACTTTCTGCACCATTATCCTGCATTAGAATTCTTTTTTTTTTTTTTTTGATTTTCACAATACTTTCTAATGATTTTCAATGTTCTCAACATGACGACATACATTTTCCCATTGTGGCCTGCCAATTTCTGCAATTCTCTGGCGACACAACTGTTCCACATCTTTTAATTTAAAAGTGATATATTAAGTTTTATTTTTCTTTCTTTCTTATCTTTGAGAACCCTGGAAACGGAGCTCAGTGAAATATCAGTTGCCTTGGCTACTCTTTCATTCACTTTCTACAGGTTTTTGAAGAACTCGGGGAACATACATTTTTTTCCTTCATTTCTGCCTCTTGTTTCGTCAAGTCAAGGACATTTGCAATTATTTCTCTGCTCTAAGGAATACCTTGCCACTTAACTTTGAAAACGTAGAAGCCATGGTTAAGAAAATAAAATAAATAAAATGAACAATATTTACCGCCCACTTTGAATACAAACATATGCGGAACACCTTCGATACAGACTGTACAAATTTTGCTCGCTGTGACTTCAAGTAAGCAAAGTATCATAGCACAAACTCTGATAAGCTAAGCTCGGTAGCTGGGTTGGCGGTCACGGTCACGATTCCAGAAGTTTTGCGCTGGCAATAACGTGGTAACCACACATCACTAATGTAGCACGTAAAATTAGAAACAGAATTCGCCAGATGCATTATTTAATACGAGAAAAATCCCCTCACCGACTACAATACAAAATAATGATTTGACTACTTCCGTGGTCGAGTGGTCAGCGAGCAGACTTCTCACCCGGAGGTCCCGGGTTCGATTTCCGGCTGGGGCGTGGAATTTTTCTTTAACGAGAATTATTCCCTATCCCCCATAGAGTCTAGAAGTATGAATGTGCGTGTGTTTAGTAATATATAATTTATTAACCAAATGTTCTGAACCTACAGTTTCACAAGTCAAAGCCCCTGATTTGACCATTGAAGTAAAGGGGGCTATACAAATGAAACATTAAAAAAGAATAAGAAGAATCTATCTCTCCTTGGTTCGGTGTATATGGAGTGGCATTTAGGGTTCTGCATCTGATTCATAGATAAAAACAGTACAGACTTTTCAAATTGTTTCCTTCGACTGATAGTAAACACACCATGGTATGTCCGCAAGCCAACCATCCACCAGGATCTTCAGTTTGCACTGGTAGCAGCTATCTTGCAGGACTTCTCTACAACAAGTTCGCCAACCATTACTGAGCATGATTCCTCAACACTTGCCAGCAGCTCCAAGATTAAAAAATCTGATGTCTTCCATTCACATGACTTTCTCCACATCTCTGCAACAAATTATTGCTAAAAACCTAATGCTTCTATATACTTCATGCTAAACGAGAAAAAAGTTATAGAAACAGTCTTATTACTTGCTTCCTTGTAAGTAGAGGCGAAATAAGTGAGTACCATAGGTTAAAGTGATAGTCATAAGCTGGTTGCTATGTGAATGAAGTTCCATTCTTTGTATGGACAGGAGTTGACAAATTCATATATGAGAAAAGTAAAGTTTTTTTAAAGCTGAAACCAAAAACAAGGAATATCTAAAAACGTACAACTACACGAAACAAATTTGTATAACATGTTTTAACATGCTCTAAATTTTGTGTGTGGTAACTTTTTCTCCATCTCTTACGGTTTACCAGATATCCAAAATTCCGTAAATTTCATTCAGAATAAAGTTGTCTTCAGAGGCTATTCCCAGAAAATTCAAGATGTACATTTTATTTGTCAGGTAAATAGCTTTCATTTACGACATTTTAATCAAAATCGTTAGAGCCATTTTTGAGAAAATCAAAAATGTTTAAAATAGTTCCATGTAAAGGGTAGTTTGGGGTGGGGGGGATCTTTCTCAAATTATTTGTGTTGGATCCTGGAAGGCACTAAACTTTAATACCAAGTTTGGTATTTAACGGTCTTTTCGTTTTTGAGCTATGCTGTCCACAGTCACACAGACACACACGGACATTGGTTCAGTATCCTCCAAGGATGCGACACGAAGATTTTCAACAAAATCCCGCCACCCCCAACTACTCTTCACATGGAAAAATTTTCAAAAATTTTGATTTTCCAAAAAATGGCTCTAACGATTTTGATTAAAATATCATATATTTAAGATATTTACCTGTCAAATAAAATGTATATCTTGAATTTTCTGGGAATAGCCTCTGAAGACCACTTTGTTCTGGATGATTTTTATTGAACTTTACATAAATGCTAAACCGTAACTGATAGTCTAAAACAGTAAACAAAAAATGAAAAGCACGATCTACTTACAAGAAACTAAGTAATAAGATAACTTCTAAAATAAGAACTGAAGCTTTCCTGGCGACGCGTTAATTCAAAATCTTCTCGGATTTCTAGCCAGGTAAAAACTTGGCTTGACACCAAGTTTTTAATAATCTTTTTAACAATAATTTATAACCGAGATGTAGAGAGTGTAATGTGAATAGAAAACATCAGATTGTTACTTTCTCTACACGTACTATGGACATAGTGTATAGACACGATATTGTATTGCTCACAAAAATTCGATACCGATATTTCACCGGAAATATATGTTTTAGGGTCCCCTGTATCCAAAAAAGGCATTTTTAGAAAAAGGTTTGTGTGTGTTCGTTTGTCCGTGTGTCTGTGAACACCATAACTCAAAAACAACAAGTCGGTAAAATACCAAACTTGGTATTTAAGTTTAGTATCTTCCAGGGATGCGACACGAAGATTTTGAGAAAAATCCTTCCAACCTAAACCACTCTTTACATGAAACTTTTTTCAAAAATTGTTATTTTCTCAAAAATTATTAACGATTTTGGTTCAAATACCGTATATTATAGATATTTACCTGACAAATAAACTGTATATCTTGAATTTTCTGGAAATAGCCTCTGAAAACTATTTTATTCTGGTTGAATTTTTCGAAATTTTGTATAACTGCTAATCCGTAAGAGATGGACAAAGACTTGCCGTAGAAAACATATAGAGCACGTTAAAACACACAATTTATGTTACACATATTTTTTTCGTGGAGTTGGTCGTTTTTAAGATATTCCTTGTTTTTAGTTTCAGCCCATACTTTTCGCATACAGGATTTTGTCAAATCTTTCCATACAAACAAAAGAACTTGAGCAACCAACTGACTATCACTTTAACCTATGGTACTCCCTGATTTCACTTCTACTTACAAGAAAGCAAGTAATAAAACTATTTCTGCTAATTTTTCCTCGATTAGCATGAAGTAAATAGAAGCATAGGCTTTTTAACAATAACTTGATGCAGAGATGTAGAGAAAGTCATGTGAATGGAACACATCAGATTTTTTTATGTCATACCCAATAATATGTTTTTAAGTAGATTCTCTCTTGAATGCATGTTACTCTCCCGCGCTGGTTTGTAATAATGTGTCTGTTATGTATTATTGTTAAACAGGCTATTGTTACGCTCACAGTGAAATATGTCTATCCTTTATAGGTCAGTATTGTGTTTTACACCCATGTGGGAAGTACAAAGCCATCGTATTAATGAACAAAGCTATTGATTTACCACTAGCTTTTGTAGTTGATAATTTACAGTATGTTTACGAGCGGAATGGCATTCGGGAGGTGCCGGGTCTGATTCCCCGCGACCGTCCAATCCAATTCATGGGTTGTTCGTAGATTCTCCAGGTCGGTAGGACAATTCTATGGTCAGTAGTGGCTCGTGAGTGTACGATTTGTGTGCTCACAAATGTTTCAGGGTCTGGTAGTCGTAGAAACGTGAATAGCATCCGCTCCATAATAGCAGATGCTATTCACGTTATAATATATATATATATATAATCAATAAAATACATTTTTAGAAAAAGTACGTGTGTGAGTATGTGTGTGTGACTGTAGGCAGCATAGCTCAAAACCGAAAAGACCGTTAAACAGCACACTTGGTATTCAATTTTAGTATCTTGTAAGAATGCGACACAAGATTTTCAAGAAAATACCCCCACTCCAAGCTACCCTCTACATGGAACTTTTTTCGAAAATTTGAATTTTCTCAAAAATGGTTCTAACGCTTCTTTTTTGATATCATATATTAAAGAGATTTACCTGACAAATAAAATGTGTATCTTGACATTTTTGGAAATAACCTCTGAAGACTACTTTATCCTGGATGAATTTTACGGAATTTTACGTAAGAGATGGACAAAAACTTACCACACAAAACATGTAGAGCAGGTTAAAACACGCAATTTATGTTACCTAAACAGAGTTTTTTTTTCGTGGAGTTGGTCGTTTTTTTTAGATATTCCTCGTTTTTCTTTCAGCTTTAAAATAAATTACTCCTACTTACAAGGAATTAAGTAATAAGACTATTTCTAGTAATTTTTTTCTCGGTTAGCATGAAGTAAATAGAAGCGTAAACTTTTTAACAGTAATTTGTTGCAGAGATGTAGAGAAAGTCATGTGAATGGAACACATCAATTGTTTTTTAGTTATGCTATCTACAGACACACATACGCACACACGTGGGCGTTCGTGTAACTTTCTCTAAGTTGTCTTTTTCTTCTTCTTCTTTTTTTTATAATCAAGAGCTCTCAATGCATGTATCTCTGGTGAAATCTCGCTATTGGATTTTAGGTGGCATACATTACCTTTGTCGCCCTCCGTGGTGTAGTGGTTACCACGCTAGCTCATAAAGCCAATTTGGCTTTTTTCCAGGTAGGAGTACATACCATGCAATACAAGATTTATTAGAGGTTGTATATAAAGCATTTGAAGACAAGGAAAATGCTCTTGCTTTCTTATTTGATTTAAGCAAAGCCTTTGATTGCATTCCACATTACTTATTGGTAATGAAATTAGAACACTATGGAATTAGAAACACTGAATATAACTAATTTCTTGTACACCTATTTAACTGGGTAGCCACGCTGTTTTTGTAAATGGTTTAAGTAATGCAAGTGACTACATTGAGTTGGAGTACCACAAGGAGCAATCTTAGCACCTTTTCTATTTCCTATCATGATAAATGACCTGCCATGTAATATACCTGCTATATGCTGATGATTCCACGTTTATTCTTACACATAATGAATTTGCTGTTTTAAATAATATGTGCTATAACATGATTCAGGGTGCTACTAAATGGTTCCCTAGCAATGGTTTTTTAACTAACTGTGACAAAAAGCAAAAAGTTATTTTTAGCCGTATACAAAGCTCAAATGATGCTGAATACACTGGTGTAAAGCTTTTAGGAATGGTTTCAGACACCGAATTAACCTGGACTTCACGTGTTGAAATGTTCTGTAAAAAGTTATCCAAAGTTGTGTATTTACTAAGAGCAATTTATAACAAAGTGCCTTGCAGCTATTTAAAGGATATATATCTTGCTTGTTTGAAAGTGTCTTTAGCTATGGACTGTTAGCATATGGGAGCTGTTGTAAATGAAATGATATTCTACTTCTAAAAAAGAAAGTCATGAGAATTTTAGGTCATACTTCTTACAATGCTCCATGTAGACCACTTTTTAAGAAACAGACACTTTTAACGGTGTACAGTTGCTGTATATGCCAATTACTGCTATACGTGAACAAGAATTTAAATCAATTTAAACGGAACAGACATCAACACCAGAAATATCAACAAATTACACTAGACTAAAGAAAGTTCAAGACAGTTATTTGATAACCAGCATTATAACCTATGATAAGCTTCCTGAGCAATCTGACTAATACAGTTTAAGGCTAAAATAAACAAAATCTGATGTGTTCCATTCACATGACTTTCTCTACATTTCTGCAATAAATTAGTGTTATGCTTCTATTTTCACGGTAATCAATAAACAATTAGCAGAAATAGTCTTATTACTTGTTTCCTTGTAAGTAGAAAATAAATAAGGGAATAGAATAGGTTAAAGTGATAGTCAAAAGCTAGTTGCTATGTGACTGAAGTTCCTTTGTTTGTATGGACAGGAGTTGACAAATTCCTGTATGAGAAAAGTATGTTTTTGAAAGTCTGAAACCAATGACAAAGAATATCTCAAAAAGATCAGCTCCACGAAAAAAAATATATATTACATAAATTGTGTGTTTTAATGGGCTCTTTTTGTGTGTTAAATTTATGTCCATCTCTTACGGTTTAACAGTTATGAAAAATTCCGTAAAATTGATCCAGAATAGAGTCGTCTTCAGAGGCTATTCCCAAAAAATTCAACATATACAATTTATTTCCAGGTAAATATATTTAATATACGATATTTTAATCAAAATCGTTAGAGCCATTTTTGAGAAAATCAAAATTTTCCAAAAAAAGTTCCATGTAAAGGATAGTTGGGGGTGGGCGTATTTTGTTGAAAATTTTCGTGTCGCATCCTTGGATGATACCAAACCTAAATACTAAGTTTGGTTTTTAACGGTCTTTTAGGTTTTGAGATATGCTGCTCACAGACACAACACAGGGACATTTTTCTAAAAATGCTTTTTTTCGGAGTCAGGAGGTCTCAAAACATATATTTTCGGTGAAATCTCAATATCGAATTTTGGGTGCATTAATATACCTTCTCTGTGTAGAGAAAGTAGACTTGTTTTCATTAAGAGCCGACCCTGATGATCTTTGAAAAAGCACTACTCACATGACACGGATGTCCCTGGGGATGACCTGGACACCAGGCAACTCGTTAAGCTCTTGACGCCAACAACTTAATGTCAAAGTCTCGGGTCGACATCGACACGGGCCATCACAGCAGTTGTACCACCTTTCCTCGCTCTCGGAGACCCGCCACACTGCAACACAAAGGGCGCAATTAAAAAACACCTCATGTGTTCCTTCCACACGACTTTCTCTACATCTATGCATTAAATTATTGTTAAAAAGCTTATACTTCTATTTACTACATTTTATCGAGAGAAAAATAGCAGCAATAGTCTTATTACTTGCTTCCCAGCATGTCTCAAACTGTTTTAAGACTTCCAAAGAGTACGATTTCGGAAGGTCGTCAAAACAGACATCTTTTAGGGAATGGCTTCTCTTCGTCAGACGCGAATCGTCTTTCGCCGGGCCACTTTTCAAGTTTGGAAATAAGAAGATTCACTAGCGGCCAAATCTAGCAAATAGGATGGATATTGTAGTAATTTGAACCTTAATTCTACAATTTTCAACATCGAAACTGCACAGGTGTTGTTTTGATGTTTTTTTTTTTTTTTTTTTTTTTTTTTTGTGCCAAATGAGGGCATTTTTTTTCTCGATTTCTCCGTTCAACCGGTGCAATAACGATACATAATGTTCTCTATTTATCGTTCTTCCTTTCTACAGGTAAGCAATATAAACGATTCTTCGTGCATCCTAAAAAATCATCATCTTGTCTGCATATTTCACCATTTTTGCCTTCTTTGGAGCCGCCTCGCCTTTAAAACTCCACTCTTTCGACTGTAATTTTGTATCTGGGGTGTAGTAGTGTGTGCTTCATCCACAGTTATGTATCGACGCAGTATTTCGTCAGGATTGCGACGGAAGAGTGCAAAACTAGCTTCCGAATAGATCACATGATTGCGTTTATTCTCCATTGAGCGCAAACGCGGTTCCCATCTTGCCGATACCTTTTTCAGAACTAAGTTTTGGTACAAATTGATAATACTGCACCTTGTGATATGCCTGTGGCCTCTACTATTTTTAGAACTTTGATTCGTCGATCACTCAAAACCATATACTGGATTTGGTCAATAATTTCGGAGGAAGTCACTTCTACTGGACGTCCGGAAGGATGTTCATCATTTGTGGATGTACGGCCACGTTTAAATTCATTTATCCAGTTGTAAATTGTTACAAACGCAGGAGCAGATGTGCCATGAACTTCATCCAACTCGGCTTTTATATATTTCGGTGTTAAACCTTTTAAATAGAAGCTCTTTTTTCCCATCTTTCTAAAGAAACACAACATTGTTGATTCAATCGCCTATGGCAACGGAACCACGTGATGGACATAGCTGAAACTTTAACTGTTATCTAGTAAGAGAGGACGGTTACTAAATACACACATTTTTCGATGCTACGAGCAGTGTTGCCAGATTGGGCGAAAATTCGCCGTTTGGGCTACTAAAAGATGGATGTTCCGACCTATTTTTAACTGAGGCGATTTGCAAATTGTTGGGCTACTTCTAAAATCACGAAAACAATTTAAATGTATTCCTTGAAAAGTATATTGTACGTTGTTTTACAAACTAAATAATATATTAATGAGTAGAGTGATGATATGTTCGTTAAGTCACTAATGCTATGTAAAAGGTGCAAAATACCTGCATGCACAGAAGAAAAATTAGCTGCTATAATATTTTCCTTGTTATGTCGCTATTAATGCAGTCGCACCGAGTTCAAGAGAACTGTTATATATATATAAGTATTAGTATTAGGTGAGTGGGGAAAATGTGATGAACCTTTAACAAGTTTCCTTTCTGCTTTGCGAAGGATCACGGGTTTTATTCCCGACTGGGGGTGGGAAATTTTCTCTAGCCGATATTATTCCCTACCCTCCCCAAAGTCGGGAAACATTGATAAGAGAGTGTGTTATATAATAAATAAAATCCAAAGAGAAACACAAACCACCTATAACACTACACGAGGTAACACCATTGCCTATAAGCAATTTGTTCCAAAGAGAAACCTGCAGATATGACCTTGCAGTTGTGAAGTTGAAATTAATAAATAAATGGCTTTAGTGGGTTTCTCGTGATATAACTTTTTTTTTATTTCAAACTTTTCAACCAAGAACCGAGTGGTCTGACCATAAGAAACATGATGTAAAAAATCTGATGTGTTCCATTCACATGACTTTCTCTACTTCTCTGCAACAAATTATTGTTAAAAAGCTTATGCTTCTATTTACTTTATGCTGAAAATTAGCAGAAATTACTCTCCATACTTGCTTCCTTGTAAGTAGAAGCGAAATAAGGGAGTACCATAAGGTTAAAGAGATAGCCAAAAGCTGGTTGCTATGTGACTGAAGTTCCTTTGTTTGTATGGACAGGAGTTGACAAATTCCTGTATGAGAAAAGTATAAGCTTTTTAAAGCTGAAACAAAAAACAAGGAGCTCCACGAAAAAAATGTATATAACATAAATTGTGTGTTTTAAAGTACTCTACATTTTTGTGTGGTAAGCTTTTATCTATCTCTTACGGTTTAGTAGATATGTAAAATTCCGTAAAATTGATCCAGAATAAAGTAGTCTTCAGAGGCTATTCCCAGAAAGTTCAAAATATACATTTTATTTGACAGGCAAATATCTTTAATATACGATATTTTAATCAAAATCGTTAGAGCGATTTTTAGAAAATCAAAATATTCGAAAAAAGTTCCATGTAAAGGGTAGTTTGGGTTAGGCGAATATTTCTCAAAATCTTCGTGTCGCATCCCTGGAAGATACTAAACTTAAATACCAAGTTTGGTATTTTACCGACTTTTCGTTTTTGTGTTATCGTGTTCACAGACACACAGACACACACGGACGTTTTTCTGGAAATATCTTTTTTTTTTTTGGATAGAGGTGACCCTAAAACATATATTTCCGGTGAAATCTGTATATCGAATTTTTTGGTGGAGTGCAATACCTTCTCTATACACTATGTACATAGTACACGTAGAGAAATTAAAAACACTAACAAAATTCTAAACCAAATCTTAGAGAATTTTTCAAGCCTCTCTCCCCTTAAGAAAATGTGAATATTTAATTGATCGATTTCGACATGAATTTTGAGACTATTAAAATAATTCTGGGGATATTTTGTGAAATGAATCTGGCAACACTGGCTACGAGTGTAATTTCTTGGATGTTGCAAGGACTTTTTGAACGCCCTATATATGAAGTGAAAGTCATGATCTAAAGACTTACTTGAAATAAGTGACGAGTATAAATTAGACGTATAATGTCGTTTCTCAAGTGTTTTCTGGAGCGGCCCTGACCTCTAGCAGCTGCAAATAAGAAGAATCCGTGTCAGCAGAGAAGAAAGAAGATTCAGGAAAGCTAAAGAATCCAATAAAACAGAGAAACATTAGTTAAAAGGCGAAGATGTTGCCAAGTTCTCAGGCGAAATGTACTGAACACTGAGAGGAAATTAATAAAAATACCTTAGGAATACCTGCGGCTCTGGAAAACTCACAAACACAGGCATTCCGTCTCTCCTTTTAACTTGCATATAAATTGAGAACTGTTTAAAGAACTTCTTCTCGCTTCAAGTAGAACTTTGCAATATAAAGAATAGAAACTACCGGGTGCGCCTCAAATAGCTCTTATTTATAGCGTATAACCTAGCGAGCAATTTGTGGTAAATAATGGAAGAGAAAGCTCTCTGGAAGGTGACCCAAACTACATAAGTATAACGTACCAAGGCGAGTGTGGTCCTGCATCGGAGAGCACCACTTGTGCGCGTAACAGCCTGCCCTCCGCGAGTAAAACGCGATCGATTACAATGCTGCATACATACACCAGCTGGAACGGTGTCTACTGTTCGGACTGGATTGGACTCGACGTGGCGGTGGTCCTGATACCCATGGCAGATTGGGTAAGTCTCGACTTTTGCCTTGACGGGGTTGTGCAGACACCCCCATGTCCAAGCTAGTAGACGGTATGCTAGACGTCCGTCGCCCCAACCAAGGGTATTTGGTGGTCTTCCCTTAGGGGTTGACGCGCGTAAGCGGCGTAACAACTTCCTACCCGGTACGGTTCCCATGCCGGGGGGGGGGGGTTTAAGAAATCAGATATTGTCCTAATGGAAAAAACCACGGGGTCTTGTACTCCCTGGCGCGTCAGAATGGGGGGCTTCGACCCTGGGTAGCCATTCGCTCTTAACTGAATGCCACTTTACCCATTTTTGGTGTCTGTGTGTACGTGTACGTATCCTAAGTTATTATATACATAACTTGATAATACATTTGAAAGAATCTCTCTCTCTCTCTCTCTGGACTTGGAATCGGCAGCATGAACGATGATAAGCTGTTCAGACTCTCTTTTGTCTTATAGCTTACTCCTGTAATATTATCTTTCCACCAATACATGGAAGTAGCCTTGGTGGCGTAATCGGCTAGCACGCTCGGTTGTTAGTCGAAGGGTTGTTGGTTCGAGGGACACCTTTTGGTCGTCTCCTTAGCGCGGTGGAGACCTGGGTTCGATTTCCAGCACCGGCGTGCGGATTTTTCCTCCGCTGGGAGACCTGGACCGGGGTGCACTCAGCCTCGTGAGGTCCCTGCGGGGCCAATTGAGGAGCTACTTGATAGAGAAGTACGGGTCCAGGTCGTGAAGACCGTATTAACTGGCCGGGGGGATCGAAACGCTGACCACCTCTCACCCCCAAATAATGCACACCATCCATGACGTTTGTAATGACCGAGATGGGTGCGGTAGGCCAAGGCTCTTAGTGGGCTGTGTCAAAACATGGAAACTGTCTACTCATTGTGAATTCAGGTTGCATTATTTATTGACGTACGAGGGCCATCCAGAAAGTGAATCACAATTATTTGGCATAACTAAATAATAACGAAACTTTATTTACTAAGTTATACTACCTTACTCCATTTCTCAACGTAATTGTCATTGCTATCAAGGTATTTATTGTCACGTGGTACAGATGTTATACTCTTCCACCGCTAAACATCTGTGCCAAGATGTCACTGTCACTTTGAGGTCTTCAACGGTTGGGAAATCTTTTCCATCCAAAAACTCATGTACGGTGTCCGAAGTGAAACACGATTTTCTGAATTCTTTTATCAACATTTGCTTTCAACTCCTCCATAACGATTCATAAACTTCCACTCCGGTCTTGATCATACACACTGGTTCTTCCTTGATTACTTGTGAATTATGCGCCATATCCTCACTGAATATTATCACCAAACACCTGCGTTATTTGCGTTGACCGAACATTTTCTGCATTAAAAAAAACCGAATGATTTCTTTGGTGGTAGTATACATCGTATATACATGCTAGAGAAAAGTCAACACTAGATGCAGTTAAAGAAGGCTTTTGTTTACAAACATCCCATTACGTCGCAGAGCGCCTTGCGCCAATGCTTCACACGGAGTGGGATAAGTTATTGCATCTTCTGCTCCTTTAATTCGGAAATGTCTGGTTGAGAGTATTGATGTCGCTTCATTATTTTTTAATAACTAGTAAACCGTACACAGACCAAGAGGAAAGTGAAAGATCTGGAAAAACAGATGACTGCTCCCTGGAGACGTTTCTTATGACGCACTATTTAAAACTAAATCTTTTTGGCCATTTTTCAGAAAAAAACTAAGTTTTCAGCTGCGTGTAACAATCTTGAAAATGCCGATTTAACTATTATTCTTTTTCCCGACTTTTCATTTTTGAATAATTGAGCTCAGACACATGGATACACACAAACATCGTTTTCTGGAAAGTCTTTTTATTTTCTCTTCACATACTATGTACATAATGTATACAGAAGGTATTGTATTGCACCCAAAAATTCAATACCAAGATTTCACCGAAAATACATGTTTTAGGACCCCCTGTATCAAAAAAAAAGCATTTTCAGAAAAAGGTCCGTGTGTGTCCGTGTATCTGTGAACATGATAACTCAAAAGTTATGGCAAAATACCAAAGTTGGTATTTAAGTTTAGTATATTCCAGGGATGCGACACGAAGATTTTGAGAAAAATCCCCCTACTCCAAACTGAGCTTTTTTCGAAAATTGTGATTTTCTCAAGAATGATTCTAACGATTTTGATTAAAAATTCGTATATTAAAGATATTTACCTGCCAAATGAAATGTATATGTTGAATTTTCTGGGAATAACCTTTGAAGACTACTTTATTCTGGATGAATTTTACAGAATTTTGCATAACTGCTAAACCGTAAGAGATGGACAAATATTTGCCGCACAAAAAATGTAGAGCACATTAAAACACACAATTTATGTTATATCATTTTTTTTTCGTGGAGTTGATCGTTTTTGAGTTTGTTTTGTTGAGTGTTTTTTGTTTCAGCTTTGAAAAACTTGTACTTTCTCATACAGGAATTTGTCAACTCCTGTCCATATAAACAAAAAAATGTCAGTGACATAGCAACCAGCTACATAAGACTAGGTCTGCTAATTTTTTCTCGATTAGCATGAAGTAAATGGAAGAATAAACATTTTAACAATAATTTGTTGCAGAGATGCAGAGAAGGTTTCAATACATACCAGCTACGTGCTAGAGAAAATAAAAATCCAACACTAGCTCCAGATGAAAAAGACTGTGTTTACAAGCATTACGTCGCAGAGCGGCTTACGCCAAAGCTTCACACGGAGTAGGATTTGTTATTGCACCTTCTGCTCTACCCCATCAATTTGGACAGTTGTGATCGAGATTATCGATGTATAGAGGTCGCATTCCTAGTTTTGCTTAACTGGTAAACAGTAAAAACACAAAGAGGAAGTTGGAAGAGGTGGAAGAACAGAGGAGGATGTAGAAGTTGCAGTAATGTTTGTATGGTGACTGCCCTCTAGAGGCAGCAGCTGACGTTAGCATTTAGGGATTTTAATTAGAGAAAGAAACAAAGCCAGCACCGCAGTAATTGAGGTTAGGTTGCGAGCGAGTGTCTTAGGGCAGCAGGCTTTTGTTTCGGTTCGCTGAACTTTCTGTCACTGCGTTAACTGCGCATATGCTGCTGCTGCAATTTGGATAGCTTCGTTTAATATCACAGCCGAGTTTCTGCGTCTTATCCAGGCCGCGTCTGTCTGTCTGCAAGCTATCTAACGTCATACAACGTTTACTTTCTCTACACGTACTATGTGCACAGTGTATACAGAAGGTATTGCACTTCACCCAAGAATTCGATACCGAGATTTCATCAGCAATATATGTTTTAGGGTCCCCTTTATCTAAAAATAGCATTTTCGAAAAAAGGTCCGTGTGTGTGTGTGTGTGCATGTGTGTATGTGTGTCAGTGAACACGATAACTCAAAAACAAAAAGTCGGTAAAACACCAACTTGGTATTTAAGTTTAGTATCTTCCAGAGATACGACACGAAGATTTTGAGAACATTCCCCACACCCCAAACTACCCTTTACATACAACTTTTTTCGAAAACTTTGATATTCTAAAAATTGGCTCTAACGATTTTGATTAAAATATTGTATATTAAAGATATTTACCTGACATATAAAATGCATATCCTGAATTTTTTGGGAATAATCCCTGAAGACTACTTTATTCTGGGTGAATTTTACGATTTTGCATAACTGCTAAACCGTAAGAAATGAACAAAAACTTACCACACAAAAAATGTAGAGCACATTTAAACACTCACTTTATGTTGTATACATTTTTCTCGTGCAGTTGATCGTTTTTGAGATATTCCTTGTTTTTGGTTTCAGCTTGAAAAACTATGGTACTCCCTTATTTCCCTTGCAGTTATAAGGAAGCAGGTAATAAGATTATTTCTGCTAATTATTTGTCGATTAGCATGAATACATGGAAGCATAAGCTTTTTAACAAGAATTTTTTGCAGAGATGTAGAGAAAGTCATGTGAATGGAACACGTCAGATTTTTATCGCAAAGTACTGCATTTGATCGCAGATTTCAACATAAATACACGACAGTTACATTCACATAGCTTTCTCTACCATCAACATTTAAAACAAAAGCTTATTCTTCTTTCTATTTCTTGCTTTTCCTTTCTCTATGGTACATTGTTAGAGAAGGAATTGCACTGCACCCAAAAACTGGACATCGAGATTTCACCGCTAATACACTCCCTTGAAGTAGAAGGGAAATAAGGGAATACCCTAAGCTAAACCGACGGTCAAATGTTTTAAAGTGTGGTTGCTATGGGACTGAAGTCCCTTTCTTTGCGTGGCCAGGAGCTGACAAGTTCCTGTATGAGAAATGTATAAGTTTTAAAGCTGAAACCAAAAATAAGGAATATGTAAAAAACGTTCAACTCCACGAAAAAGCGTATATAACATAAATTCTGTGTTTTAACGTACCCTGCGTTTCTTGTGTGGTAAGTTTTTGTCCATTTCTTACAGTTTAGCAGTTATACAAAATTCCTTTAAATTCATCCAGAATAGTCTTCAAAGGCTATTCCCAGAAAATTATTATTATTATTATTATTTTTTTTTGGATTTGTAGGTCTTAAAACACGCATTTCCGGTGAATTGTCGGTATTGAATTTTTGGGTGGAATACAATAATTTGTCTGTCTGCAATACACAGGGGCCGTTTAATAAATCCTTGGAAAAATATAGAAAAACAAATTATTTATGTACTCTTTTTTTATTTTTTTCAACATATTTTCCTTTTAGCTCGATACATTATTCCCAGAGTTGCTTCAACTGCTTTAAGCCTTCCAAAAAGTAGGATTACGGAAGGTTCTCAAAATAGGCATCTGTTTGGGAGATGACCTCTGAATCGCCTTCCACCGAGCCACTTTTTCAAGTTTGGAATTAAAGAAGTCTGGGGGTCAAATCTGGTGAATAAGGTGCATGTAGCAACTCGAACCTTAATTCCACAAGTTTCGCCATTCAAGCTGCGCAGGTGTGCAAAGAATTTCTTTCTTTGCCAGACGAGGATGTCTCTTCTTGATTTCTTCGTTCAACCGGTGCAATAACGATGCATAATACTCTTCATTTATCGTTCTTGATTTATGCAAGTAATCAATGTAGACGATTCCGCGTGCATTCCAAAAAACCGAGGCCATCACCTTGTCAGTAGATGTCACCACCTTTGTCTTCTACAGAGCCCGTTCGCCTTTAAAAACCCACTGTTTCGGTTGTACTTTTATCTCTGGAGTGTAGTAGTGTACCAATGTTTCATCCACAGTCATTTATTGACGCAGAAATTCGTTAAGATTGCGACAGAAAAGCGCAAAACCAGCTTTGGAATCAATCACACTATTGCGTTTATTCTCCATTGAGAGCAAACGCGGCACCTACCTTGCTGAGACCTTTGTCAGACCTAAATTTTGCTGCAAAATTGAGAACACTGTACCTTGTGATATGCCTTTGGCGTCTACTATTTTACGAACTTTGATTCGGCGATCACTCAAAACCATATCCTGGATTTTGTTAATAATTTCGGAGGAAGTCAGTTCTACTGGACGTCCGGAACGATGTTCATCATTTGTGGATGTGCGGCCACGTTTAAGTTCATTTATCCAATTGTAAATTGTTGCAAACGCAGGAGCAGATGTGCCATGAACGTCATCCAACAAAGCTTTTATCTCTTTCAATGCTAAGCCTTTTAAATAGAAACTCGTATTTTTACTTTCTCTACACGTGCCATGTGCATGAGAAGGTATTGTATTGCACCCAAAATTCGATACCGAGATTTCACCGTAAGTACACGCTTTGAGACTCCCTGAATAAAAAAAAAAAAAATTAGAAAAATGTGTGTATTTGTGTGTGTGAGTGTGTGTGTGTGTGTGTGTGTAGCTGAAAAACGAAAAGACCATTAAGTACCAAACTTGGTATTTAAGTTCGGTACCTTCCAAGGATCGACAAGAAGATTTTAAAAAAAATCCCCCCTACCCCAACTACCCTTTACATGAAAAAAAAATCGAAAATTTTGATTTTCTAAGAAATGGCTCTAACGGTTTTGATCAAAATCTTTTATTATTAAGGGATTTTAATGACAAATGAAATGTATTTCTTCAATTTTCTGGGAATAGGCTCTGAATGAATGTTTATTCTGGATGAATTTTGCGGAGTTTTGCATAATTCATAAATCGTAAGACATAGGCAAAAACTTACTTAAGAAAAAGTGTATATCTCGTTAAAACACACCATTTATGTTATATACATTTTTGTGAAGTTGGCCGTATTTGAGATATTCCATGTTATTAGATTCAGCTTTAACTTTTCTCATACGGGAAATTTTCAACTCCTATCAATACAAATAAAGGAACTTCAGTCACATAACAACCAGCTTTTGACTATCACTTTAACCTAAGGTACTCCCTTATTTCGCTTCTACTTACAAGGAAGCAATAAGACTATTTCTGACAAATTTCTTCTCGATTAGTATTAAGGTAATAGAAGAATAAGCTTTTTAACACTAATTTTGTAGAGATGTACAGAAAGTCATGTGAATGGAACACATCAGCTTTTCATCTTACTAAAGAAGTACAAGATTGTTGATTCAATCGCCTACGGTAACGAAACCACGGATATAGCCGCAACTTGAATGTCTAGCAAGAGACGACGGTTACTAAATACAAACTTTTTTCCATGCTACGAGTGTAATTTCTTGGATTTTATAAGTACTTATTGAGTGGTTCTGGTACATTGCACTTACATGCTAGAGAAAGTAAAACAGAATTAGTTAGGTCGGGAGAAACACTTATCTTATTTCATTTAATTATTCCTCGTAGAGTGTGTTCGTAACAAAACAGGGTTTCGGTTACAATAGTATATTAGAACTTTTGCATAATTGGTAATTTGCACAGGTTTAATATAGCAAAGATATTTGCTGCAGCAGCCAAGACTTGGCAGATTCCAGAACAAAACACGATGTGTTACTTCTTTTGTCAATCCAGAAATACAAACACTTTTGTAAGAGCAACATTTTGGTCTAAGTAACAGGAAGAGACGGGGCTTTTACTTTTGCTACACGTATAGAGAAGGTCTTGCAAACATTCGATACCGAGAAATACATGTTTTCCGTCCCCCTGAATCTAAAATAGCATTTTCAGAAAAAGGTCCGTGTGTGTGTGTCTGTGGACGAAAAATAAAAAACCGTTGAATAGAAGCATAAACTTTTTAGCAGTAATTTGTTGCAGAGATGTAGAGAAAGTCATGTGAATGACCCTGATTCAGACGGACTCCAAGGTAGACGAAACAGTTGCAACACGGTGTTAGTTGCGTTCGACAAGCGACACTTTATTCTTAATAACATGTTGTTTTGTTAGGAAGTTGCAGATGCTGAATAGTGCGTCACAAATGTTTAGCGGCCTTAACAATATTTGTTACTGTGGAAGGAAGTAGTTAGTCCGTCTTTTAGTTTGAAAACCTCGGGACATGAAGCCTGTTCCCAGGTGGGGCCCACAGCCCCGGGAGCTAGCCACTGCGCCACTGGGGACCTCATTATCATGTGTTGCAGTTAATCAACCAACTTGTTATTGGTGGCGCTGATCCGTGACGTAGCTGAGCGTGCTGTACCGTGTCAGTGGCGGCTCGTTATCTCAGCCAAATAACCACACAACTCATCAAGCACATTTTATCATAATATAACTCGAGCACCAACTTTTTTCTGTTCCTCGTGTTTTTATTTTTCAGCATTTTCAAAACTTCAAATTGTTCCACACGATGCAGTCTAAGTTCTATCTGCCTCAAATTTTCATCACAGCTTCAAAGTATATTAAAAAGTATTGGTATATGATTGTTTTACAAATGAAAATTACCTTATATATTGCAGAATCAATATAACAACAAACCACAAACTAAAGTAAAATAATATTATAAGGTTTACATTTTTTCTGATGCAACCAGAACAGTGACAAAAATTGTATATGCCAATTTTATTTACTAGCCTGAAACAAACGTACTAATATTTTTAGTTTTCCAAAAAAGTAAGTTATGCATCGTGCACAACTTCTGATGTATTGGCATAATAAAAACACTTAATTATTTTTAAATCCAAGATGATTAAAGATATCTGCATGAAACTCACATCCTATGTATAATTGTATCACAGCAGTATGTGAAAAAATCTTCAAAAACATTGCTTGAAAAATGCAAGATTTGGAAATTTCAGTTTAGGGTACCCTTAAGGGAATTTACATGTTTTGCACAATTAGTTGTTATATACCACTTATGGTTTGCCAGTTATACTAGAGTCTCCAAAACAAAGAGGTCTTCAGCGGTTATTCCCAGAAAATTGAAGATATACGTTTTATTTGGGATGTAAAATAGCTTTAATATGCTGTGTTTTAATCAAAATTGCTAGAGTCATTTTTGAGAAAAACAAACCTATCAAAACTTTTTCTGTGTAAATGGTAGTTTTTGTGTAGAGGATTTTTTTGAAGATCTTCGTATCACAACGTTGCAATATACTAAACATAGATACCAAGTTTGGTATTTAACGGAATTTTGAGTTATGCTGTTCCGCAGACACCCTCGAGCTGTTTCACATAACAACTATTCTTACAAAAGATTTTTCTTTTATCTACATCATGCTAATCGAAATAAACATTAGCAGAAATTGTCTTGTTAGTTGCTTCTTTGTACCAGTGCCGTTTTCTTTCAACCTCCGATAGGCTATAAATAAAATATAAGTTCATAGAAAAAAATATTTTATTACTAAAAGTTTTTAACACTTATAGTTATTTTTCAACATAATCACCGAAAAGATTGAGACATTTATCGTACCTGGGCACAAGCTTTGTAATACCCGTTTCAAAAAATGTTGCCGCCAATGATTTCAAATGAACATTGACGTTGTTTTGAAGATCTTCGTACTTTACGAAGTTTGCGGAGAGACATTCAAAACAAGCAAAGAGGCATGCTGACTTCAGGAATTGTGTTGATCCATGACAAAGCTCGTCCACACACTGCTGGCACAACCCATCGGCTCCTTGAACAATTTCAATGGGACATTTTCGATCATTCGCCGTACAGTCCTGACCTGGCACCTAGCAACTTTCACCTTTTCGCTGAACTGAAGACGTGGCTAGGAGGGCAGCACTTTCAAACCAACGAAGATCTTCAAAACAACGTCAATGCTTATTTGAAATCATAGGCGACAACATTTTTTGAAGCGGGTATTGTAAAGCTTGTACACAGGTACGATAAATGTCTCAATCTTTTCGGTGATTATGTTGAAAAGTAGCCATAAGTGTACAAAACTTTTAGTAACAAAATGATTGTTTTCAATGAACTTGTCTTTTAATAATAGCCTATCGGTGGATGAAAAAAAAACGGCCCTTAAGTAGAACGGAGAGCGATAGTCGAATCTTTTAAAAGCTGTCGCAATGTAAAATGAAGTACGGTTCAAAACCAATCTGACTATGCATGGCCAGCAATAAAACAAAAGCGAAGGTAGGAAAGCTAACTTCCGGTTTGAGGAAAGTTACGTGATTAAAATTGAAAGCAATAGCAGAAAATGTCTCGATCATGTTAAACTTCACGAAAAAGATGCACATAACGTAAATTGTGTGTTTTAACGACGTATACATTTTTATATAGTATGTTGTTATCTATCGCTTGATATAACTGATTTCTTTATTGTCTCAAAAGTAGGTTACTTTCACGCGTAGACAGCTCACGGCTTGCACGCCACTGCGCGCCAACACTCCCACCAAAGTCTAACTCACGACACCCTGCACCACTCACGTATAATGTCTTGCAGTTCCTTCTCCTTTTATAGTTAGAAAATGATGTTACATAGCTTTCTGGAACATTGTGGAAGCTGAATCTTTTAGTAGAATCCAGATGTGTCGCGTTCCAAAGCCTCCCGTAACCGGCGTGCCGCATTACATTTGTTTTGTACACATCCCAAAGTATCGCAATGCGCAGACTGAGAGATCAAGGCGAACCTGACAGCGGCATCACTATCACAATAGTTTCTCTACCCACTATACGCAGTGTCCTTAATATTAGTGACAATTTTACTTTTTCTACACTTACTATGAACATAAGCGTATGGAGAAGGCACTGTAATGCACCCAAAACTTCGATACCGTGATATATATATATACGGAAATATATGTTTTGAGACCCCCTGAAGCCGAAAAAAAGCAATTTTTAGAAAAATATCCGTGTATGTGTCTGTGTGTGTGTGTGTGTGTGTGTGTGTGTGTGCCTGTGAGCAGCATAGCTCAAAAAGGAAAAGACCGTTTAATACCAAACTTGGTGTTTAAGTTTGGTATCCTCTAAGGATGCGACACGAAGATTTTCAAGAAAACTCCCCACCCCAAACTATCCTTTACATGGAACTTTTTTCGAAAAATTTTATTTTCTCAAAAATGGCTCTACGAATTTGATTAAAATATCGTATATTAAAGACATTTACCTCACAAATAAAATGTATATTTCATTTTTCTGGGAATAGCCTCTGAAGACTGCTTTATTCTGGATGAATTTTACGGAATTTTGCATAACTGCTTAAACAGTAAGAGATGAACAAAAACTCACTAAAAAAAATGTAGACCACGTTAAGATACACAATTTATGTTGTATACATTTTTTCGTGGAGTTGATTGTTTTTGAGATATTTCTTGTTTTTGGTTTCAGCTTAGAAAAACTTAATTTATCAACTGCTGTCCATACTAACAAAGCAACCTGAGTCACATAGTAACCAGCTTTTGACTATCACTTTAACCTATGGTACTCCCTTATTTCGTTTCTACTTACAAGGAACCAAGTAATAATACTATTTCTGCTAATTTTTCCTCGATTAGCATGAAGTAAATAGAAGTATAAGCTTTTTAATAACAATTGGTTGCAGAAATGTATAAGTCATGAATGGAACACATCAGATTGATTTTGTATAGTACGTTGTTGCCTATCGCTTAATATAACTGATTTATTTATTATCTGGAAATTAGATTACAAATAAAGTAATTCGTTCCACTCTTTCACGTGTAGACACCTCACGGCTTGCACGCCACTGCGCGCTAACACTACCACCAAAGTCTAACTCACGACGCCCTACACCACTCACGTACAACTTTATGTGTGCCACTCATTAATTTTACCCGTTGACCGGGTTTTATTTCTTGTGTATGCTTCTTGCTCCTTTTGAAAACTATTTTAGATTCAGGTGTGTCCTTTAGCCAAAAATGTTTTTATGGTTTTTAATTGACGTTCTTTTTTTAATTTTACTTTCTTTTATATTGCTTCTTTACCTTTGGTATTTTTACTATCGATATTTTATAAGGGCGCTAATGACCTCAGTAGTTGAGTGCCCTTAAACATCAATCATTATCATCATCATCATCATCATCATCACACTCACGTACAATGACTTGCAATTCCTCCTCCTTTTATAGCTAGAACATGACGTTACAGAACTTTATGGAACCTTGTGGAAGCTGAAGCATTTAGAAGAATCCAGATGTGTCGCGTTCCAAAGCCTCCGATAACCGGCGTGCCGCACTTTATTTGTATTTTACACATTCCATACGCAGCCTGAGAGATCAAGGCGAACGTGATAGCTGCAGCATTATCACAAGAGTTTTTCTACCCACTACATGTAGTGTCGTTACTATGAGTGACACTTTTAAAGGTTAGCGAGGTAGAGGGATATTCCCTGTACCAAGAAGATGCAGCATCACATTATTACCGAGATATACATATTTTGTAAAAGTATTAGGTGCCCGCCATTCACAAGGAAAATAACATGGATTGAGACTGGGTTTATCTGCTCGCGGAACTGCACCTGCCTGCAATTATCTATTCCGGGTTGGACAGGAATCGATATCTGAAACAGGGACTGTGTCAAAGGACTGAAACACAGCCCCCCCCCTCGCCACTGCAAACAGCACAAGTCCCAGTTATATCCGCTTATGTTAACCTAGTAAATATTTACTGTTTCGATAACTTCAAACACATTTTTATCTCTCTATGTTCGTATCAAATAATTTAATTGACTGTTATTTTATTAAACTTAAAAAGGCAGCAAACGTGATCAACAGAAACTTCAACCGTTCGAAAACTGTTTCATATCAAATCACTCAAAGAACGTTAAGGTTACTTGGTCTCTAAAACTATGGGCTTTAGTACAGAAAAAATCTGATGTGATCCATTCACATGACTTTCTCCACATCTTTTCAACAAATTATTGCTACAAAGCTTATTCTTCTATCTACTTCATTATACTCGACATAAACATTAGCAAAAATGTCCTTATTACTTGGTTCCTTGTAAGTAAAAAAGAAAAAAATGTAATGTTTTCCATTCACATGACTTTCTCTACATCTCTGTAACGAACTTTTGTTAAAAAGCTTCTTATTTAATCATGCTAATCAAGATAAACATTAGCAGAAATTGTACTTATTACTTGGTCCCTTGTAAGCAGAAGGGGAAAAAATCTAATATTCCATTCACATGACTTTCTATACATCACTGTAACAAATTATTGTTAAAAAGCTTATTCTTCTATTTACTTCATGATAATAGAGATAAACATTAGCAGACATAATCTTAATGCTTCCTTGTAAGTAAAAGGGATGTAATGTATTCCATTCACATGACTTTCTCTATATCTCTGTAACAAAGTATTGTTAAGAAGCCTATTCTTCTATTTACTTTATGCTAATTACTTGCCTTATTACTTGCTTTTTTTGTAAGTAGAAGCGAAATAAGGTAGTTTCATAGGTCAGTGATAGTCAAAAGCTGTTTGCTATGTGACTGAAGTTCCTTTGTTTATATGAACAAAAGTTCACAAATTCCTGTTTGAGATAAGTATAAGTTTTTTAAAGCTGAAAACAATAACAAGGAATACCTCAAAACCGATCAACTCCATGAAAAAAATATATATATATAACATAAATTGTGTTTTTTATCGTCAATTACATTTTTTGTGTATTAAGTTTTTGTCTATCTCTTACAATTTACCAGTTAAGCAAAATTCAATAAAAATCATCTAGATAAATAGGTCCTTTGAGGCAGTTCCCAGGAAATTCAAGATATACATTTTATTTCGCAAGTAAATATCTTAAATATAAGAGATTTTAATCAAAATCTTTAAAGTCATTTTTAAGAAAATCACGTAATGAGTAGTTTGGGGTGGGCGGATTTTCTTGAAAGGTTTGTTATTTAACGGTCTTTTCGTTTCTGAGCTCTGCTGGGCACAGACACACACACACACACACACACGGACATTTTTTTAAAAATGTTACTTTTTGGTTCAGGAAATCTCAAAACATATCATTCCGGTGAAATCTCGGTATGGAATTTATGGGTGCAATACAATACCTTCTCTGTACACTATATACATAGTACAAATAGAGAAAGCAAAGATGCACATAAATTGTATATATTATGGGGATCTACATTTTTGTGTAGTAAGTTTTTGTCTATCTCTTACGGTTTTCTAGTTGTGCAGAATGCAGAAAGTTCATCCAGAATAAAGAGGTGTTCATAGGCTATTCCCAGAAAATTCAAGATGTACATTTTATTTTATATTTAAATAACTTAAATATAAAATAGATTTTAAAATTAATAGTTAGAGACATTTTTGAGCAAATCAAACTTTTGAAATGGTTTCCATGTAAAGGGTAGTTGGGGTAGAGGGATTTTCTTGAAAATCTTTGTGTTGCATCCTTGGGAGATACTTAACTTATATACCAAATTTGGTATTCAACGGTCTTTTCGTTTTTGAGCTATGCCGTCCACAGACACACACGCACACACGGACCTTTTTCCAAAAATGCTCTTTCTGGACTAAGGGGGAACCAAAACATGTATTTCCGGTAAAATCTCGGTATCGAAATTTTGCATGCATTATAATACTTTCTCTACACACATGTACATAGAACATGTAGAGAAAGTAGTAATAAATTACAGATAAAATTATAATTTGAATTTTTGGGAATAGTTTTCTGAGGGCTTCCTCATTTTGGATGAATTTTGCATAATTGATATACCATAAGAGATAGATAATGGTTAGTACACGTTTCCATATGTATTTTCTTAATGGAGTTAATCCTTTTTGAGATATTCCTTTTTATTAGTTTGAAATTTAAACTAATTGTTTTGTTTTATTCCCTGAAAAAGAACTGAATTTCATGAAAATCGCATAGTGACCGCTTTTAAAACATTTGACTGTCGGTTTAGCCTACTAACCTTATTTCCCTGCTACTTATGAAGAACTAAGTAATAAAATCATTTCTGCTAATGTTTTTCTTGATTAACATGAAGTAGATAGAACAGTAAACATTTGTAAGAATAGATATTTATATTTGTATGTGCAGGACTTGCTTCATTACGTCAAAGTTGTTTGTTTGTTTTAAGCAATATGTGGGTGTTTAGCGGGGATCTGCCGGGAGCCAGAAACAGACAGACATATCCCTGTTGTGTCCGCGTTCATTAACATCGCCAGTAACATACTTTTTATCCAGCCTCGGGGCCCTTAACGTCCCGGAAGTGAGCGCTTCGATTTAGCTTTTTATCGCTTTCCCACTCTACAAACGATTCTGAGAAAACCGTATTCTTCTATTTCCGGATAAACCAGATAAACTTCCACTACACATTTCGTGGTAGCAGGGGTGTATTCTTGGTTTGCAAGCTGTCAAACTCGAAACTATGCAAAGAAAGAAATCTGATGTGCTCCATTCACATGACTTTCTCTACCTCTCTGTAATAAATTGTTGCTTATAAGTTTATTTTTCTATCCATTTTATGTTAATCGAGATAAGCATTAGCAGAAATTGTCTTATTATTTGCTTCCTTGTAAGTAAAAGGGAAATAAGGGAATACACTAGGCTAAACCGACATTCAAATGTTTTAAAATGTGGTTGCTATGGGATTGAAGTCCGATTCTTTGCGTGGTCAAGTATTGACAAATTCCCGTATTAAGAATTCCAAAACTGAATTCAGTAACAAAGAATATGTTAAAAACGGTCAACTCTAGGAAAAAAGTTCAAATAACATAAATTGTGTGTTTTAACGAGCTCTACATTTTTTGTGCAGATGTGCAAAATTCCGTGAAATTCATTCAGAATAAAGACATTTTTAGAGGCTATTCCCAGAAAATGCAATTATTACTCATGTAAATATCCTTAATATACGATATTTAAACCGAGGTCTGTAAAGCTATTTTTGAGAAAATAAAAAGTTTCTAAAAATGTTTCTATTTAAGGGCAATTGAAGGTGTGGGAATTTTCTTGAAAAACTTCGTGTCGCATCATGGTTAGATACACACACACACACAGAACTTTTTCTGAAAATACCTTTTCTTAGGATACGATACAATACAATTCTCTATACACTATGTGCATAGTACGTGTAGAGAAAGTAAAAAACAAAATCTTATGTATTCCATTCATATAATTTTCTCTAGATGTTCCAATTATACAATATATTCATTTTTCGTGTAGCAGTTGACTTACCCTCCCCATAGTTAGGACTTACAAGCCGATGTCTAGGGGTCAGAAGTGTACTGGAACGAGTGGTCGGCCCGTAGTCAGGCATGAATGTGAGAAAGGGGATGATAGGAAACGTAAACGAAATGGATCATAGAAAAGGTGATGTTAGTGGAATAGGAAAACGGTGAACCCGCTCAGACATTGCTTCGTCCACCACAAATTCCACAAGAGGGAGCTTGGGATCGAACGCGGGCCGCCTAGATGGGAGGCAAGTGGTGTGGCGTCACCACAAAGTATTCTTCATTAACAGAAATTGTCTTGTTACTTGCATTCTTGTAAGTAGAAAGGAAATAAGGGAATATACTAAGCTAAAACTCTTGTAGATACTCATCGCTACACAAAACTCTTGAGGTTCGTTTCGGTTTGCAAGCTCGCGTTTGAAAAAAAAAATTGATAGTTTAAATCACCAGAAATAAATGGTGAATATAAATTGTGTGTTTTAACGAGGTGTATAGCCAGTTCCAGTTCAGGCTAGTATTGAGTCGTGGGGAGTTATGGGAGGGGGGTGGAGCGCATGGCACAGTCTGTCACGTAATGCTATAAAGAGTGAGCATTTATCTAACTAACCCTAGACAATAGTTATATTTATTACAGCTATATCAGCATTGGATAGGTAGAGTCAGACTGAAAATTTCAATACCATAGTCGGGATTTGAACCACGGATCTCCCGATCTCTAGCCGGTTGCACTGCCACTGACCTACCTACGAGTCAGTTGAGAAATTCAATGCTATGCCGGCATTTTGCCATGGTAGCTCAATCGGCTGAGACCGGGAGATCCGTGGTTCAAATCCCAGCTATGACATTGTATTTTTCAGTCTGACTCTGCCTATGCAACTCCTGTCCTACACGCGGTATGTGGAAAGAAGCAGTTATTTCATACAAGTACTTATTCGACCTGTAGTGCAGAAAGTTTGAGATTTTGCAGCAGCTACTTCCTGTTTTTCCTCATTTATTAACGCAAACAAATTCACACGATGAATATGCGTGCAATAGGGGGGGGGGGGATCGGTCGCGGTATCGGATTGCGTTGCAAGGCTAACCTAATTGAATGATAATGGTATTTCCATACTTGACAAAAAGCTTTGTGGTGCGGACGCGCTTATAGCGCCATGTTTTTGTGGTCACATCAATAGAGCTTCTGCATCCACGAGAAGAAATTAATAGCAAATTAATAACAATTCCAGTGACACGGTCATTACTTTAACCCGTAAATATTTTATTTCATTGTCCACATTTGCTATAAACGTGAACGCTGTAATGTTTACGGACAGGAATTTACGCTCTAACAGACCTTAAATATGGATAAAAACTTCCAGATAAAAATGTCATGTGTGCATTCACACGACTTTCTCTACCTATTCTGCACCAAGCTGAGGCATTTCTGCTGGGACTGGTATTTGAGAGGTAATGGCCTACCTTCGGGGGTTTCCCTGGTCACTAGGCGAATGTTGGGAAGGTTTCTTCATTTCTCCGAACTTTCTGTCCATTCAGTTTATCTCCATTTCAACCCAAATGGTTTCTTTCAGGGAGAATTGCGGTGGTGACGCTCTCTCGTGGAGGTGAATGTGCTTTGGAAACTCAGCTCTCGTCGGCGGGATGGTATTACATTTTTACGTTTTCCTTTGTAATATCTCTATTAGAAGACAGTCCCAATAAGTGTATAAACCTTTGGTTGTACCACAGGGTATAGACCAGGCCTGGCAAGGAAAACACAAGAGTTGTGAACTCCGTCCCCACACTCTCTTTTAACAGTCATGTGGAGCCGAAGAAACCGGTTCAATCTCGTATTAGCCATATCAGTGCAGTGGTGGCTTACATGTACAATGTGTGTGAACGGCGAATGTTTAATGGAGACTGGGAGAACTAGTATTGTCACGGACAGTTTGAGGTTTTTGTAAAGATATTTGTTGGGATATTATTTTATGGACACTTCATTATTTCAGGTAAAAAATACACATTTCTATAACATTTATGTATTTCAACATTCCTTAGTGTTGCGAGAATTGTACTACAGGAATAATGTGAGTAGTCACCTCCTGTAACAATCCTCGTGGATTTTTCTATGACATCAGTTTTTTTATTTTTACGTGCAGATTTGCACACCATCGTGGGAAACGTCATTCAGGATGTTCTAGAACTATTTTGTAAGGTCACTCCTCATTGGCTAGTACAATTGAAACGTAGGTCGTTGACATAGCAATTAGGGGTAAGATGGCGGCAGATTTGCCCAGATCCCCCTAGGCAATGGTTTCCTATATAAACCTGATCACTCGCCTTCCCCACAGTAGCTCCAACCTTTGAACTGCGCGAGAAGCTCAAGATCTGGCAACAGTATATTAGCCCGTTGTGTATTTTCTTAGTTTAATTATTATTTTTGCATAGTTTTAACATAGGAAATATATCTGCTTCAGCAGCCAAGACTGGGCAAATTGCAGAACACAAAACCTTAGGGTGAGAAGTTGCTATTGTGTTCGCCAAGGTTACTTTCTTTGTTAATGCTAGTAACACAATTGCCTTTGTAAGAGTAAGATTTCAGTGCATTAGAGACATAAGTAACAGGGTATTTTTCAGAGAAAGGTCTCTATCCCCTAAAAGTTAGCAGCTCGGGACTTTTCCATTATAAAGAGCGGTCACGTGAGGCTAATACATAGAACAACGTTATTTTCGCTCTTCCTTTCAACCAATCAGGAATGAGCTCCAAGATTCGAGATTTTAGGTATATCAGCGACGCGTTTACAAGAAATTAGGCTTCTTTTTCATTTTGCTGGACTGCTTGTTACGCTTGTGATGCTGTACACGGTACGCTATAGGCTGTACGTACGTGAACGCGGTGGTGTTAGTGCCTAAGTATATGATATTGTTACGAGAAACATTGTAGTTATCGTACGAGTTGAGTTGTCACGTAATAGGGAAGAACGCAGTAGTTACCGACGACCATAAAAAACAAGAACGTAGTAAAAACAGAAAATAGCACTACCTATCACTAATATCTCTACGTCTTCAAGAATTATTATGTCGGGAGTCGCTCGTACGATTACTGCCTCAACAAGCAACAAAGATGAATAAAAGCACTAATTTAGTGGAATCTAAGGTGAAGTACTTCTATTGTTGAGTCTACCCCGTGTCACATACCCCAGTCATTCTTACTCCCCCTCAGTGATATTCAAACTTGTGTTCTACGTGGACGAGCATAGCCGGCGCATCAAAAAACTTTACAGAGGTAAGTACACGCCTATTAATAAAGTATTGCACAGGAGCTAACCCAGACCGACTCCGAGGTAGATAAAAGAACAGTGACATATTGGCGCACAATGTGACAGCGACAATCCGCTCAATTGAGACTTTTATAAAACAACTGGCATTTAATATCTATAAGCGAAAAAGTGAGAATCACAACGAACTCATCCAAGAACTTGGCGAATATGACACCAGATACGACAAGCACCTCTTTAGCCGCAATATTGGTTTAGGAGAGCCAGAGATCAATATCCAGGAATACCTAGACAACCTAATTAAGGAATAAGAGTGCATTGCACCCCAAACAAGCACCTCACACCGATGAATACCTTCTTCTTTTCAGCAGCCCTCTAAGTCCTTGTGCTTGACCAGTCACAGCGGCCCCGGGGGACGAGGGCCCCTCGCGAGTGGCACCATAATAGGCAGTCAGCCGGCCGCGTGTGCACTCTACACGACCAGGACTTCCACAGGCCAATGGGATAGGCAACACAATCGACGAAGCCGCAAAACTGCACCAATAACTATAATATCCACACAAGTATGGTAAGCAATATCTGTAGAGACTGCCTCCGTGGTCAACGAGCTGACTTTTCACCCGGACGTCCCGGGTTCGATTCCCGGCTAGGGAGGGGGATTTTTCTTTAGCCAGAATGATTCCCTATCCCCCACAGAGTCTGGAAGTATGTATGTGAGAGTGAATGTGCGTGTTTGAGGAAAATAAAAATGATTTAAACCAAAACGTTAAAGAAGCTACAGAAAAAGAGTTGTTTCAAATGCAAAGCCCCCGATAAGGGGACTATATAAATGAAACAATTAAAAAAAAACTGATGTGTTCCTTCACATGACTTTCTCTACATCTCTACAACAAATTATTGTTAAAAAGCTTATGCTTCTATTTGCTTCATGCAATTAGCAGAAATAGTCTTATTACTTGCTTCCTTGTAAGTAGAAGCGAAATAAGGGAGTACCATAGGTTAAAGTGATAGTCAAAAGCTGGTTGCTATGTGACTGAAGTTCCTTTGTTTGTATAGACAGGAGTTGACAAATTCCTGTATGAGAAAAGTATAAGTTTTTCAAAGCTGAAACAAAAAACAAGGAGTATCTTAAAAACGATCAACTCCACGAAAAAAATGTATATAACATAAACTGTGTGTTTTAATTTCTTGCTAGGTAAGTTTTTGTCTATTTGTTACGGTTTAGCAGTTATGCAAAAATCCGTAAAATTCATCCAGAATAAAATAATCTTCAGAGGCTTATCCCTGAAAATTCAAGATATACATTTTGTTTGTCAAGTAAATATCTCAAATATACGAGATTTTAATCAAAATCGTTAGAGCCATTTTTAAGAAAATAAATTTTTTTTGAATTTTTTCCATGTAAGGGGTAGTTTGGGGTGGGGAAATTTTCTTGAAAATCTTCGTGTCGCATCCTTGGAAGATACCAAACTTAAATACCAAGCTTGGTTTTTAACGGTCTTTTCATTTTTGAGCTATGCTGCCCACAGACACACACACACGGACAGACACACACACACACAAACACATGGACATTTTTTCTAAAAATACCTTTTTTGGATTCAGGGGGCCTCAATACGTATATTTCCGGTGAAATCTCGGTATCGAATTTTTGTGTGCATTACAATATCTTCTCTATACACTGCACATAGTACCTATAGAGAAAGTAATAGCTGTAGCATTAAATTTCATTCCAGGTATACGACGATGCCACAGGCAGAAATATTACTTGCCGAATGACAACGTTGTACGGCGGAAAAACAGATGTATTCAATAGCTAGGAATGGAGTCTAATGTCTAAGTTTGTTTCGGAGACCCGGCAGAGGACACCAAGCCAAAATCACGACGTTAGAACTGTACCTCATCTAGAGACCAGTCTCCAGCACATGCCCTCAACAAACACTAGGGAGGCAACTCTCTCTGCACTCCTTACTAACTTCACGCCCAGAAATGTAGACCTCATATATCACAATCCTTCCTCACCACTCATAGGGCCCGGTCTGCTAGCACTACCTTCACGCACAGCGGGCCAGTTTACTTTCTCCATCACTGCGCAGGTGCAACAGCGGTACCGCAGCATTCCTCACCTCTCACTACCGGTGGAGGGGTTTTTAGTCGGTAGGCCCACTATGGGAGGCCACGACACTCCGGGCCAGCCAGCTCGGGTTAGTCCTTAAGGTGGATTTTTCCCCTTCCACTCCAAAAAGAAAAAAAATCACCTGCTCTTGTTGATTAATTTTGAAGCCTTCACCCGTGTCGTCCAGGTCAGCAGTGCAGCTCTCGTCTGACTCGTGGCATCGCTCCAAGGTAAGTCCCGTATGGGGTAAACTCTAAGAAGCAATACTCACTTATGTTAGAGTGAGACTGAATAAATGTGAGTTGTCTCTACCTCCTTGTCCCTTAGCGGAGTAGTTATATCCCCCCAGTAGGGTTACAGTATTTTGTTGTTCTTCAAGAAAGTCTTTCATCCATATTCTATAGTTGCTTTGTGCTTTCCTAACAAGCTCTTGAGTTCAAAAGTGTGCATTTTATTACGTCGCAAAAGACGAATCGTCCAAATCCTAAACAACCGCCACTGTTACACACGTAACCTCTCCGCTTCTCTGTCAGGTGAAGGAAAAAAGGAAGGGGCGGGGTGATTGTAGAGTAGAGTGCTATATCTTCATTTACCTGGTTGTTCCAGAGAGCGAATCCGCCGCTCCAGCTGGTTGAGCCGGAGTTCCAACGGCTCCCCTGGATGTTTAGCCATCTCGTCCCTCATCTTCTGCAGGGCATCGCAAGCAGTCAAGTGACATCTACCGGAGTGTAGACTGCTGCTGCGTGTCACCCCAACACATTGATCACACTCTATGATCAGGAGTACCAACATTACACCCTTCACACTGCTCACCACCTCCATCCTGGAAACCAAAGTACATCACTGTAAACTTTAATAAACGCTTTAACAGTTCAAAACTGGGTATAAAAAGGATGAAAAATATAAAGTTAAAATTTGCTATTTTTACGCTTTTTACCTCACTGTAAGCACTGATCCTAAAACTCAATTTTGCAAACTAGCATGCAAATAGTTATTTATGATGTAAGACCGTACAGTTATGGTTTTTGATTCGAGCGAGAATCAAAAATGAACGTTACCCTCGCGTATTGTCGTGCTGCTGAAAAGGTTAACATGAGCGGCTCAAAGACTGCGGTAAGACAACAGGTATTCAGCGACACAGAAAGCAAAATTGTACCCTCTTCTCGCGTCACACGCATGGACAGAATGAGATAAATGAAAGCGAAAAGAGCGACGATATTTCAACGCAATAAAAAACTCTATCGGTCATTTGTGATTTCTACGTATTCATTCGCTGAGCGCTCATTGGTGCAGTGCAAAACGTCGGCGACTTCCCAGAATAATCAGCACGTTATCTGAGAGCTTTCTATTAACAAATATAACGCTCATGTTAACCTTTTCAGTAGCACTATAATACCATACAATGTTTTTTCTACGAGAATTTTATGCTATTAAAAGAAAAGCGAGGAAAGATGAAATAAATTTGAGGTTAAGTTTGAGCCATTCACCAAGGGTTATACTTGGTTATTTATTAAAGGTTATTGCTGGGCGCGATGACGGTGCGGTTATAGCAGGCCGTGACAAACCAGTATTATGGTTGTTCTGTGAGAATTATGATATCCTTAAGAGCTGCTGCGAAAGAGTCAAAACCAAATTTACCACCTGCTAAATCCTGAAAAAGTTTATGAGGCACAATATGAGAAATGTGTGAAGTGGTTTCTGTTGATCAGTGATACACTAATATCGTGAATTATTTTGGCGAGCGTAAAGTTGGAACAAAATTACTTTACGCTTGCTGCACTTCTTTGCGCGTGGATTCCGTAAAACTCAAGTTTGCAATCTGAAATGAGCTCGTAAACTACTCAATTATGCGCGGTCGTAGAAAAACACATTTATACAAACGTTCAACTAGACTAACGTGAAATAGAAGAATATGCTTTTTGTTTTCTCTATCACGTACACGCCGCACCGTGGCCAAGTGGTTAGACCTCTTGCCTCTCACCTAGACGGCCCGGGTTCGATCCCAAACGACCACATGTGAGATTGGTGGTGGACAAAGCGGCGCAGGACGGGTTTTCTACCGATTCTCCGGTTTCCCCCACCATTATATTCCGCCGGTGCTCCATCCTCATGTCAATTAGTGTCATCGCCTGCGGTGCCAAAGTAGTAAAGGCGGGCGTTAAACACTATCAATCTATCACGTATGTATAATGTAGATACTCGGATAGAGAAGGTATTGTATCCCAGTACAAATTCGAAAATATATGTTTTGCGAATCCCTTACTTAAAAAAAAATTAGATAAAGGTCAGTGGGTGAGTGTGTGTGGGTATGTATTTGTGGACATTATAATTCATAAAGGAAAAGTCCTTTAAGTACCAAACTTGGTATTTAAATTCTGTATCTTCCAAGGATGGGACACGAAGATTTTCAAGAAAATCCCCCCCACAACCAACTAGCCTTTACATGGAACTTTTTTCGAAAATTTTGATTTTCTCAAAAATAACTCTAGCGATTTTTATTAAAATTTCTTATATTTAAGATATATACATATATATATATATTCTGGATGAATTTTACAGGATTTTGCATAACTGATAAACCGTAAATGATGAACAAAAACTTACCACAAAACATGTAGAGCATGTTAAAACATACAGTGTATGTTACATCTCTTTTTTTTTTTTTTTTGGTGGAGTTGAGATATTCTTTGTTTTTGGTTTCAGCTTTGAAAAACTTATACTTTTCTCATACAGGAATTTGTCAACTTCTGTCCATACAAACAAAGGAACTTTGTCACATAACAACCAGCTTTTGACTATCACTTTAACCTATGGTCGTCCCTCACTTCTACTTACAAGGAAGCAAGTATTAAGATCATTTTTGCTAATTTTTGCTCACTTAGCATGAAGTAAATAGAAGCATAGGGTTCTTAAGAATAATTTGTTACAGAGATGTAGAGAAAGTCATGTGAATGGAACACATAATTTTTTTCTAAACGGAAGTGTCATTCTTATCAGTTTAAATAAATAATTGCCACTGTTAAAGTTTCAGTCCTGTATTGTATAGATGCATGTTCCAGAGCGAGTTTTACAGTGGGGAAGAAATTACCAACATTGGCTAATTTTCTTTGTTTATATTAATATTCACATCTACAGGTGTTATGAGCTATACCGAACTATTTTCACAGAATATGTAGATTACTTAAATAAGTAATTTCGGATAGGAGGCTAATGGCCTGTTTATTGAAATTTCGAAGTAACGGCTACATGTTTCTGAAGTGCCAGTACGCCACGTATCGCGGCACTTAGTCTGGAATGAAAATAATAATAAAAAAAATTTACTTTAAGACAGGTATCGAACTCATGCCCTTTGGAATAGTAGCTTCCCATGTTACGCATTAAGACACCCAGAGTAGTTGAAAAAGCGGTTACATAACTCAGGAACGCAGTTAATGAATGCTCAGTGTCGCACTGTCAAGTGATTAGCTCGAGATTTTACAGGTTTTTGCGACATTAAATCTTGAGAACGCTAGTAACGAGCTGCTAAAAATCGACATTTCTATACTCGGCAGCAGTTTCAAAGACATTCTAAGCCATTTCTTCAACCCGCTTTGCTTTAACACCGACTTATCAGCACCTGATACCCACACGTTTAACGTTATGTTTATCCGGGGACCATGCATCATCGCCGATCTCAAATTACTTATATCAGTCACGTGTACAATCTTGCAAATTATTTCGGACAGCCTATATATGTGAAGGTCGTCTCCGTAGCGTTGCTGCTTGCCAAGCGGGAGACTTGAGTTCGATTCCCAGTACCGGCGTGGGGATTTTTCCCTGCTGGGAGATCTGGAACGGGGTGCACTCAGCCTAGTGAGGTCCCTGGAGGGTCAATTGAGCAGCTACTTGATAGAGAAGTAGCGGCTCCAGGTCGGGAAGACCGCATTACTGTCATGAACCGAGGTGGGGGACGCAGAAGATTTCGATAAACACATTTGTAAACATCCCAAGTGTTAGAAACAGATTTGAAAAGAGTTTACTTTCCACACTCCTGAAAATATTAAGTCATAATGTATGTATGTCTCGTTTCAGGAAGTTTCAGGATTATCTGAGGTCTGTAAAACGTACAGAGTTTAGAATTACACAGGGTGAACAGACACTTAGTGCTTTCCTTTTACTCATGAATGAATAAATAAAAAGTGTATTTATTGAAACACTAGTATGTATACATTGATCTTCATCAATCGGACGTGCTTTTGTAATACACAAAATAGTAAACAATATTAGAAATAAAAATCTGATGTGTTCCATACCACACTTTCTCTACATCTCTGCAACAAATTACTGTTAAAAAGCTTATCCTTCTATTTACTTCATTGCTAATCGGGAAAATAGTATTACTTGCTTCCTTGTAAGTAGAAGCGAAATAAGAGAGTACCATAGGTTAAAGTGACAGTCAAAAGCTGGTTGCTATGTGACTGAAGTTCCTTTGTTTGTATGGACAGGAGTTAACAAATTCATACATGAAAAAAAGTATAAGTTTTTCAAAGCTGAAACCAAAATCAAGGAATACCTAAAAAGCGATCAACTCGACGAAAAAAATGCATATTACATAAATTGTGTATTTTAACGTACTCTACATTTTTTGTACGGTAAGTTTTTTCCATCTCTTACGGTTTAGCAGTTATACAAAATTCCGTAAAATTGATCCAGAATAAAGTTGTCTTCAGAAGATATTCCCAGAAAATTCAAGATATACATTTTATTTTTCAGGTAAATATCTTTAATATACGACATTTTAATCAAAATCGTTAGAGCCAGTTTAGAGAAAATCAAAAGTTGGGTGTTACGGGATTTTTTTTGGACGATACCAAACTTAAATACCAAGTTTGGTATTCACCGGTCTTTTCGTTTTTGAGTTATACTGTCCACAGACACACAGACATACACGGACCTTTTTCTAATTTTTTTTTTGGATTCAAGGGGACCCAAAACATGTATGACCGGTGAAATCTTGGTCTTGAATTTTTGGGTAGAATGCAATATGTACATAGTTCGTGCAGAGAAAGTAAAATGCAAAGATTTAAAAGGGTAAACACGAAAATAAAGAGACAAACATATTCCAATACAGCAATTTAAATTTATATCACATTAATGTTCCCTATTATAATAGACAAACACACTTAAGGGAAATAAATACAACTATGACATCAGTATGGCATTAAATATATGTATGTAAAACATTGTAGTCACTTTTTTTTAGTTGTTCTTATCCCTCCCCCCGTTTCTTTATTGGCAGCCTCCTCAGATCTCAGCTGTCTTGCCTTAAGTATAATTTTACCTAGCCAGTCCGCGTCTTCCGTGCCTGCCAGTAGCGTCCAACATGCCTCTAGCTCTGCATTCGTGGTGGTAAAGAATCGCAGTAAATATGTTTCCCGCCATCCCTCCGTACCCCTACATTTTACCAAGGTATGAATCCACGTCTCTTCCTCCTCGCAAATGGGCAGATTGTCATAGCACTCTCGTCAGTAACTTTTAAGTGCCTCATAGAGATATTAGTATTGGTCAAGGATAGGCCCTTAGGAGCATCGGGGATAGGCTGAAAGTTATCAACACAAAACTTTATTTACAAAGTTAAAGTACTTACTCTATTTCTCAAGGTAATCTCCATTTCGTCAGCCGTTTATTGTCATGTGGTACCAGCTTTTAATGCTGATGTTATACTTTTCTACCACCAAAGAGCTTATTCGTATTCTTTGAATGCTCAAAATGTTCGGCCAATCAAATTTTACAGGCAAATAACACAAGCGTATAGTGATAATGCAATGAACGAGTCTTCAGTGAGGAAATGACACATACTTTACGAGTAATCAAGGAAGAACATAGCAGTGTATAGGATAAAAATCAGAGAGGAAGTTCATCAGTCGTTATGGAGCAGTTGAAAGCAAATGTTGATAAAAGAATTCAGAAAAACCGGTGTTTCACTAAGGACACTGTACGTGACTTTATGGATGGAAAAGATTTCCCAGCCATGAAGACTTCAAAGTGGCATTGACATCTTGGCTCAGATCTTTAGTGGTGGAAGAGTATAACATCTGCACTGAAAAACTGGTACCACGTGACAATAAATACCTTGAAAAAACAATGACGATTACGTTGAGAAATAGAGTAAGGTAGTGTAACTTTGTGAATAAAGTTTTGTGTTGATAACCTTAGTTAGGTTTAGTTATGCCAAATGGTCCATCACTGGCTGGATGGATATCGAAAAAGAGGGGCAGAGGAGATGGAGAGAGGGAATAACGCGAGCAGAGCTGAGGGAGCACATAAAGGTACACGTATGAATATACAAATGTGATCAGTAATCCAGACTTAAAGCAGCAGGCGAGAGAGATTTGCAAGGACATCACGGCTCGCTGGCTAGGCGTGTCTATGAATACTAAACAACAGCAAAACAATCCGCTGCTATGTGTTCATTACTACAAATGGCCTCGCAGTATTCCTTCAACATTCCATTGCCTTTACAAGCGTTCCTCTTTATTTTGCCACAAAAGCGATTCATTCTACTTCTGTGTAACAAATTATTGTTAGTAAACTTATTCTTCTATTTACTTCAAGCTAATCGAGAAAAAATTAGCAGAAACAGTCTTATTACTTGCTTCCTTGTAAGTAGAAGCGAAATAAGGGAGTAGCATAGGTTAAAGTGATAGTCAAAAGCTGGTTGCTATGTGACTGAAGTTCCTTTCTTTGTATGGAAACGAGTTGACAAATTTCTGTATTAGAAAAGTCCAAGTTTTTCAAAGCTGAAACCAAAAACAAGGAATATCTCAAAGACGATCAACTCCTCGAAAAAATGTATATAACATAAATTGTGTGTTTTAATGTGCTCTACATTTTTTGTGTGGTAAGTTTTTGTCAATTTCTTACGGTTCAGCAGTTATGCAAAATTCCTCCAGAATAAAGTAGCCTTCAGAGGTTATTCCCAGAAAATTCAAGATATACATTTTACTTGTCAGCTAAATATCTTTAATATACGATATTTTAATCAAAATCGTTACACCCATTCTTGAGAAAATCAAAATTTTCGAGAAAAGTTCCATGTACAGGGTAGTTGGGAGTGGGGGATTTTCTTGAAAATCTTGATGTCCCCTCTTTGGAAGATACCAAACTTAAATGCCAAGTTTGGTATTTAACGGTCTTTTCGTTTTTGAGCTATGCTGTCCGCAGACACACAGACACACACAGTTACACATGCACAGGCACACACGGACCTTTTTACAGAAATGCTTTTTTGGATTCAGGGTGGCCCAAAACATGTATTTCCGGTGAAATCTCGATATCGAATTTTTGGGTGCAATACAATACCTTCTCTATACACTATGTACATAGTACGTTTAGAGAAAGTAAAAATGAAATGGAGTTTATTTATGCACGCTCTTTAACTGCTGTGGTTCTCAGCGTCCCATTCTATACTGAACGTGAAAGACCAGTTAATTTTGCTCAAAGGCCTCTCTATCTGGCTTGAGGTCCTTTTACGTGCCGTAAATTTACAACACGGGACCTACAGCTGTACTTCCCTTCCGAAGGAAGCCATGTTAAGAATTTTTACGCCCCAAAACATCCATTGCCCTCCGCCGGGTTTGAACCCGCGACCTTGGGTATATGAAGTTAGCATGGTAACCATTACACCACGGAGGGCGACTCTTCTCTGAGAAAAGTATAAGTACTTCACAACTGAAACCAATAACAAGGAATATCTCGGAAACTCTACGAAAAAATGCATATGACATAAATTGTGCGTTAAAACGAGATCTACAGTATGCTTTTGTCTATCCTTGTGGTTATACAAAACTCAGAAAAACTAATCGCGAATAAAGGTATCTTCAGAACTATTCCCAGAAAATTCAGGATTTACGTTCTATGTGTCATATAATCTAAGTCGTTACATCCATTTTTGAGAAAAACACAATTTTCGAATTTTTGGCCATGTAAAGGGTAGTTGGGGGGTGGGGGGAGCTCGTTGAAACTCTTCATGTCGCATACTTGGAAGATACCAAACTTAAATACATATTTGATATATAACGGTCTTTTCGTTTTTGAGCTATGCTGCCCACACACAAACGCACACATGGATATTTTTCTAAAAATGCTTTTATTGGATTCACGGGTTCTCAAAACATATTTCCGATGAAAACTCATAATCGAATTTTTGGGTGCAATACAATACCTTCTCTATACACTATGCACGTAGTACGTGTAGAGAAAGTAAAAAAGATATGTTTTCCATTCCATTCTTTGTAAAAATGCATTATTAAAAAGATTATTCTTATCTACATTATGCTAATTGAGATAAACATTAGCAGAATTAGCCTTATTACTAACTTCCTTGTAAGTAGAAGGGAAATAAAGTGCACGGGCTAAAGCGAGAATCTCGTCCTTTAAAAGCGTGTCGCTATGTGAAAAAATTGAATTCCAATATATTTGCTTGCCAGGAATAAACAAATGACAAGAAAGATGTCTTCTCTTTGGAGAAGTTTAAAACTGAAACCAATAACTCGGAATATTTCGAAAATGGTTAACACTACGAAAAATCTGATATGACACATGACTTTTTCTAGCTGCTCTAGAAACACAGTTCTTACAAAGGATTATACTTCGTTTTACACAACGCTAATCGAGATAAACGTTAGCAGAATATTCTTATTACTTAGTTCCTTATAAGTAGAAGTGAAAAAAAATGCGCTATGCTAAAGTGATAGTCAAATGCTTCAAAACCTCTCTTTATGCGATTGACATTGCAAATCGCTTCTTTGCCTGGACAGGAGCAGAAAAAGAAAAAGGACACTTCTTGTCTGAGAAAAGCATTAAGTACTTTACAATTTAAACCAATAACAAGGAATATCTTGGAAACCGCCAGTTCCACGAAAAAATAACACACATTGAGTGTTAAAACGAGATTTACATTTTTTGAGTCTTTGCCTACCCTTATGGTTATAGAAAATTCAGAAAAATGCATCACGGTTAAAGATATCTTCAGATACTATTCCCAAAACATTCAAGATATTAATGTTATGTGCCATGTAATAAAAGAGATTTTAATCAAAATCGTTAGAGCCATTTTTGAGAAAATTAAAATTTTCGAATTTTTTGTCATGCAAAGCGTAGTTGGGAAATACTGAACTTAAATATAAAGTTGGCTAATTAACGGACTTTTCATTTTTGAGCTATGCTGCCCACAGACGCGCGTGCACAAACACACACACGAATCTTTTCCTACAAATCTGAATGTGTTCCATTCACATGATTTTCTCTACATTTCTTCAACAGATTATTGTTAAAAAACTTGTTCTTCTATCTACTTCAAGTTAAGCGAGATAAACATTAGCAGAAATTGTCCTTATAAGTAGAAGGGAAAAAATCTAATGTGACCCATTGACATGATGTCCTCTAGCTGTTTTGTCAACAGACCTTTTATTCAAAACATTAATCTGTTATCTATATCATGCTAATCAAGGTAAACATAAGCAGAATTAGTCTTATTACCAGCTTCCTTGTAAGTAGAAGAGAAATAAGAAAGTGCACGAACTAAAGCGACAGTCTCGTCCTTTAAAAGCCGGTCGCTATGTGAAACAATTGAAATTTCAATCTCTTTGCTTGCCAGGAGTAAACAAACGAGAAACGAGAAACTCGGTATTTAAGTTTAGTATCTTCCAGGGATGCGATACGAAGATTTTAAGAAAAATTCCCCCATCCCCAACTACCCTTTACATGGAACTTTTTTCGAAATTTTTTATTTTCTCAAAAATGGCTCTAACGATTTTGATTAAAATTTCGTATATTAAAGATATTTAACTGCCAAATAAAATGTATACCTTGAATTTTCTGGGAATATCCTCTGAAGAGTAGTTTATTCTGGATGAATTTTACTGAATTTTGAATAACTGCTAAACCGTAAGAGATGGACAAAAACTTACTACACAAAAAATGTAGAGCAGTTTAAAGCACACAATTTATGTTATATACATTTTTTCGTGGAGTCGTCGTTTTTGACACATTCCTTATTTTTGGTTTCTGCTACGAAAAACTTATACTTTTCTCATACAGGAATTTGTCAACTGCTGTCCATACAAACAAAGGAACTTCAGTGACATAGCAACCAGCTTTTGAATATCACTTTAACCTATGGTACTCCCTTATTTCACCTCTACTTACAAGGAAGCAAGTAATATGGCTGTTTCTGCTAATGTTTTACTGATTAGCATGACGTAAATAGCAGTATAAGCTTTTTAACAATAATTTGTTGTAGATATGTAGAGAAAGAATATGAATGGAGCATATCAGATTTTTAGGATTAAACTTTCTTGTACACGTATAAAAAGATTCTCAATTGGAAGGTCATATTTATTTAATAGTTATTTAAGATATAAGAGCGTAAAGTTATGGTTTTTGATTCGAGGGGGAATATTCCAAAACGCAGCCGAGAATCAAAAAGAGACTTTACGCTCGACATTGGTGGGTGATACATGGAATGAAGATGGCGAGGAAACCGGAGAACTCGGTGAAAACACGCCCTTGCGTCGCTTTGTCTACCATAAATCTCACATGTGGTCGCTTGGGATGTAAGCCGGGCCGCCTAAGTGAGAGGCGAGTTGTCTAACCACTCGGCCACGGCGTGGACCACGCTCGCATATCATACAATGTTTTTTCTATGTGAGCTTTGGATATTAAAAGAAAAGTAACGAAAGCTGAAATAAATTTGAGGTTAAGCTTGAGCCATTCACCAAGGGTTATACTTGGTTATTTATTTCGCATTGCTGGACGCGATGACGGTACGGTTATAGCAGGCCGTGACAAACCAATATTATTGTTGTTCTGTGAGAATTATGATATCCTTAGAGCTGCGAAAGAATATTTGTCACTTATTGACGTTGAACATAACATTATATCGTGCACGACTAATTTTAATTGTTTGTCTGTTGATCAGTGACGTATACACACTAATATCGTGAATTATTAGGCCGAGCGTAAAGTTGGAACAAAATTACTTTACGCTTGCTGCACTTCTTTGCGCGTGGATTCCGTAAAAATCAAGTTTGCGAATTGAAATGTGCTCGTAAACTACTCGGTGTGAGAAAAAAAAGTATGTTCATAAGTTATCTTTTGTCTGTTTCAAAGCTCTAATTGCAGAGATTTCAACCAATTTCCTAAAATTATAAGACGTTTTGATTATTTTGACTATGCGAAATATTTACATAATACAATTTATTAAATAGTGTGTGGTTCTCTTAGTATTTATTAAATTTAAATCATATCTGGTATAAACATTAAAGAACAATGTAAATGTTTCATTCAGAAATCCATACAAAACTGTGGAAATGTGAAAATTGACTCCCAGCGTCCCCTGAAAGGCTGAGTCAGACCAAAAACGCACCTGTGTTTATGAGGAGAGGTATAAAATGACGAACCTGATGATGGTCCAGGCGAGAGCTGGTTTCCGAAGATACTGGACCAAGCTGGCAGTCTGCTTTATTATTAACAGCTTCCTCATTAGCAAGCGTCCACCGTGACGTACAAACTTTTCCACATTTGTCCGCTCACCTCCAGCTGTGTGTTATTATATCACGTGACTGGCACAACTTCACTTCAACTTATTAGCCAATTTACCGACTCGTTATTGTACATCTTATCCGCGAGGGATTCAGCAGGTCGGAGTTCATGCGAGGAGCATTCTTGGCAACTCGATGTTGCACATGATCGTTTATGGGGAATGCTTGAATACCGAGTGTGGTAAAAAAGTTGATATTTGGTGCAAAAATTGCATCATACAACACATATTTACAAAGATTATACCTGCTAGGCTGTATGTAACATGTGATTTTACTTTCTCTACACGTACTATCTACATAGTGTACAGAGAAGGTATTTTAATGCATCCAAAAATTTGATACCGAGATTTCGGAGCACCTGGATCAAAAAAAAAAAAAAAACATTTTTAGAAAAATGTCCGTGTGTGTCTGTGTGTATGTGTGTGTCTGTAGGCACCATTACTCAAAAACGAAAAGATCGTTAAAAACAAAACTTGGTATTTAAATTTAGTATCTTTCAAGGATGCGATACGAAGATTTTCAAGAAAATCACCCCACTCCAAACTACCTTTTATATGGAAAACGTTGCAAACATTTTGGTTTTCTTAAAAATGGCTCTAACAATTTTAATTAAAATCCCTTATATTTAAGATATTTACATGCCAAATAAAATGTATATCTTGAATTTTCTGGGAATACCTTCTAAAGAACTCTTTATTCTGGATGATTATTCTTGAATTTCCATAACTGGTAAACCGTAAGAGATAGACAAAACCTACTACACAAAACATATAGAGCACATTAAAACACACAATTTATGTCATATACATTTTTTTCGTGGAGTTGATCGTTTTTGAGATATTCCTTGTTATTGGTTTTAGCTTTGAAAAATTTACGCTTTTCTCATACAGAAATTTGTCAACTCCTCCCCATGCAAACAAAGGTACTTCAGTCACATAGCAACCAGCTTTTGACTATCACTTTAACCTGTGATACTCCCTTATTTCGCTTCTACTTACAAGGAAGCAAGGGATAAGACCAATTGTGCTAATTTTTCTCGATTAGCTTGAAGTAAATATAAGCATAGGATTTTTAACAGTATTTTTTTTTTTGCAGAGAAATAGAGAAAGTTATGTGAATGGAACACGTCAGATCTTTTTGTAGTGTTTTACACCCGCTCTTACTGCTATGTCACCGCAAGCGATGCCACTGATAATACATAGAATGAAAATGGAGCACCGGTGGAATGTGATGGCGGGTAAACCGAAGAACTCGGAGAAAACCCGCCCCTGCACCACTTCGTCCATTCCAATAAGCCGGCGTAAGTGTGGCTTGAGGTTTTGTTGGCAGATGGCAAGTTGCTTGCTCCGAGTGATACTCTCTTCCCCCTGGGTGAGGCTAGGTGCTGTAGTAGAGACCTCCTTCCGGCCTCCCGGCGCCTGTATAGCCTCCGTGGCGCGACAGGCCTACTGTCTAAACTGTTAGGGATTTCCGTCTCTATGCTTAGCTCCATCGTTTCCTGTGTGTTATCTTGCGGTTTCCCCTCCTCTCACCCCTTCATCCGGGGGGATGGTAGGCCACAATAGATAATTATAACTATCGCAAAAGATCTGGACGCGTGAAAATGTTAATGAGAGCTAGGAAGCGAGTTGTACTTTCAGATAAGCAGTTCACCAGTCGATTCATGTCTCTCACAATCAATGTCAAATGTCTGGCACCTGCATTGATAAACATGTGTTATATTCATATCTACACAAATGGCCTACTATATAAACAATGTGCCTCCAATTCTTCCACACCTGACAGTCCTTCGTCTTCGCTCACGTCATTGTCATCATCAACGCTATCGCTACTTTCTGCACCATTATCCTGCATTAGAATTCTTTATATTTGATTTTCTACAATTCTTTCTAATGATTTTCAATGTTCTCAACCTGTCGACATACGTTTTCCCATTCTGGCCTGCCAATTTCTGCAGTTCGCTGACGACACAACTGTTCCACATCTTTCAATTTAAAAGTGATATATTAAGTTTTATTTTTCTTTGTTTCTTATCTTTGAGAACCCTGGAAACGGAACTCAGTAAAATATCAGTTGCCTTGGCTACTTTTTCATTCACTTTCTACAGCCTTTTGAACATACATTTTCTTCCTTCATCTCTGCCTCTTGTTTCATCAAGTCAAGGACATTTGCAATTATTGCTCTGCTCTGACTAAGTAATAAAAATAAAATAACTAAAATGAACACTATTTACTGCTCACTTTGAATACAAACATATGGGGAACACTTTCGATACCGACTGTATACAAAGTTTGCTCGCTGTGACTTTAAGTAAGCAAAGTATCATATTACAAACTCCGATAAGCTAGGCTCGGTAGCTGGGTTGGCGGGAGTCACGATTTAGGAAGCTTTGCGCCGGCAATACTTGGTCGCAAGTTGGAGATGTCCCTCTCCATTAATATTCTCTAACCTCTAATCATATCTAACGAAGAGTGAACGCGAATACAATAACTAAGCGAGTACTAAAAACAATTTAAAATTCAATTACACACATTGTGTTAAGCAAATAATTTAAAGTATGTTTATACCAACTGAAATCGCAGAAGCAGAATGTTTCCTGTTCCTACGTCAGACAAGCTGCTGAGAAAGTAACAATTAAGGTATAAACATGATGCTATACTTTAAATTACGGGAGTGCTCGGCAGGTAAATATCACTTCCTATTCAATTACCGACCCAGACACCCTTCAAATTTCAATTTTCTCGTAAAACTAACCGTGCAGATTTCCTGATAGTCTGCGCCGAGCGGGGATCACGTGGCACAAAACAAAACAAGCACTATTACCAACTGTGATTAATATCTTAGCTTATCTCATAAATAATGTCGTTTTTACTTTCTCTGTACGTACTATGTACATAGTGTATTGCACTCCAACCAAAATTTTCATACCGAGATTTCACCGGAAATATATGTTTTAGGGTCCCCTGTATCCAAAAAAAGCATTTTCAGAAAATGGTCTGTGTGTCTGTGAACACGATAACTCAAAAACAAAAAGTCTGGTATTTAAGTTTAGTATCTTCCAGCGATGCGACACGAAGATTTTGAGAATAATCCCCCACCCCAAACTACGCTTAACATGGAACTTTTTTGACATTTCTTATATTTTCAAAAATGGCTCTAACGATTTTAATTAAAATATCGCACATTAACGATATTTACCTGAAAAATAAAATGTATATCTTGAGTTTTGTGGGAATAGCCTCTAAAGTCTACTTTATTCTGGATGATATTTGCATAACTGCTAAACCGTAGGAGTTAGATAAAAACTACACAGAAAATGCAGAGCACGTTAGAACACATACAATTTATATTATATACATATTTTTCGTGGAGTTGATCGTTTTTAGATATCCGTTGTTTTTGCTTTCAGATTTAAAAAAACTTATACAATTCTCATATAGGAATTTGTCAACTCCTGTCCATACAAACAAAAGAACTTCAGTGACATAGCAATCAGCTTTTGACTATCACTTTAAGCTATGCTACTCCCTTATTTCACTTCTACTTACAAGGAAGCAAGTAATAAGACTATTTCTGCTAATTTTATCTCGATAGCATGAAGTGAATAGAAGAATAAGCTTTTAACAATAATTTGTTGCAGAGATGTAGAGAAAGTCATTTGAATGGAACACATTAGATGTTTGTGGTACTGACCGTTTCTAATATTTTACTTCTTAATAGTTTCAGTTTTAAAATAAATATATACACTTTTAACAATAATTTGTTGCAGAGATGTAGAGAAAGTCATTTGAATGGAACACATCAGATGTTTGTGGTACTGACCGTTTCTAATATTTTACTTCTTAATAGTTTCAGTTTTAAAATAAATATATACACTTTTCTCAAACAGCTCATACAAAACAAACTGAACGTCAATTTTTTCTTTCTCTACAAGTAATATGTACAGAGAAGGTATTGCATCACACCCAAAAATTTCATACTGAGATTTCATTGGAAATGCATGTTTTGGGACCCCTAGAATCCAAAAGGAACAGTTCTAGAAATAGGTCCGTCACTGTAAGTAAGGGCAGCATAGCTCAAAAACGAAAAGTCTCTTAAATATCAAGCTTCATATTTAAGTTTGGTATCTTCCAAGGATGTGACACGAAGATTTACAAGAAAATCCCCCCACCCCCAGCTACCCTTTACATGGAACTTTTTTCGAAAATGTGTATTTCCTCAAGAATGAGTGTAACGATTTTGATTAAAATATCGTATATTAAAGATATTTACCTGACCAATAAAATGTATATTTTGAATTTTCTGCGAATAACCTCTGAAGAATACCTTATTCTGGATCAATTTTACGGAATTTTGCATAATTGCTAAAGCGTATGAGATGCACAAAAGCTTACCACACAAAAAAAAGACACAATTTATGTCATATACATATTTTTCGTAGAGTTCTCGATTAATGTGAAGTAAATAGAAGCATAAGCATTTCTTTAATCAATAATTTGTTACAGAGATGTAGAGAAAGTCATGTGAATGGAGCACATCATATTATTTTAAGATAAGTTTATTGAAGAATGAACACAAAGATTTATGTGAACGTGCTCCTCTAGTTAATATTACTTGCGCAGTATATAAAGTGTTAATTTGAAACACGTATAGGCATACACAAAACGGGTGTATGTGAAGTGACTATCTAGCTGGTGGCGTCTGTTTGACCGGCGCTAGACGCAATTTGCTACGAGTATTAAACCTTTACTATTTTATGACAAGTACTTTCTCCACTGAATTGGCCTCATCTTATTTTGTTCTCATACAGACACAAAACTAAACTCGTGCTGGTAAAGTGCAAAGCAAATCTGGATTTATGTCAACTTTATACATTTTCATTTTTAATGCTGAAACCAAAAACAACGAATATCTCAAAGACGATCAGCTTCACGATATATAATATACAACATAAATTGTGTGTTTTATTGTGCTTTACATTTTTTGTAGAGTAAGTTTTTGTCCATTTCTTACAATTTAGCAGTTATGCAAAATTCCGTAAAATTCATCCAGAATAAAGTAATCTTCAGAGGCTGTACCCAGGAAATTCAAAATATACATTATATTTGTCAGGAAAATATCTTTAATATACGATATTTTAATCAAAATCGTTAGGCCCATTTTTTTAGAACATCAACCATTTCGAAAAAAGTTCCATATAAAGGGTATTTTGAGGTGGGGGGATTTTTCTCAAAATCTTCGTGTCGCATACCTGGAAGATATTAAACCTAAATAACAAGTTTAGTATTTTACCGACTTTCGTTTTCAAGATATCGTGTCAGACACACACGGACCTTTTTCTGAAAATGCTGTTTTTGAATTCAGGGGACAATAAAACATATATTTCGGGTGAAATCTCGGTATTGAATTTTTGGATGGAGGGAAACACCTTCTCTTTACACTATGTGCACAGTATGTGCAGAGAAAGTCAAAAAGCGTATATGACGTCAATTATGTTTTAATGAGATCTAAACTTTTGTACGCTAAATGTTTGTCTATCTCTTACGGTTTGCCAGTTATGCAACTTCATCTAGAATAAAGAGGAATTCTGAGGCCAGTGGCAAATGTGCATGTTATATATTGGTGCAAATATTTTTAATACAAGATATTTTAATCAAAAGCGTTAGCGCCATTTTTGAAAAAATCCAATTTTAGGAAAACTTTTTCATGTAAAGACTAGTTGGAGGTGGTGGGTTTTCTTGGAAATCTTCATGTGACATCCTTGCGAATTACTAAACTTATACACCTAGTTTAGTACTTAACGGATCTTTGCTTTTTGGACATTTTTGTAAAAATGCTTATTTCAGATCTCGACATCAGTTTTTTGGTTCACATATATGCTAGAGAAAATAAAATGTTTTTGTATCTGCTTTATGCTAATCAAGAAAAATTAGCAGAAATAGTCTTATTACTTGCTTACTTGTAAGTATAAGGGAAATAAGGGAGTACCATAGGTTAAAGTGACAGTCAAAAGTTGGTTGCTATGTGACTGAAATTGTGTTTTTGTATTGCCAAGTGTTAGCAAATTCAGGGAATGAGATAAGTATAATTATTTTAAAACGGAAACCAGTTACAAGGAATATATAAAAATGTTCCACTCCACGAAATAAATGTATCTGACAGGGACAGAAACACACTCACAGACACACACCCCCAACACCCAGCACACACTTACACACACGGACACACACACACACCCAACACCCAGCACACACGCACACACACGGACACACACACACACACGGACACACACACACACCCAACACCCTGCACATACGCACACACACGGACACACACCCCCCAATACCCAGCACAAACGCACACACACGCATACACACCCCCAATACCCAGCACACACGCACACACACGGACACACACCCCCAACACCCAGCAAACACGCACACACACGGACACACACACACCCAACACTCAGCACACACGCACACACACGGACACACACACGCACACACACGGACACACACACGGACACACACACCCCCCAATACCCAGCAAACACACACATACAGGGACACACAAACACCCCCAACACCCAGCAAACACGCACACACACACGGACACACACACCCCCAACACCCAGCAAACACGCACACACACCCCCCAATACCCAGCACACACGCACACACAGAGACACACACACCCAATACCCAGCACACACACACATAACACACGCACCCCCAATACCCAGCACACACGCACACACACACCCCCAACACCCAGCACACACGCACACACACACCCTCCCAATACCAAGCACACACGCACACACAGAGACACACACACACCCCCAATACCCAGCACACATGCACACATAGAGACACACACACACCCCCAACACCCAGCACACACGCACACACAGAGACACACACACGCACACACAGAGACACACACACACACACCCCCAACACCCAGCACACATGCACACATAGAGACACACACACACACCCCCAACACCCAGCACACACGCATACACAGAGACACACACACGCACACACAGAGACACACACACGCACTCACAGAGACACACACACGCAAACACAGAGACACACACACGCACACACAGAGACACACACACGCACACACAGAGACACACACACACACCCCCAACACCCAGCACACATGCACACATAGAGACACACACACACACCCCCAACACCCAGCACACACGCATACACAGAGACACACACACGCACACACAGAGACACACACACGCACTCACAGAGACACACACACGCAAACACAGAGACACACACACGCACACACAGAGACACACACACGCACACACAGAGACACACACGCACACACAGAGACTCACACACGCATACACAGAGACTCACACACGCATACACAGAGACACACACACGCACACACAGACACACACACACGCACATACAGAGACACACACGCACATACAGACACACACCCTAATACCCAGCACACACGCACACACAGTCCCAATACCCAGCACACACGCAAACACACACCCCCAACACCCAGCACACACGCACACACACGCACACACACACCCCCAATACCCAGCACCCACGCACACACACGGACATACACACCCAACACCCAGCACACACGCACACACGCACACACAGACCAATACCCAGCACACACGCACACACGCACACACGGACAACACACAGCACACACGCACACACGCACACACACACCAACACCCAGCACACACGCACACACGCAAAAACACGGACAACACACACCTCCAACACCCAGCACACAAGCACACACGCACACACACACCTACACCCAGCACACGCACACACGCACACACGGACATCACACACCCCCAACACCCAGCACACACGCACACACACACCCCCAATACCCAGCACCCACGCACACACACCGTCATACACACACAACACCCAGCACACACGCACACACACACCAATATCCAGCACACACGCACACACGCACACACGGACAACACACAGCACACACGCACACACGCACACACACACCAACACCCAGCACACACGCACAAACACGGACAACACACACCTCCAACACCCAGCGCACATGCACACACGCACACACACACCTACACCCAGCACACGCACACACGCACACACACGGACAACACACACCTCCAACACCCAGCACACACGCACACACACACACGGACATACACACCCAACACCCAGCACACACGGACATACACACCCAACACCCAGCACACACGCACACACAGACACACACCACTAATACCCAGCACACACGCACACACACACGGACACACACAATCCCCCAACACCCAGCATACACGCACACACAGAGACACACACACGCACACACAGACACACACCCCTAATACCCAGCACACATTCACACACACACGGACACACAAACCCAACACCCATCACACACGCACACACACGGACACACAAACCCAACACCCAGCACACACGCACGCACACACACGGACACACACACCCAACACGCAGCACACACGTACACACAGACACACACAAACGCACACACCCAACACCCATCACACATGCACACACACACACACGGACACACACACCCAACAGCCAGCACACACGCAGACACCCAACATCCAGCACACACACACACACACACACACACACGGACACACACACACCCAACACCCAACACCCAGCACACAGGCACACACACAAAAACGCAAACGTACACATGGACACACACACAGACACACACCCCTAATACCCAGCACACACGCACACACACACGCACACACACACGGACACGGACACGGTCACACACAGACACACCCAACACCCAACAAAAACGCACACACACACAGGCACACACACAAAAACGCAAACGCACACATGGACACACACACACCCAAAAACCAGCACAAACGCACACACACAGGCACACACACAGAAACGCAAACGCACACATGGACACACACACGGACACACACCCCCAACATCCAGCACACACGCCCACACACAGGCACACACACAAAAACGCAAAAGCACACATGGACACACGCAAAAACACAAACGGAAACACAAAAAACACTCACGGACACACAGACACACAAAAAACACACACGGAAACACAAAAAAACACACACGGACACACACATATATGGACACACACAAAATCACACACGGAAACACAAAAAAAAATACTCACGGACACACAGACACACACAAAAACACACACGGAAACACAAAAAAACACACACGGACACTCAGACACACACATGGACACACACAAAAATACACATGGACACACACAAAAATACACATGGACACACACAAAAACACACATGGACACACACAAAAACACACATGGACACACACAAAAACACACATGGACACACACAAAAACACACATGGACACACACAAAAACACACATGGACACACACAAAACACACATGGACACACACAAAAACACACATGGACACACACAAAACATACATGGACACACACAAAACACACATGGACACACACAAAACACACATGGACACACACAAAACACACATGGACACACACAAAATACACATGGACACACATAAAACACACATGGACACACATAAAAATACACATGGACACACACAAAACACACATGGACACACACAAAAACACACATGGACACACACAAAAACACACATGGACACACACAAAACACACATGGACACACATAAAAACACACATGGACACACACAAAAAAACACACGGACACACACAAAAACACACATGGACACACACAAAAATACACATGGACACACACAAAAATACACATGGACACACACAAAAACACACATGGACACACACAAAAACACACATGGACACACACAAAACACACATGGACACACACAAAACACACATGGACACACACAAAACACACATGGACACACACAAAACACACATGGACACACACAAAATACACATGGACACACATAAAACACACATGGACACACATAAAAATACACATGGACACACACAAAACACACATGGACACACACAAAAACACACATGGACACACACAAAAACACACATGGACACACACAAAACACACATGGACACACATAAAAACACACATGGACACACACAAAAAAACACACGGACACACACAAAAACACACATGGACACACACAAAAACACACATGGACACACACAAAAACACACATGGACACACACAAAAACACACATGGACACACACAAAAACACACATGGACACACACAAAAACACACATGGACACACACAAAAACACACATGGACACACACAAAAACACACATGGACACACACAAAAACACACATGGACACACACAAAAACACACATGGACACACACAAAAACACACATGGACACACACAAAAACACACATGGACACACACAAAAACACACATGGACACACACAAAAACACACATGGACACACAAAAACACACATGAACACACACAAAAACACACATGGACACACACAAAAACACACATGGACACACACAAAAACACACACGGACACACACAAAAACACACATGAACACACACAAAAACACACATGGACACACATAAAAACACACATGGACACACACAAAAACACACATTGACACACACAAAAACACACATGGACACACAAAAAACACACATGGACACACAAAAAACACACATGGACACACACAAAACACACATGGACACACACAAAACACACATGGACACACACAAAAACACACATGGACACACACAAAAATACACATGGACACACACAAAAATACACAAGGACACACACAAAAACACACATGGACACACACAAAACACACATGGACACACACAAAAACACACATGGACACTCAGACACACACATGGACACACACAAAAACACACATGGACACTCAGACACACACATGGACACACACAAAAACACACATGGACACTCAGACACACACATGGACACACACAAAAACACACATGGACACTCAGACACACACATGGACACACACAAAAAACACACGGACACTCAGACACACACATGGACACACACAAAAACACACACGGACACTCAGACACACACATGGACACACACAAAAACACACATGGACACTCAGACACACACATGGACACACACAAAAACACACACGGACACTCAGACACACACATGGACACACACAAAAACACACATGGACACTCAGACACACACATGGACACACACAAAAACACACATGGACACTCAGACACACACATGGACACACACAAAAACACACATGGACACTCAGACACACACATGGACACACACAAAAACACACACGGACACTCAGACACACACATGGACACACACAAAAAAACACACGGACACTCAGACACACACATGGACACACACAAAAACACACATGGACACTCAGACACACACATGGACACACACAAAAACACACATGGACACTCAGACACACACATGGACACTCAGACACACACATGGACACACACAAAAAAACACACGGACACTCAGACACACACATGGACACTCAGACACACACATGGACACACACAAAAAAACACACGGACACTCAGACACACACATGGACACTCAGACACACACATGGACACACACAAAAACACACACGGACACTCAGACACACACATGTACACACACAAAAACACACATGGACACTCGGACACACACATGGACACACACAAAAACACACATGGACACTCAGACACACACATGGACACACACAAAAACACACATGGACACTCAGACACACACATGGACACACACAAAAACACATGGACACTCAGACACACACATGGACACACACAAAAACACACACGGACACTCAGACACACACATGGACACACACAAAAACACACGGACACTCAGACACACACATGGACACTCAGACACACACATGGACACACACAAAAACACACACGGACACTCAGACACACACATGGACACACACAAAAACACACATGGACACTCGGACACACACATGGACACACACAAAAACACACACGGACACTCAGACACACACATGGACACACACAAAAACACACATGGACACTCGGACACACACATGGACACACACAAAAACACACATGGACACTCAGACACACACATGGACACACACAAAAACACACACGGACACTCAGACACACACATGGACACACACAAAAACACACATGGACACTCAGACACACACATGGACACACACAAAAACACACATGGACACTCAGACACACACATGGACACACACAAAAACACACATGGACACTCAGACACACACATGGACACACACAAAAACACACATGGACACTCAGACACACACATGGACACACACAAAAACACACATGGACACTCAGACACACACATGGACACTCAGACACACACATGGACACACACAAAAACACACATGGACACTCAGACACACACATGGACACACACAAAAATACACACGGACACTCAGACACACACATGGACACACACAAAACACACATGGACACACACAATATACACATGGACACACATAAAACACACATGGACACACATAAAAATACACATGGACACACACAAAACACACATGGACACACACAAAAACACACATGGACACACACAAAAACACACATGGACACACACAAAACACACATGGACACACATAAAAACACACATGGACACACACAAAAAAACACACGGACACACACAAAAACACACATGGACACACACAAAAACACACATGGACACACACAAAAATACACATGGACACACACAAAAACACACATGGACACACACAAAAACACACATGGACACACACAAAAACACACATGGACACACACAAAACACACATGGACACACACAAAACACACATGGACACACACAAAACACACATGGACACACACAAAACACACATGGACACACATAAAACACACATGGACACACATAAAAATACACATGGACACACACAAAACACACATGGACACACACAAAAACACACATGGACACACACAAAAACACACATGGACACACTCAAAACACACATGGACACACATAAAAACACACATGGACACACACAAAAAAACACACGGACACACACAAAAACACACATGGACACACACAAAAACACACATGGACACACACAAAAACACACATGGACACACACAAAAACACACATGGACACACACAAAAACACACATGGACACACACAAAAACACACATGGACACACACAAAAACACACATGGACACACAAAAACACACATGGACACACACAAAAACACACATGGACACACACAAAAACACACATGGACACACACAAAAACACACACGGACACACACAAAAACACACATGGACACACATAAAAACACACATGGACACACACAAAAACACACATTGACACACACAAAAACACACATGGACACACAAAAAACACACATGGACACACAATAAACACACATGGACACTCAGACACACACATGGACACACACAAAAACACACATGGACACTCAGACACACACATGGACACACAAAAAACACACATGGACACTCAGACACACACATGGACACACACAAAAAACACACGGACACTCAGACACACACATGGACACACACAAAAACACACACGGACACTCAGACACACACATGGACACACACAAAAACACACATGGACACTCAGACACACACATGGACACACACAAAAACACACACGGACACTCAGACACACACATGGACACACACAAAAACACACATGGACACTCAGACACACACATGGACACACACAAAAACACACATGGACACTCAGACACACACATGGACACACACAAAAACACACATGGACACTCAGACACACACATGGACACACAAAAACACACACGGACACTCAGACACACACATGATCACACAAAAACACACATGGACACTCAGACACACACATGGACACACACAAAAACACACATGGACACTCAGACACACACATGGACACACACAAAAAACACACGGACACTCAGACACACACATGGACACACACAAAAACACAGACGGACACTCAGACACACACATGGACACACACAAAAAACACACATGGACACTCAGACACACACATGGACACACACAAAAACACACATGGACACTCAGACACACACATGGACACACACAAAAACACACACGGACACTCAGACACACACATGGACACACACAAAAAACACACGGACACTCAGACACACACATGGACACACACAAAAACACACATGGACACTCAGACACACACATGGACACACACAAAAACACACACGGACACTCAGACACACACATGGACACACACAAAAAAACACACGGACACTCAGACACACACATGGACACACACAAAAACACACATGGACACTCAGACACAGACATGGACACACACAAAAAAACACACGGACACTCAGACACACACATGGACACTCAGACACACACATGGACACACACAAAAAAACACACGGACACTCAGACACACACATGGACACTCAGACACACACATGGACACACACAAAAACACACACGGACACTCAGACACACACATGGACACTCAGACACACACATGGACACACACAAAAACACACATGGACACTCGGACACACACATGGACACACACAAAAACACACACGGACACTCAGACACACACATGGACACACACAAAAACACACATGGACACTCGGACACACACATGGACACACACAAAAACACACATGGACACTCAGACACACACATGGACACACACAAAAACACATGGACACTCAGACACACACATGGACACTCACAAAAACACACACGGACACTCAGACACACACATGGACACACACAAAAACACACGGACACTCAGACACACACATGGACACACACAAAAACACACACGGACACTCAGACACACACATGGACACACACAAAAACACACATGGACACTCAGACACACACATGGACACACACAAAAACACACACGGACACTCAGACACACACATGGACACACACAAAAACACACATGGACACTCAGACACACACATGGACACACACAAAAACACACATGGACACTCAGACACACACATGGACACTCAGACACACACATGGACACACACAAAAACACACATGGACACTCAGACACACACATGGACACTCAGACACACACATGGACACACACAAAAATACACACGGACACTCAGACACACACATGGACACACACAAAAATACACACGGACACTCAGACACACACATGGACACACACAAAAATACACACGGACACTCAGACACACACAAGGACACACACAAAAATACACACGGACACTCAGACACACACATGGACACACACAAAAACACACATGGACACTCAGACACACACATGGACACACACAAAAATACACAGGGACACTCAGACACACACATGGACACACACAAAAATACACACGGACACTCAGACACACACATGGACACACACAAAAATACACACGGACACTCAGACACACACATGGACACACACAAAAACACACATGGACACTCAGCACTCAGACACACATATGGACACACACAAAAACACACACGGACACTCAGACACACACATGGACACTCAGACACACACATGGACACTCAGACACACACATGGACACTCAGACACACACATGGACACTCAGACACACACATGGACACTCAGACACACACATGGACAAACACAAAAACACACACGGAAACTCAGACACACACAAAAACACACATGGACACTCAGACACACACATGGACACACACAAAAACACACATGGACACTCGGACACACACATGGACACACACAAAAACACACATGGACACTCAGACACACACATGGACACACACAAAAAACACACGGACACTCAGACACACACATGGACACACACAAAAAAACACACGGACACTCAGACACACACATGGACACACACAAAAATACACACATGGACACTCAGACACACACATGGACACTCAGACACACACATGGACACTCAGACACACACATGGACACACACAAAAAACACACATGGACACTCAGACACACACATGGACACTCAGACACACACATGGACACTCAGACACACACATGGACACACACAAAAAACACACATGGACACTCAGACACACACATGGACACTCAGACACACACATGGACACTCAGACACACACATGGACACTCAGACACACACATGGACACTCAGACACACACATGGACACACACAAAAAACACACATGGACACTCAGACACACACATGGACACACACAAAAACACACATGGACACTCAGACACACACATGGACACTCAGACACACACATGGACACTCAGACACACTAATGGACACACACAAAAACACACATGGACACTCAGACAAACACATGGACACACAAAAAAAACACACGGACACTCAGACACACACATGGACACACACAAAAATACACATGGACACACACAAAACACACATGGACACACACAAAACACACATGGACACACACAAAACACACATGGACACACACAAAAAAACACACGGACACTCACAAAAATACACACGGACACTCAGACACACACATGGACACACACAAAAATACACATGGACACACACAAGAAAACACATGGACACACACAAAAATACACATGGACACACACAAGAAAACACATGGACACACACTAAAATACACATGGACACACACAAAAATACACATGGACACACACAAAAATACACATGGACACACACAAAAATACACATGGACACACACAAAAATACACATGGACACACACAAAAACACACTCGGACACACACAAAAATACACATGGACACACACAAAAATACACATGGACACACAGAAAAATACACATGGACACACACAAAAATACACATGGACACACACAAAACACACATGGACACACACAAAACACACATGGACACACACAAAAACACACATGGACACACATAAAAACACACACGGACACACACAAGAAAACACATGGACACTCAGACATACACATGGACACACACAAATATACACATGGACACACACAAGAAAACACATGGACACACACAAAAATACACATGGACACACACAAAAATACACATGGACACACACAAAAATACACATGGACACACACAAAAATACACATGGACACACACAAAAACACACGGACACTCAAACACACACATGGACACACACAAAAATACACATGGACACACACAAGAAAACACATGGACACACACAAAAACACACACGGACACTCAGACACACACATGGACACACACAAAAACACACATGGACACTCAGACACACACATGGACACACACAAAAACACACATGGACACTCAGACACACACATGGACACTCAGACACACACATGGACACACACAAAAACACACATGGACACTCAGACACACACATGGACACACACAAAAATACACACGGACACTCAGACACACACATGGACACACACAAAAATACACACGGACACTCAGACACACACATGGACACACACAAAAATACACACGGACACTCAGACACACACAAGGACACACACAAAAATACACACGGACACTCAGACACACACATGGACACACACAAAAACACACATGGACACTCAGACACACACATGGACACACACAAAAATACACAGGGACACTCAGACACACACATGGACACACACAAAAATACACACGGACACTCAGACACACACATGGACACACACAAAAATACACACGGACACTCAGACACACACATGGACACACACAAAAACACACATGGACACTCAGCACTCAGACACACACATGGACACACACAAAAACACACACGGACACTCAGACACACACATGGACACTCAGACACACACATGGACACTCAGACACACACATGGACACTCAGACACACACATGGACACTCAGACACACACATGGACAAACACAAAAACACACACGGAAACTCAGACACACACAAAAACACACATGGACACTCAGACACACACATGGACACACACAAAAACACACATGGACACTCGGACACACACATGGACACACACAAAAACACACATGGACACTCAGACACACACATGGACACACACAAAAAAACACACGGACACTCAGACACACACATGGACACACACAAAAAAACACACGGACACTCAGACACACACATGGACACACACAAAAATACACACATGGACACTCAGACACACACATGGACACTCAGACACACACATGGACACTCAGACACACACATGGACACTCAGACACACACATGGACACTCAGACACACACATGGACACACACAAAAAACACACATGGACACTCAGACACACACATGGACACTCAGACACACACATGGACACTCAGACACACACATGGACACTCAGACACACACATGGACACACACAAAAAACACACATGGACACTCAGACACACACATGGACACTCAGACACACACATGGACACTCAGACACACACATGGACACTCAGACACACACATGGACACTCAGACACACACATGGACACTCAGACACACACATGGACACACACAAAAAAACGCACATGGACACTCAGACACACACATGGACACACACAAAAACACACATGGACACTCAGACACACACATGGACACTCAGACACACACATGGACACTCAGACACACTAATGGACACACACAAAAACACACATGGACACTCAGACAAACACATGGACACACACAAAAAAACACACGGACACTCAGACACACACATGGACACACACAAAAATACACATGGACACACACAAAACACACATGGACACACACAAAACACACATGGACACACACAAAACACACATGGACACACACAAAAAAACACACGGACACTCACAAAAATACACACGGACACTCAGACACACACATGGACACACACAAAAATACACATGGACACACACAAGAAAACACATGGACACACACAAAAATACACATGGACACACACAAGAAAACACATGGACACACACAAAAATACACATGGACACACACAAAAATACACATGGACACACACAAAAATACACATGGACACACACAAAAATACACATGGACACACACAAAAATACACATGGACACACACAAAAACACACTCGGACACACACAAAAATACACATGGACACACACAAAAATACACATGGACACACACAAAAATACACATGGACACACACAAAAATACACATGGACACACACAAAACACACATGGACACACACAAAACACACATGGACACACACAAAAACACACATGGACACACATAAAAACACACACGGACACACACAAAAAACACATGGACACTCAGACATACACATGGACACACACAAAAATACACATGGACACACACAAGAAAACACATGGACACACACAAAAATACACATGGACACACACAAAAATACACATGGACACACACAAAAATACACATGGACACACACAAAAACACACGGACACTCAAACACACACATGGACACACACAAAAATACACATTGACACACACAAGAAAACACATGGACACACACAAAAATACACATGGACACACACAAAAACACACATGGACACACAAAAATACACATGGACACACAAAAATACACATGGACACACACAAAAACACACATGGACACACAAAAATAGACATGGACACACACAAAAACACACATGGACACACACAAAAACACACATGGACACACACAAAAACACACTGACACTCAGACACACACATGGACACACACAAAAACACACATGGACAAACACAAGAAAACACATGGACACACACAAAAATACACATGGACACACACAAAAACACACATGGACACACACAAGAAAACACATGGATACACACAAAAATACACATGGACACACACAAAAACACACATGGACACACACAAGAAAACACATGGACACACACAAGAAAACACATGGACACACACAAGAAAACACATGGACACTCAGACACACACATGGACACACACAAAAACACACATGGACACACACAAAAACACACATGGACACACTCAAAACACACATGGACACACAAAAACACACATGGACACACACAAAAAAACACACGGACACACACAAAAACACACATGGACACACACAAAAACACACATGGACACACACAAAAACACACATGGACACACACAAAAACACACATGGACACACACAAAAACACACATGGACACACACAAAAACACACATGGACACACAAAAACACACATGGACACACACAAAAACACACATGGACACACACAAAAACACACATGGACACACACAAAAACACACACGGACACACACAAAAACACACATGGACACACACAAAAACACACATGGACACACATAAAAACACACATGGACACACACAAAAACACACATTGACACACACAAAAACACACATGGACACACAAAAAACACACATGGACACACAAAAAACACACATGGACACACACAAAACACACATGGACACACACAAAACACACATGGACACACACAAAAACACACATGGACACACACAAAAATACACATGGACACACACAAAAACACACATGGACACACACAAAACACACATGGACACACACAAAAACACACATGGACACTCAGACACACACATGGACACACACAAAAACACACATGGACACTCAGACACACACATGGACACACAAAAAACACACATGGACACTCAGACACACACATGGACACACACAAAAAACACACGGACACTCAGACACACACATGGACACACACAAAAACACACACGGACACTCAGACACACACATGGACACACACAAAAACACACATGGACACTCAGACACACACATGGACACACACAAAAACACACACGGACACTCAGACACACACATGGACACACACAAAAACACACATGGACACTCAGACACACACATGGACACACACAAAAACACACATGGACACTCAGACACACACATGGACACACAAAAACACACATGGACACTCAGACACACACATGGACACACACAAAAACACACACGGACACTCAGACACACACATGGACATACACAAAAACACACATGGACATTCAGACACACACATGGACACACACAAAAACACACATGGACACTCAGACACACACATGGACACACACAAAAACACACGGACACTCAGACACACACATGGACACACACAAAAACACACACGGACACTCAGACACACACATGGACACACACAAAAAACACACATGGACACTCAGACACACACATGGACACACACAAAAACACACATGGACACTCAGACACACACATGGACACACACAAAAACACACACGGACACTCAGACACACACATGGACACACACAAAAAACACACGGACACTCAGACACACACATGGACACACACAAAAACACACATGGACACTCAGACACACACATGGACACACACAAAAACACACACGGACACTCAGACACACACATGGACACACACAAAAAAACACACGGACACTCAGACACACACATGGACACACACAAAAACACACATGGACACTCAGACACACACATGGACACACACAAAAAAACACACGGACACTCAGAGACACACATGGACACTCAGACACACACATGGACACACACAAAAAAACACACGGACACTCAGACACACACATGGACACTCAGACACACACATGGACACACACAAAAACACACACGGACACTCAGACACACACATGTACACACACAAAAACACACATGGACACTCGGACACACACATGGACACACAAAAAACACACATGGACACTCAGACACACACATGGACACACACAAAAAACACACGGACACTCAGACACACACATGGACACACACAAAAACACACACGGACACTCAGACACACACATGGACACACACAAAAACACACATGGACACTCAGACACACACATGGACACACACAAAAACACACACGGACACTCAGACACACACATGGACACACACAAAAACACACATGGACACTCAGACACACACATGGACACACACAAAAACACACATGGACACTCAGACACACACATGGACACACACAAAAACACACATGGACACTCAGACACACACATGGACACACACAAAAACACACACGGACACTCAGACACACACATGGACACACACAAAAACACACATGGACATTCAGACACACACATGGACACACACAAAAACACACATGGACACTCAGACACACACATGGACACACACAAAAACACACGGACACTCAGACACACACATGGACACACACAAAAACACACACGGACACTCAGACACACACATGGACACACACAAAAAACACACATGGACACTCAGACACACACATGGACACACACAAAAACACACATGGACACTCAGACACACACATGGACACACACAAAAACACACACGGACACTCAGACACACACATGGACACACACAAAAAACACACGGACACTCAGACACACACATGGACACACACAAAAACACACATGGACACTCAGACACACACATGGACACACACAAAAAAACACACGGACACTCAGAGACACACATGGACACTCAGACACACACATGGACACACACAAAAAAACACACGGACACTCAGACACACACATGGACACTCAGACACACACATGGACACACACAAAAACACACACGGACACTCAGACACACACATGTACACACACAAAAACACACATGGACACTCGGACACACACATGGACACACACAAAAACACACATGGACACTCAGACACACACATGGACACACACAAAAAACACACGGACACTCAGACACACACATGGACACTCAGACACACACATGGACACACACAAAAACACACATGGACACTCGGACACACACATGGACACACACAAAAACACACACGGACACTCAGACACACACATGGACACACACAAAAACACACATGGACACTCGGACACACACATGGACACACAAAAACACACATGGACACTCAGACACACACATGGACACACACAAAAACACACATGGACACTCAGACACACACATGGACACACACAAAAACACACATGGACACTCAGACACACACATGGACACTCAGACACACACATGGACACACACAAAAACACACATGGACACTCAGACACACACATGGACACACACAAAAATACACACGGACACTCAGACACACACATGGACACACACAAAAATACACACGGACACTCAGACACACACATGGACACACAAAAAAATACACACGGACACTCAGACACACACAAGGACACACACAAAAATACACACGGACACTCAGACACACACATGGACACACACAAAAATACACACGGACACTCAGACACACACATGGACACACACAAAAACACACATGGACACTCAGACACACACATGGACACACACAAAAATACACACGGACACTCAGACACACACATGGACACACACAAAAATACACACGGACACTCAGACACACACATGGACACACACAAAAACACACATGGACACTCAGCACTCAGACACACACATGGACACACACAAAAACACACACGGACACTCAGACACACACATGGACACTCAGACACACACATGGACACTCAGACACACACATGGACACTCAGACACACACATGGACACTCAGACACACACATGGACACTCAGACACACACATGGACAAACACAAACACACACACGGAAACTCAGACACACACAAAAACACACATGGACACTCAGACACACACATGGACACACACAAAAACACACATGGACACTCGGACACACACATGGACACACACAAAAACACACATGGACACTCAGACACACACATGGACACACACAAAAAAACACACGGACACTCAGACACACACATGGACACACACAAAAAAACACACGGACACTCAGACACACACATGGACACACACAAAAAAACACACGGACACTCAGACACACACATGGACACACACAAAAATACACACATGGACACTCAGACACACACATGGACACTCAGACACACACATGGACACTCAGACACACACATGGACACACACAAAAAACACACATGGACACTCAGACACACACATGGACACTCAGACACACACATGGACACTCAGACACACACATGGACACTCAGACACACACATGGACACTCAGACACACACATGGACACTCAGACACACACATGGACACTCAGACACACACATGGACACTCAGACACACACATGGACACTCAGACACACACATGGACACTCAGACACACACATGGACACACACAAAAAACACACATGGACACTCAGACACACACATGGACACTCAGACACACACATGGACACTCAGACACACACATGGACACTCAGACACACACATGGACACTCAGACACACACATGGACACTCAGACACACACATGGACACACACAAAAAAACACACATGGACACTCAGACACACACATGGACACACACAAAAACACACATGGACACTCAGACACACACATGGACTCTCAGACACACACATGGACACTCAGACACACTAATGGACACACACAAAAACACACATGGACACTCAGACAAACACATGGACACACACAAAAAAACACACGGACACTCAGACACACACATGGACACACACAAAAATACACATGGACACACACAAAACACACATGGACACACACAAAACACACATGGACACACACAAAACACACATGGACACACACAAAAAAACACACGGACACTCACAAAAATACACACGGACACTCAGACACACACATGGACACACACAAAAATACACATGGACACACTCAAGAAAACACATGGACACACACAAAAATACACATGGACACACACAAGAAAACACATGGACACACACAAAAATACACATGGACACACACAAAAATACACATGGACACACACAAAAATACACATGGACACACACAAAAATACACATGGACACACACAAAAACACACTCGGACACACACAAAAATACACATGGACACACACAAAAATACACATGGACACACAGAAAAATACACATGGACACACACAAAAATACACATGGACACACACAAAACACACATGGACACACACAAAACACTCATGGACACACACAAAACACACATGGACACACACAAAAACACACATGGACACACATAAAAACACACACGGACAACCACAAGAAAACACATGGACACTCAGACATACACATGGACACACACAAAAATACACATGGACACACACAAGAAAACACATGGACACACACAAAAATACACATGGACACACACAAAAATACACATGGACACACACAAAAATACACATGGACACACACAAAAACACACGGACACTCAAACACACACATGGACACACACAAAAATACACATAGACACACACAAGAAAACACATGGACACACACAAAAATACACATGGACACACACAAAAACACACATGGACACACAAAAATACACATGGACACACAAAAATACACATGGACACACACAAAAACACACATGGACACACAAAAATAGACATGGACACACACAAAAACACACATGGACACACACAAAAACACACATGGACACACACAAAAACACACTGACACTCAGACACACACATGGACACACACAAAAACACACATGGACACACACAAGAAAACACATGGACACACACAAAAATACACATGGACACACACAAAAACACACATGGACACACACAAGAAAACACATGGATACACACAAAAATACACATGGACACACACAAAAACACACATGGACACACACAAGAAAACACATGGACACACACAAGAAAACACATGGACACACACAAGAAAACACATGGACACTCAGACACACACATGGACACACTCAAAAACACATGGACACACACAAAAACACACATGGACACACACAAGAAAACACATGGACACACACAAAAATACACATGGACACACACAAAAACACACATGGACTCACACAAAAACACACATGGACACACATAAAAACACACACGGACACACACAAGAAAACACATGGACACTCAGACACACACATGGACACACACAAAAACACACATGGACACACACAAGAAAACACATGGACACTCAGACATACACATGGACACACACAAAAACACACATGGACACACACAAGAAAACACATGGACACTCAGACACACACATGGACACACAAAAAAACACACATGGACACACACAAAAACACACATGGACACACACAAGAAAACACATGGACACACACAAGAAAACACATGGACACTCAGACACACACATGGACACACACAAAACCACACATGGACACACACAAAAACACACAAAAACACACATGGACACACACAAGAAAACACATGGACACTCAGACACACACATGGACACACACAAAAATACACAAGGACACACACAAAAACACACAAAAACACACATGGACACACACAAGAAACCACATGGACACTCAGACACACACATGGACACACACAAAAATACACATGGACACACACAAAAACACACAAAAACACACATGGACACACACAAGAAAACACATGGACACTCAGAAACACACATGGACACACACAAAAATACACAAGGACACACACAAAAACACACATGGACACACACAAAAACACACATGGACACACACAAGAAAACACATGGACACTGAGACACACACATGGACACACACAAAAACACACATGGACACACACAAAAACACACATGGACACACAGAAGAAAACACATGGACACTCAGACACACACATGGACACACACAAAAACACACATGGACACACACAAGAAAACACATGGACACTCAGACACACACATGCACACACACAAAAATACACATGGACACACACAAAAACACACATGGACACACACAAAAACACACATGGACACACACAAGAAAACACATGGACACACACAAACACACACATGGACACACACAAAAACACACATGGACACACACAAAAACACACATGGACACACACAAGAAAACACATGGACACACACAAACACACACATGGACACACACAAAAACACACGGACACTCAGACACACACATGGACACAAAAAAACATACGGACACACACAAAAACACATGGACACACACAAGAAAACACACGGACACACACAAAAACACATGGACACACACAAGAAAACACATGGACACACACAAAAAAACACACGGACACTCAGACACACACATGGACACACACAAAAACACACATGGACACACACAAAAACACACACGGACACACACAAAAACACACATGGACACACACAAAAACACACACGGACACACACAAAAACACACATGGACAGACATAAAAACACACATGGACACACACAAAAACACACATGGACACACACAAGAAAACACATGGACACTCAGACACACACATGGACACACACAAAAATACACAAGGACACACACAAAAATACACATGGACACACACAAAAACACACATGGACACACACAAAAATACACATGGACACACACAAAAATACACAAGGACACACACAAAAACACACATGGACACACACAAAAACACACATGGACACACACAAAAAAACACACGGACACTCAGACACACACATGGACACAAAAAAACATACGGACACACACAAAAACACATGGACACACACAAGAAAACACACGGACACACTCAAAAACACATGGACACACACAAGAAAACACATGGACACACACAAAAAAACACACGGACACTCAGACACACACATTGACACACACAAAAACACACATGGACACACACAAAAATACACATGGACACACACAAAAACACACATGGACACACACAAAAACACACACGGACACACACAAAAACACACATGGACACACACAAAAACACACACGGACACACACAAAAACACACATGGACACACATAAAAACACACATGGACACACACAAAAACACACATTGACACACACAAAAACACACATGGACACACACAAAACACACATGGACACACACAAAAATACACATGGACACACACAAAAACACACATATACACACAAAAACACACGTGGACACACACAAAAACACACATGGACACACAAAACACACATGGACACACACAAAAACACACATGGACACACAAAAACACACGTGGACACACACAAAAACACACAAAAACACACATGGACACACACAAAAATACACATGGACACACACAAAAACACACATGGACACACAAAAACACACATGGACACACACAAAAACACACATGGACACACACAAAACACACATGGACACACACAAAAACACACATGGACACACACAAAAACACACACGGACACACACAAAAACACACATGGACACACATAAAAACACACATGGACACTCACAAAAACACACATTGACACACACAAAAACACACATGGACACATACAAAAACACACATGGACACACAAAAAACACACTCGGACACACACAAAAACACACATGGACACACACAAAAACACACATGGACACACAAAAACACACACGGACACACACAAAAACACACATGGACACACACAAAAACACACATGGACACACAAAAAACACACATGGACACACACAAAACACACATGGACACACACAAAACACACATGGACACACACAAAAACACACATGGACACACACAAAAACACACATGGACACACACAAAAAAACACACGGACCGTCAGACACACACATGGACACACAAAAAATACACTCGGACTCACACAAAAACACACATGGACACACACAAAAAAACACATGGACTCACACAAAAACACACATGGACACACACAAAAAAACATACGGACACTCAGACACACACATGGACACACACAAAAAAACACATGGACTCACACAAAAACACACATGGACACACACAAAAAAACATACGGACACTCAGACACACACATGGACACACACAAAAATACACATGGACACACACAAGAAAACACATGGACACACACAAAAAACACATGGACACACACAAGAAAACACATGGACACACACAAAAAACATACGGACACTCAGACACACACATGGACACACACAAAAAACACATGGACACACACAAGAAAACACATGGACACACACAAAAACACATGGACACACACAAGAAAACACATGGACACACACAAGAAAACACATGGACACACACAAAAAACACATGGACACACACAAGAAAACACATGGACACACACAAAAAACACATGGACACACACAAAAACACACACGGACACTCAGACACACACATGGACACACACAAAACACACATGGACACACACAAAAACACATGGACACACACAAAAACACACACGGACACTCAGACACACACATGGACACACACAAAAAACACATGGACACACACAAAAACACACACGGACACTCAGACACACACATGGACACACACAAAAAACACATGGACACACACAAAAACACACACGGACACTCAGACACACACATGGACACACACAAAAATACACATGGACACACACAAAACACACTCGGATACACACAAAAATACAAATGGACACGCACAAAAACACACACGGACACTCAGACACACACATGGACACACTCAAAACACACTCTGACACACAAAAACACACATGGACACACACAAAACACACATGGACACACACAAAACACACATGGACACACACAAAACACTCATGGACACACACAAAAACACACATGGACACACAAAAACACACACGGACACACAGACACTCACAAAAATCACACATGGACACACATAAAAACACACACGGACATACACAAAACACACATGGACACACAGACACTCACAAAAACACAAAAAACACACATGGACACACACAAAAACACACACGGACACACAAAATCACACATGGACACACACAAAAACACACACGGACACACAGACACTCACAAAAACACACACCAAACACACATGGACACACACAAACACACATGGACACACACAAAAACACACATGGACACACACAAAAACAGACACAGACACACACAAAAACACACACAAAACACACATGAACACACATAAAAACACACACAAAACACACACAGACATACACAAAACACACATGGACACCCATAAAAACACACACGGACACACGGACACACAGACACTCACAAAAATACACACAAAACACACTCGGACACACACAAAACACACATGGACACACATAAAAACACACACGGACACACAGACACTCACAAAAAACACACAAAACACATATGGACACACATAAAAACAGACACGAACATACACAAAACACACATGGACACACACAAAAACACACATGGACACACACAAAAACAGACACAGACACACACAAAAACACACACAAAACACATATGGACACACATAAAAACACACACAAAACACACACAGACATACACAAAACACACATGGACACCCATAAAAACACACACGGACACACGGACACACAGACACTCACAAAAATACACACAAAACACACTCGGACACACACAAAACACACATGTACACACATAAAAACACACACGGACACACAGACACTCACAAAAAACACACAAAACACACATGGACACACATAAAAACAGACACGGACATACACAAAACACACATGGACACACATAAAACACACACAGACATACACAAAACACACATGGACACACATAAAAACACACACAGACATACACAAAACACACATTTACACACATAGAAACACACACGGACACACACAAAACACACATGGACACACACAAAACACACATGGACACACACAAAACACACATGGACACACATAAAAACACACACGGACATACACAAAACACACATGGACACACACAAAAACACACACGGACACACACACAAAACACACATGGACACACACAAAAACACACACAGACATACACAAAACACACATGGACACACACAAAAACACACATGGACACACAAAAACACACATGGACACACACAAAAACACACATGTACACACACAAAAACACACATGGACACACACAAAAACACACATGGACACAGACACTCACAAAAAACACATAAAACACACACGGACACACACAAAACACACACGGACACACAAAACACACATGGACACACATAAAACACACATGGACACACATAAAACACACACGGACACACAAAACACACATGGACACACATAAAACACACACGGACACACACAAAACACACATGGACACAGACACTTACAAAAAACACACAAAACACACATGGACACACATAAAACACACATGGACACACATAAAAACACACATGGACACACATAAAACACACACGGACACACAAAACATACATGGACACACATAAAACACACACGGACACACATAAAACACACACGGACACACAAAACACACATGGACACACAAAACATACATGGACACACGCACACACGGACAACACACAAAACATACATGGACACACATAAAACACACACGTACACATAAAACACACACGGACACACATAAAACACACAGGGACACACAAAACACACACGGACACTCACACTGATCTCTTGCTAAAACTACTTTTTAGAGAGAGGGGACTATTTCCGGGGAAATCTTGGTATAGAATTTTTGGGTGGAGTGCAATATCTTCCCTAGGCATTAACTATATAGAGAGGAAAGGAAATGGCGTATAATAAACACGCTGATATTTACAGTTGAGAGCGCCGCGAACAGTTGAATGTCACACCACAAGTTGAATTATTAAACCCGCCGATAATTGCTAATCTGTATTCAGCATCCGGCTCTATGCTTCAATTAGCTCTGCTATATTTATTCAATGTGAATTAGTTAAGGTCGTCAGTTGCAAGAAAATATATTCAGGGGGAAAAATATATTTATACATGTGTTACATTCACAGGCATTTCTCTGCTAACTTTTCTGCAAAATATTTATGGTGAATACCTTAATTTAACTTACTGCATACACGTTAATTAAATTGTTTACTTTTTCACACAAGCCAAGAAAGTAATGTGAATGGAACACATCAGATTTTATTTTCTTGTAGAGTGCAGCGTTTTCGGGTTGTAATTGGTTTAAAATTTAAATTAATTAATTTTTATTCATATGGGACCAAGCAAAGCGAGCCGAACCTCAGTTATTTCATATTACGATCAGCTTTTAAAAGATTTGACAATCGCTTTATCCTAATCTATTTCTTTATTTCATTTATACTTACAGGAAAGCAAGTAATAAGACAGTTTCTGTTAATGTTTATCTCGCTTAGCATGACGATTTTGTAACACAAATTTTTTGTGGAACAGCTAGAAAAGTTAATTGAATGGAACACATGAGAATTTTGATTTTTGATACAGCAGAAATATCGTTATAGAATTTTTGGGTGGAATGCAAAACGTTCTCTACCTATATAAGATGTAGGTGCTAGGTAGAGAAAGTAAAAATTAAGGTTAATTATGAATTCTGGGGCCTGTGATTATGCACAAGATTATTTTGTGAATACATCCATTCTTAATGAGTATGTATTATGAAAGGAATATCGATTATCGGAAAACGCACCTCCTTCAAGTCTTGGATTTACCTGTCTGGACCACAAGCTGTAAAGTTGTCTTTACCTCACGGAGACGAACATTTCCAAACTTAGTAGCAAGTTAATACGCTCACATAACTTTCTCTGGGCGCTTTCGTGTATTAGTGCTTATGCAAACTATTCTTCCAAAAAGCTTATTTTTACTTTTTTCTTGCAGTTAGAGCAAGTATTGCATTCCACCGAAAAATTCAGTGTCAATATTTCACCTGAAATATATGTTTTAAGGTCCCCTATTGGGAAAAATTTTAGAAAAGTGTCTGTGTGTGGCGGTTGAAACCGGAAATTCGGTTAAATACCAAACATAGTATTTAGCTCAGAATCTTCCAAGGAATCGGAACGAAGAAAAATTCCCAGCATCCCAAACTATCATTTACACGAAACGTTTCTCAAAAGCTTTGATTACCCAAAAATCAATTTTAACGATTTGTATTAAAATACCGTATATTAAAGACATTCAGTGTTTATTTTGAATTTTCTGGTTCAGTTTTGCAGAATGTTGAATAACGTTAAACCGTAAGAGGTATAGAAAAGCACACTGCACAAAAAACCATTTTTGGAAAAAAGTCCGTGTGTGTGCGTGTATTTATGTGACTGTGGACAACATAGCTCAAAAACGAAAATTCCGTTAAATACCGATTTTCAAGAAAATTCCCCCAACTCCACCTACCCTCAAAATGGAACTTTTTTCGAAAATTTTGATTTTCTTAAAAATGGCTCTAACGATTTTGATTAAAATATCATATATTAAAGATATGTACGTGACAATTAAAATATATGTCTAGAATTTTCTGGGAATAGCTTCTAAAGACCATTTTATTCTGGATGAATTTTACGGAATTTTGCACAACTGCTAACCGTAAGAGAAAGACAAAAACTTACAATACAAAAATGTTGGGCATGTTAAAACACAATTTATATTATATACATTTTTTTCGTGGAGATAATCGTTTTTGAGATATTCCTTGATATTGGCTTCAGGTTTAAAACGCTTACACCTTTCTCATACAAAGGAGCTTCAGTCACATAGCAACCAGCTTTTGACCATCACTTTAACCTATGGTACTCTCTGATTTCGCTTCTACTTACAAGGAAACAAGTAATAAGACTATTTCTGCTATTTTTTTCTGGATTAGCATGAAGTAAATAGAGGCATAGGATTTTTAACAATAGTTTGTTGCAGAGATGTGGAGAAAGCCATGTGAATGGAACATCGGATTTTTTAATTTGTTTTCTTCGTACATAGACTGTAGTTAGATGTCATAATTTCGACTGTAATATATGTTTTAAGGTCCTCTGTTGCCAAAAAACATTTTTATAATGTGTGTGCCTGTGTCGTTTGAACCCGAAAAATCGGTTAAATACCAAACTTAGTATTTAGCTCAGAATCTTCCAAGGAATCGGTACAAATATTTTCAAGAAAATGCCCCCCTCCAGCCCCAATTATCATTTACATGAAACATTTTTCGAAAACTTTGATTAATGATTTATATTAAAATACCGTATATTAAAGACATTCAGTGTTTTCTGGTTCAGTTTTGTAGAATTTGCATAACGTTAAACCGTAAGAGATATAGAAAAACTTACTGCACAGAAACTGTAGCTCTCAATAAAAAACATATTGTACAGATGAGCGTTTTCAAGATATTCCTTCTTATTGGTATCGATTTTAAACTGCCTTTTCTGAAACGCGACCAATCCTCAATTGATTCATACAGTGACCAGCTCTTAAAAGATTTGACTATCGCTTTAGCATAGTCCTTACTTCCCTACTACTTACAAGGAAGCAAGTAATTTCTGCTTTTGCTTATCTACATAGATTAGCATAATGTAGGTAAAAAAACAAACTTTTGCTGTAAGGATATAGAGCTAGACATGTGCAAGGAACACATCAAAATTTTACTTTCTATAGCCTGTATGTATTATGTACCGCTCAAAAATTCCATATCAAGATTTCACTCAAAATGAAGTGGATATAAAAGTCTGTTATAATCCATTCGCGTAAGTTTGTCTGTTCATCAAAGTAATAATTCTTACAAAATATTATTCTTTTATTTATATAATGCTAATCTAGATTAGCTTGAGGAAAATAAGGGAATACACTTGGCTAAAGCGAAATATGAAACGAAGGAAACTGAAACCACTAACAAAGAATATGTAGGAAAAGGTTAACTCTAAAAAAAAAATGCACATGAGTAAATTGTGTGCTTTAACGCGTTCTACATGTTTTGTACACTTAGGTTTCGTGTATCTCTTACTGATTACCAGTTACACAAAATTCATCTAGAATGAAAAAGGTCTTCAGAGGCTACTCCCAGAAAGTTCTGGATATATATTTCGTTTGTAATAAAATATCTTAAACGTATGATACTTTAGACAAAATCGTTTAAGGGGGGTCGTATGCCCTATTTGAGCAATGCGCATGTTTGACCAATTGTTTCAGTAAATACGAGGGCCGTTTTTTTCAACCTCCGATCAGCTATAAATAAAATACAAGTTCATAGAAAACAATTATTTTATTACTAAAAGGTTTGTACACTTATGGTTACTTTTCAACATAATCACCGAAAAGATAGAGACATTTATCGTACCTGTGCACAAGCTTTGCAATACCCGCTTCAAAAAATGTTGCCACCAATGATTTCAAAAGAGCATTGGCGTTGTTTTGAAGATCTTCGTACTTTACGACGTTTGCAGAGAACCATTCAAAAAAAAAAACGAAGAGGAATGCTGACTTCAGGAATTGTGTTGATCCATGACAACGCTCGTCCACACACTGCTGGCACAACCCATCGGCTCCTTGAACAATTTCAATGGCACATTTTCGATCATCCGACGTAAAGTCTTGACTTGGCACCCAGCGACTTTCACCTTTTCCCTGAACTGAAGACGTGGCTAGGAGGGCAGCACTTTCAAACCAACGAAGATCTTCAAAACAGCGTCAATGCTCATTTGAAATCATTGACGGCAACATTTTTTGAAGCGGGTATTGCAAAGCTTGTGCACAGGTACGATAAATGTCTCTATCTTTTCGGTGATTATGTTGAAAAGTAACCATAAGTGTACAAAGCTTTTAGTAATAAAATAATTGTTTTCTGTAAACTTGTCTAGGAAACAGCCCTCGTAGATTCAGTTAATTGGTAGCTAAAGAGGCAAAGTGAGAAAATTTATGTTCTTAATGTTCAGAATTCATATAACTTTATTGTAGTTTTTCTAATCTATCAAACTTATTGGTTAAATTTTACACATGTATCACCTAACGCAATTTTTTATTTTACTTATTTACAGGTATTGCATTCCACCTAAAAATTCGATACCGAGATTTCAATGAAATACGCGTTTTGTGTCCCGTGTATCCAAAAAATCATGTTTAATAAAAGGTCCGTTCTGTCCGTATGTCTGTGAAAACGACAACTCAAAAACGAAAAGTTTCTGTCCACAGACACACACATACTCACTGACCTTTTTCTAAAAAAGCTTCTTTTGGTTTCCGAGGTCTGAAAACATGTGTTTCCGTAAAATTTTGGTATCGAATTTTTGGGTGCAATGCAATGATTTCTCTATACACTATATACATAGTAGGTACGTGTAGAGAAAGTAAAAAGAAAGTTTCCCGTGTTTGTGATTACTTATTCAGTGCTGCCCTCTACCGACAATAGATCAGGACAGAGCCGTAATCCGATTATGTGCGTCGTAACGTGTGCATAAAGCGAATTTACGCGACTCATCCCATTTCCACATATAATAAGGTTTTGGTGACGCATTCTAGCTGCAGCTTACTGGTAAGCTCTTGAGCATGACTAATAACTGCACCTTTAAATTCCCTTCATGTTTACAAACTTAAATGAAGTTTTAATTTAAAGCCCTGAATTACGTGCCTGATACTTCTCCGAGTAGCCTTCAGAGGGCATTGCCAACAGAAAACTCCGAGTTATCAACAAAAATCTGATGTGTTCTCTACACCTTTGTAAAAAATTGTTGTTAAAAGCTTATCATTCTATTTACTTCATGCTAATCGAGAAAAAGTTAGCAGAAATAGTCTTATTACTTGCTCCCTTGTAAGTAGAAGCGAAATAAGAGAGTAACATAGGTTAAAATGATAATCAAACGCTGGTTGCTATGTGACTGAAGTTCCTTTGTTTGTATGGACAGGAGTTGAAAACTTCCTGTATGAGAAAGGTATATAAGTATTTTAAAGATGAAAATAATAACAAGGAATATCTAAAAAAAATACAAAAAAAAAAACAATAAACACCAAGAAAAAATGTATACAACACAAATTGTGTGTTTTAATGTGTTCTATACTATCTGTGTGGTAAGTTTTTGTCCATGTCTTACGGTTTAGCAGTTATGTAAAATTTCGTAAAGTTCATCAAAAATAGTCTACAGAGGCCATTCCCAGAAGATTCAAGATATATATCTTATTTGTCAGGTACATATCTTTAATGTACGATATTTTAATCAGAACTGTTAGAGCCATTTTTGAGGAAATCAAAATTTTCGAGAAAAAAAAGTGTCATGTAAAGAGTAGTTGGGCTTGGGGGGATTCTCTTGAAAATCTTCGTGTTCCATCCTTGGAAGATACCAAACTTAAATACGAAGTTTGGTATTCAACGGTCTTTTCGTTTTTGAGCTATGCTGTCCACAGCCACTCACACAAAAACACACATACGCACACACGTACACACGGACCATTTTCTGGAAATGCTTTTTTTTTTGGATTCAGGAGGACCAGAACATGTATTTCCGGTGCAATCTGGCAATCGAATTTTTGGATGGAATGCACTATGTACATAGTACGTGTAGAGAAAGTAAAAAAATCCCCCACACCAAACTAGCCTCTGAAGACTACTTTATTCTGGATGAATTTTACCGAATTTTGCATAACTGCTAAATCATAAGAGATGGACAAAAAATTACCACACAAAAAATGTAGAGCAAGTTTAAATATATATATATATATATATATATTTCCTGGTGGAATTGATCGTTTTTGTGATATTGCTGGTTTTTGATTTCACCTTTAAAAAAACGTACTTTTCTCATACAGGAATTCGTCAATTTCTGTCCATACAAACAAAGGAACTTCAGTCACAAAACAACGTCAATACTCATTTGTAATCATTGGCGGCAACATTTCTTGAAGCGGGTATTGCAAAGCTTGTGCACAGGTACGATAAATGTCTCAATCTTTTCGGTGATTATGTTGAAAAGTAACCATAAGTGTATAAAACTTTAATACTAAAATAATTGTTTTCTATAGACTTATATTTTATTTATAGTCTATGGGAGGTCAGACAAAAAAATAACAAAAAAAAAAAACGGCCTCGTAAAAATGATTTTATTTTTTTGATTCGGGGATCACAATGCATATATTTCTGGTGAAATCTAGGTGTCAAATTTTGGGTGTAATACAGTACCTTCTCTCACTGTGCAAGTAAGTGTAGAGAAAGTAAAACTGCATATGAAATGAATCGTGTATTTTAACGAGATATGTATTTCTGGTGTAACAAACTTTTTTTGTATTTCTTACGGTTTGCCAGTCATTCAGAATAAAGAGGTCTTGAGAGGCTATTCCAGAACATTCTGACTATAGGTTTTATTTATCATGAAAATATGTTATTTGCATAAAGAATCGTTACAAGCATTTATGAGAAAAACAACGTCATCAAAGTTTTTCTATGTAAAGGTTAGTTACGTGTGGGGGGAGTTTTCTTCGTATCGCATCCTTGAAGAAACTAAACTTACATACCAAGTGTGTCCTTAACGGTGAGCTGTGCTGACAAGACACACGCACACATACACACACACACACATTGCTATTTTTCTAAAAATCTTTTTTTCGATTTCGGGATTTCAAAACTAATATTTCATGTGAAATCTCTGTATTGAATTTTGAGTGCAATAGAATACTTTCTGTATGCACTATGCACATAGTATGTGTAGAGAAAGTAGAAATAATCTTTTGTGAGAAAGGTTTGTTTGTTGAATAACTAGAGAAATTGATAAGAGTGGAACACATCAGCTTTTTTGTGCATTAAAATTGTATCCAGCTCTTAAAGTTACAACTTATGCAAAATTAATCCAGGATGTAGAAGTTTTCAGAGGTTATTTATCATCTGGTTTTGGATTTCTTGTTTTTTCACACAAGCCGTGTGTAGGACAGGAGTTGGATAGGTAGAGTCAGACTGAAATATATCATCTAATATCTACGTTATTTTGATCAAATCGTTAAGGCCAATTTTGAGAAAATCGAAAAAATATAAAAATATTCCAAGTAAAGGTTAATGTGTGTTGGAAGGATTTTTCGAAAATTTTAATGTCGTATCTTTAGAAGATTTTTTGGTGGTGTTTAACGCCCGCTTTTATTACTGGTGGCACCGCAGGCAATGCCACTGGTGATGCATGAAATGCGATGGCGGACGAAACCGGATAACCCGGAGAAAACCCGCCCCTGCGTCGCTTTGCCACCACAAATCGATGCGGTCGCTTGGGATTGAACCTGGGACGGCTAGGTGAGAGCGGCCCCCTTAGAAGACACTAAATTTATATAGCAAGATCGTTTTTGAGTTATAGTGTCCAAAGACCCTCAAGAAAACACGGACCATCTTCTATTTGGATTTGGGATTTAGGGGTCTCATGATATATGTTTTCGTTGAAATTTCGGTAGTATTGAAGTTTTGGGAGGAATACAATACCTTTTCTACCTCCTATGCAGTACTCTCGTGCGTCAACATATAAACAACAGTTCTTGAATACGAAATTTATCGAAGCTCCTGATAAAAACAATTGCAGAATGCCGAGTTATTGATCAGTGCTTCACCTTGCAGCAGTAGCTAAATACTTTTGTGAGAAAGGTTTGTTTGTTGAATAACTAGAGCAAGTCATGTGAGTGCAACACATATTAAAATTGTGTCTAACTCTTACAGTTTACAATTTATGCAAAATTAATTTAGAATGTAGTCGTTTTCAGAGGGTATTTATCATCTAATGCAAAGTGATTTATGTAGAACTGAAGCATTTCTTTCTTTCATTATTCCTTGAGAATTCATTCAATGACCTAATTTTAGCACCACATTAAGTAGAATGTTCTGGAGTTTACATTACTTGTCACTAGATGCGCACATGTTTATGTTATATTCCTAATTGCATTGTTGGCAGCTGTTTCGACATTTTATTCTTGTAGTCAACGTGAAAATGCAGAACGATGTAGAGCTGAGTCAAGGATATTTTCAGCAGGATGGCGCTACATGCCATACATCAAATGTTTCCATGAACCTAACTGTAAATTTCTCTGACAACCGGATAATTTCCAGGAACCTGTGGCCCACCGAGGTCTCCGAATTTGGTATCGCCGGACTTCTTTCTATGGGGTTGGACGATCTGAAGCACATCACAAAGGAGATTCAAGCTATTGACAACAGAGTCCTCCAACGAGTGGCCAGTACGACGTGTTGAGTTGTGCCTTATGCAGGATGGAGGACATTTTCAACATTTACTATAGAAGTAAATAATCTCCCAAAATTCCTCTACAATTTAGGTATAATAAGTTGTTGCTAGCATAACACGTTTTGGAGCAATTAATGAAAGAAATTTGTCAGCTCTATATAAATCATCTATAGTTTATCTCACTATTTTGATCAAATCGAAAACATAAAAATCTTCCAAGTAAAGGATAACTTGTGTTGGAAACATTTTTCCAAAAATCTCAATGTCGTATCCCTAGAAGATACTGAACTAATAAACCAAGATCGTTTTTCAGTTATACTGTCCAAAGACACTTCAGGACACACGGATCATCTTCTGACTATCCGTATTTTGCATATTTTCGTTGAAATTTCGGTAGTATCGAAATTTTGAGAGGAATACAATACCTTCTCTACCTCATATTCAGTACTCTCATCCGTAAACATATTAATAACAGTCGTTGAATACGAGATTTATCGAAATTCTTGATTAAAACAATTGCCGGCTTATTGATCACAACCTCACCTTGGGGGCGGCTCTTATTATCGGCAGTGTTTTGTTATGTTTCAGTTTTTCACAGGCTGTACATAACTGGGTCAATCGACCTTGTTCTCCGTGGAATTCGCTGTCACATTGGACAAACGAAATGAAACATCCGCCCGCGTACGTACATGCAGTGCCATTGTTGTGAGCTGCAGTTTTCTCACTAGGGACGTAAGTGTAGCGTCCAGCAAACGGCTGCAAAACACTTGGCTTTTACTGTGCTCTCGCATCTTCATACATACAAGGCAAAATTTGAAGAAAGATATGATGCTTTTCATTCACATTACTTTTTACTTTCTCTACACGTACTATGTACATAGTGTATACAGAAGGCATTGCACTCCACCCAAAAATTCGATACGGAGATTTCACCTGAAATATATGTTTTAGGCTCCACTGTATCTAAAAAATAAAAAGCATTTTCAGAAAAAGGTCCGTGTGTGTATCCGTGTGTCTGTGCTCAGAAACGAAAAGTCGGTAAAATACCAAGCTTGGTATTTAAGTTTAGTATCTTCCAGGGATGCGACAAGAAGATTTCGAGCAACATTCCCCCACACCAAACTACCCTTTAATTGGAACGTTTTTTGAAAAATTTTATTTTCTCAAAAATGTCTAACGATTTTGATTAAAATGCCGTATATTAAAGATATTTACCTACCTGACAAATAAAATGTATATTTGAATTTTCTGTGAATAGCCTCTGAAGAGTACTTTATTCTGAATGAATTTTACGAAAGTTTGCAAAACTGCTAAACCGTAAGAGATAGAAAAAAATTTACTCCAAAAGAAATGTAGAGTACCTTAAAACACACACTTTAAGTTATATTCATTTTTTTCGTGGAGTTGATCGTTTTTCATATATTCTTTGTTTTTGGTTTCAGCTTTGAAAAACTTTTACTTTTCTTATACACGAATTTGTTAACTGCTGTTCATTCAAACAAAGGAACTTCAGTCACATAGTAACCAGCTTTTGACTATAAATTTAACCTATGGTACTCCTTTATTTCGCTTATACTTACAAGGAAGCAAGTATTAAGACTATTTCTGCTAATTTTTTCTCGATTAGCATGAAGTAAATAGAAGAATATGCTTTTTAACAATACTTTGTTACAGAGATGTAGAGAAAGTCATGTGAATGGACACATCAGATTTTTTTGTCATCGAAATTCCACAGAATCTCCGGTTTATATTTTGGTTTTCTGTTGATTTATGCTATCTCAAAATAATTTGAGTTTCTTCTTGTGGTTAAGCAATAAATATGGGAGTCAGTTGAGGAATTTAATGCCTTGCCGCTATGTTGCCATGGTAGCTCAGTGGTTACAGCAACAGGCTAGAGACCGGAGGGTCCATGGTTCACATCCAGGCTATAGCATTGCATGTTTCAGCCTGACTATGCATTTCAATAACGTTTAGCTCGATTAGCATAAGTTAGACAGAAGAACAAGTTTTTGTAAGAATATTTTGCTGGAGAAATCATGTGAATATAATACATCAGACTTTTTGGTGCAGTAAGAGTTTATCTACTAGCGTCGGCTGATAAGTCCCGGGCCTCTCAATGAAAACAGCATTTAATTTTTTATGTTTTTTTTGTTTTTTTTTGCTTTATTTCTCAACATAATCTCCAGAAATGCTAATACAATTCACATCGGCCCGCCTGGGTAGCGTGGTGGTAGCATGTCTGCCTCACGTTCAAAAGGTCGTGAGTTCGAATCTCACTTAGGGTGAGGTACCCGGATAAGGTATTTTTCTGGGTTTTCCCTTATCCTGAGAAGACGAATGTCGAGTAACTTTAAGCTCCATGGACCCGGAGAAAATTTGAGCATCATATCATCAATTGCATTCATCGTCCGATGTGACCAAACCAGGTTAAAGGACGTTAAATTACAAAAAAAAAAAAAAGAAAGAAAAAATTCATATCGCGGTTGTAATTTAATTAAAGCATCTCTGTAGTGCGATTTATCAAGGTCATCAAAATAGCTGTTTACCGCATCTCCTCGCTGCTGTCAAATCTTCGTCCTCCAAGAACTTTTGAGGTTTTGGAACAGGTGGTAGTCAGTGGGTGCTAGATCTGGCGAATATTCAAGCAATTCCAATTTTAATTCGGACATTTTCCCCATTGCAATCACTGAACGATGGGCCGGAGCATTGTCGCGGTGAAACAAGATGTTTTTGCCAAATGAGGTATTTTTCTTTTTCCCTCATCACTCAAACGTTGCAGTAAGCTTGCGTAGTAGTCACGAGTGAGACTTTTATCGTCTTCCAAGTAAACATTAAAAATAATTCCCTGTGCATCCCAGAAAACACTCACCATGACCTTATTAGCTGACAGAATTTACTTTGACTTTTTTGGAGTTGGTTCACCTGGCGCAATCCTCTGTTTTGACCGTGATTTACTTTCTGGAGTGTAGTGATGTATCCAAGTTTTATCCATGGTAATAATCCATCTCAAAAATTCACGGAACTTTTACGGCAGAGCTCCACATTCTTAACAGAAGCAGTTTTTCTTTGCAACTTTTGATCAGGTGTCAACAAACGCAGCACCCATCTTGCACAGATCTTGTGAAAGCCCAAAACATTACTTAAAATATTACCTGCACGTTCTTTAATATGTTTAGCCTCTGCTACTTCAAACTTTAGTCTGCGGTCTTCCAGTACCAAACGATGAATTTTTTCAATGATCTCTGGAGTTGTCTCTTCTACAGGGCGTCCAGAGCGAGGCTCATCACTAGTGCTCGTACGCCCCATTTTAAACTCTGCAACCCACCTTTTAATTATTGAATATGAAGGGGCAGTGTCTTTCAGTGTACTGTGTCCATTTCGTCCTTGATTTCTTTAAGCGTTAAGCCTTTTAAATGGAAGTATTTAATCAATGGTCGTTTTTCCAAATCCTCCATTTTCGTGAAAACTCTAAAGTTGTCTTGTTTAAAATGCTGTCGTTCGAAAACTAAACAAGCTATTGACCTGTAACTATGGATACCAGCTAGTCTAGACTTAATGTATACGATGCCACCGTCTAACTGGCCTAGTGGCGCCATATCTGTGTGAGGGTTGGGACTTATCAGCCGACCCTCGTATCTCTTAAGGTTCAAAATCCATTGTATAAAATGTAAGAATATGATTTCACAGGTTATCTCAGAAAATTAAACAATTACGTGCCACTAATTGAGTAAAATGTTAGCCGTAGATTATTTTAATAAAATTGTGATTTATTCCGTCTGGGTAGTGTGGTGGTAGCGTGTATGTTTCACATTCAAAAGGTCGTGAGTTCGAATCTCTCTTAGGGTGAGTTACCCTGATAAGGTTTTTTCGGGGTTTTTCCTTTTTCTGAGAAGACGAATGTTGAGCAACTTTAAGCAAAAATGTGATGTGTTCCATTCACATGACTTTCTTACATCTCTGCAACAAATTATTGTTAAAAAGCTTATGCTTCTATTTACTTCATGCTAATCGATAAAAAATTAGCAGAAATAGTCTTATTACTTGCTTCCTTGTAAGTAAAAACGAAATAAGGGAGTACCATAGGTTAAAATGTGGTCAAAAACTGATTGCTAAGTGATTGATGTTCTTTGCTTCTATGGACAAGAGTTGAAAAATTCCTGTATGAGAAAAGTATAAGCTTTTTAAATCTGAAACAAAAAACAAGGAATATCTAAAAACAATCAACTCCACGAAAATATGTATATAACATAAATTGCGTGTTTTAACGTACTCTACATTTTTTGTGTGCTAAGTGTATGGTTTAGCAGATATGTAAAGTTCCGTGAAATTCATTCAGAAGAAGTGGTCTTCAGAGGCTATTCCCATTCATTTATTTGTCAGGTATCTTTAATATACATATTTTAATCAAAATCATTAGAGCCATTTGTGAGAAAATCAAAATTTTCGAAAAAAGTTCCATGTAAAGGGTAGTTGGAGTGAGGGTTCTTCTCAAAATCTTCGTGTCGCATCCCTGTAAGATACTAAATTTGAATATCAAGTTTGGTACTTTAGCGACTTTTTATTTTTGATTTATCGTGTTCACAGACACACACAGTTGGACCTTTTTGTGAACATTTTGGACACAGGGGACCCTAAAACATATATTTGCGGTGAAATGTCGGTATTGAATTTTTGGGTGAATTACAAAACCTTCTTTATACATTATGTACCTCATTAGATCATAAAGTCTATTTTCACTTTTCTTAAATTTGTTGGTACCGAAACTACCAGTTTGATTTCCTTAAAACGTCTACTTTATACTTTTATTTGCTATTTATTTTTTAATAGAGAGGCAGTGTCTTGAAGTAAGAGATAGTTGGTAACACCGATAAATGTTAATGACTCTGAAAGTGCAGGGTCGAAGGGTGGGACTAGAATATCGATGTTCTGAAATCGATACAGGAATTCCCAGAGCAGCTCTATCTTTGATTCGTGCTACAGTCTTCAACTGTAAGGGAATATTTTAATACTTCTACTGAAATGGCTCACAGAAAAGAAGTACTGAACAATCCATATGGGGATTTATTTTTTGTAGTTCTGAAATATTAACACTGAGCCCTACAAGGTTCCTCTTACAAGGCTTAAGGAGGTAGGAATGAGTTTTGTTCCAGAGTATGTTACACTCACATGACCTTCTCTAGCTGTTCTACAAACAAACTGCTTACAAACGAATAATTTTTTTTTTTTTTTGTAGTTTAACGTCCTTTAACCTGGTTTGGTCATATCGGACGATGAATAAAATTGGTGATATGATGCTCAAATGATCTTGGGGTCCATGGAGCTTAAAGTTACTCGACATTCGTCTTCTCAGCATAAGGGAAAACCCCGAAAAAAACCTTACCCGGGTAACTCACCCTAAGTGAGATTCGAACTCACCACCTTTTGAACGTGAGGCAGACATGCTACCACCACGCTACCCACGCGGGCCCGAATAACCTTCTTTCTACACAATGCTAATCGAGATAAACATTAGCAGAATTTTCTTATTATTTTGTTCCCTATAAGAAGAAGGAAACTAAAGGAATGCACTAAAGTGATAGACAGATGTTTTGAAAATCCTCGTTATGCGATCGTCATTGCAAATGGCTTCTTTGTTTGACCAGGTTTAGAACAAAAGAAAAACGGAATCTTCCTGTCTGAGAAAAGTACTTTACAATTGAAACAAATAACATAGAATATCTTGAAAACGGTAAACTCAACGAAAAAAATGTGTATGACATAAATTGTATATTTTAACGAGGTCTACATTTTTTGTGTAGTAGATTTTTGTCCATCTCTTACGGTTCAGCAAAATTCATCCAGAATGAACAGGTCTTCAGAAGTTGTTCCCACAAAATTGAAGATATGCATTTTATTTGTGATGGAAATACCTTTAATATATGGTATTTTAATCCGAATCGTTAGAGCCATTTTAAGAAAATCAAAATTTAGAAAATTTGTCCATATAAAGGGTAGTTAGGAGTGGGCTGATTTTCTTGAAAATCTTCGTGTCGCTTCCTTGGAATAAACCAAACCTAAATACCAAGCTTGGTATTTAACCATCTTTTCGTTTATGGATTGAGGGGGACCCAAAACATGTATTTCCGGTGAAATCTCGGTATTGAATTTTTGGGTGCAATGCAATGCCTTCTCTATACCTACACCATTCTCACAGTACGTGTAACCAGCATGCACAATGTGTATAGGAGCTAAACAAGGTATTGCATTCTCCACAAAATTTCCAAGTAAATATTTCGCCCGGAATATGTTTTAGTGTCCCCAGAGTGGCAAAAAAAAAAAAATAAAGCTTCTTAGAAAAAGTTCGCTGTCTGTGGACAGCGTAACCAAAAAATGAAAAAACCGTTAAAAACCAAATTTGGAAATTATGTTTAATATCTTGCAAGGTAGCGGCACAAAGATTTTAAAGAAAACCCCCTTACGACAAACTACACTTTACACTGGAAACATTTCGAAAATGTTTGATTTTTTGAATAATGACTAACGATTTTGATAAAATTACCTGTGTTAAAGATAGTTACATGATAAATGAAAGCTACGGGGGTCCGCTGATAAGTCCCGGGCCTCACACAGATATGGTCCCACTAGGCCAGTTAGACGGTAGCATCCTATACTTCAGCTTGCATCTATAGATACGGGTCACTTTTTCAGTCTGACTCTACCTATTTAACTCCTGTCCTACACACGGCTAGAGACCGGAAGATCTGTGGTTCAAATCCCGTCTATGGCATTGAATTCTTCAGTCTAACTCTACCTATCCAACTCCTGTCCTACACCCGGCTAGAGACCGGGAGGTCCGTTGTTCAAATCCCGGCTGTCATTGAATTTTTCAGTCGGACTCTACCTATCCAACTCCTGTCCTACACACGGCTAGAGACCGGGAGATCCCTGGTTCAAACTCTGGCTATGGCATTGAAATTTTCAATCTGACTCTACCTATCCAACTCCTGTCCTACACCCGGCTAGAGACCAGGAGATCCAGGAGATCCGTGGTTCAAATCCCGGCTAGGGAATTGAATTTTTCAGTCTGACTCTACCTATCCAAGAATGTTTTGTTTGAGTAGCAAGTTAGCAGAGGAGCTAATAAGGAATGCTCGGCAGCAGTTTAACGCTGGGTCGCTCTCCTGCTCCTTATTGGCCCGCTGTATGATCACCCATTACCTCAGGTTTTGTCGCTGGCTATATCGATCATCACTAGCCGCGCCAGAGTCGGCGGGAACTGTACTAGGGTCGCTCTCCTGCTCCTTATTGGCCCGCTGTATGATCACCCATTACCTCAGGTTTTGTCGCTGGCTATATCGATCATCACTAGCCGCGCCAGAGTCGGCGGGAACTGTACTAGGGTCGCTCTCCTGCTCCTTATTGGCCCGCTGTATGATCACCCATTACCTCAGGTTTTGTCGCTGGCTATATCGATCATCACTAGCCGCGCCAGAGTCGGCGGGAACTGTACTAGGGTCGCTCTCCTGCTCCTTATTGGCCCGCTGTATGATCACCCATTACCTCAACTCTACCTCCACTGTCCCATGCTTCTATTTCCTTCAAGCTAATCGAGAAAAATCAGCAGAAATAGTCTTATTACTTGCTTCCTTGTAAGTAGAAGCGAAATAAGGGAGTACCATAGGTTAAAGTGATAGTCAAAAGCTGGTTGCTATGTGACTGAAGTTCCTTTGTTTGTATGGACAGGAGTTGACAAATTCCTGTATCAGAAAAGTATGTTGTTTTTTTTTAAAACTGAAAGCAAAAACATGATGAACTCCACGAAAAAATGTATATAACACTAGTGTGTTTTAACGTGCTCTATATTTTTTGTGTGGTAAGTTTTTGTCCATTTAGCGGTTATGAAAAATTTCGTACTTCATTCCTGATTAATGGCACCTTTCCAGCATCTCCATATATCACTAATTTATCCCAGGAAAGTTACTAACATTCACATGACTTTCTCTACATCTCTACAACAAATTATTGTTAAAAAGCTTATTCTTCTCTTTACTTAATGCTAATCGAGAAAAAAGCTAGCTGAAATAGTCTCGTTACTTGTTTCCTTGTAAGTAGAAGGCAAATATGGGAGTACCATAGGCCAAAGTGATAGTCAAAAGCTGGTTGCTATGTGAATGAAGTTCCAAGTATGGACACGAGTTGACAAATCCCTATATGAAGAAAAAATAAGTTTTTTCAAAGCTGAAACCAAAAACCAAGAATATCTTAAAAACGATCAACTCCACGAAAAAATGTATACAACATAAATTGCGTGTTTTAACGTGCCCTACATTTTTTTCTCTGGCAAGTTTTTGTTCATCTCTTACGGTTTAGCAGTTATGCAAGATTACGTAAAATTCATTCAGAATAAAGTAGTCTTTAGAGGCTGTTCCCAGAAAATTCAAGATATACATTTTATTTGTCAGGTAAATATCTTTAAGTAAGTTCAAATCCCGTAAGTTACGTAAGTTCCAAAATATTTGTGGAGTAATAGTTGGTACCTTGAAAAGAAAAACCCGAAAAGATACAAACCTAATATTCTATAAGACAATGCCTGTTCCAGTTCTATTTTAACAGTTAAAAACAAGCGGCAGAAATAAAATAGTGGCAGTAAAAGGATGCACCAGACAAGATCACATTAGAAACGAAGGCATTAGAAAAGAATTAGAGATACTTTCCTTAAAAGAAAGGATACAAATAAATAGAGAATGTGTCCTTTACAAAGAATGGATATCTCTCGCATTCCATTTTAGTCATACAAATATAAAGCACAAGGAACAGAACAATAGGAAGACCAGTTAAAAGATGGGAAGAAATGTGAGGCGGAACAGGAGAATTCTCGTAAACCATGAGGAGTTGAGGATGATGATGATGATGATATCTTTAATATAGGATACTGTAATCAAAATTTTTAGAGCCAATTTTGAGAAAATCAAATTTTCCAAAAACAATTCCATATAAAGGGTAGTTTGATTGGAGGGATTTTTTTCAAAATCTTCTTATCGCATCCTTGGAAGATACTAAACTTAAATACCAAGTTTGGTATTTACCGACTAATCGTTTTTCAGTTATCGTGTTCACAGACACACGGACAACGGATCTTTTTCTGAAAATGCTTTTCTTTGGATACAAAGGACCCTAAAATTTCCAGTGAAATCTCGGTATCGAGTTTTTGATTGGAGTGCAATAACTTCTCTATACATTATGTACATAGTACGTGTAGAGCAAGTAAAACATCGTCTTCAGTTGTTTCCCGTGATTACATGGAAATACAACAACTGAATGCCAAAGTATTGCGTTTGTGAAATTTGAAAAATATTGTAATTTATACCAGTTGTATACAATAATTTGAAACATATTGTAATTTATACTAGTTGTATACAATAATTTGAAAAATATTGTAATTTATACCAGTTGTATACAATAATTTGAAACATATTGTAATTTATACCAGTTGTATACAATAATTTGAAACATATTGTAATTTATACCATTGTATACAGTAATTTTGTCATGTATCAAAATTATAGCATCTAAGGATATTTAAATAACTTGTTTCTGTATAAGTAATTTTTTTCTATTATAGGTCAGTCACGTGATGCATTTTTAAAAGTATTCACATAGAAAATGACGCTAGAAATGTATATGGTATGTTATATCTTTACTTTCTCTACACGTACTATGTACATACTGAACAGAGAAGCTATTCTATTGAACCCAAAAATTCGACACCGAGATTTCAGATGAAATACATGTTTTGAAACAACCTCAATCCAAAAAAATTTTTTAGAAACGTGTCGCTGTTAGTTTCTGTGTGTGTGTCTGTGTGTTTGTCTGTGTGGGTCTGTGGGTATCTGTGTGTGTGTCTGTGTATGTGTCTGTGTGTGTCTGTGTATGTGTCTTTGTGTGCCTGTGTGTGTCTGTGTATGTGTCTGTTTGTGTCTGTATGTGTGTCTCTATGTATGTGTCTGTGTGTGTCTGTATGTGTTTGCGGGTGTTTGAGGTGTGTTTGTGTGTGTCTGTATGTTTGTGTGTGTTTGCGGGTGTTTGAGGTGTGTTTGTGTGTGTCTGTATGTGTTTGCGGGTGTTTGAGGTGTGTTTGTGTGTGTCTGTGTGTCTGTATGTGTTTGCGGGTGTTTGAGGTGTGTTTGTGTGTGTCTGTATGTGTTTGCGGGTGTTTGAGGTGTGTTTGTGTGTGTCTGTATGTGTTTGCGGGTGTTTGAGGTGTGTTTGTGTGTGTCTGTATGTTTGTGTGTGTTTGCGGGTGTTTGAGGTGTGTTTGTGTGTGTCTGTATGTGTTTGCGGGTGTTTGAGGTGTGTTTGTGTGTGTCTGTGTGTCTGTATGTGTTTGCGGGTGTTTGAGGTGTGTTTGTGTGTGTCTGTATGTGTTTGCGGGTGTTTGAGGTGTGTTTGTGTGTGTCTGTATGTGTTTGCGGGTGTTTGAGGTGTGTTTGTGTGTGTCTGTATGTGTTTGCGGGTGTTTGAGGTGTGTTTGTGTGTGTCTGTATGTGTTTGCGGGTGTTTGAGGTGTGTTTGTGTGTGTCTGTGTGTGTTTGCGGGTGTTTGAGGTGTGTTTGTGTGTGTCTGTATGTGTTTGCGGGTGTTTGAGGTGTGTTTGTGTGTGTCTGTGTGTGTTTGCGGGTGTTTGAGGTGTGTTTGTGTGTGTCTGTATGTGTTTGCGGGTGTTTGAGGTGTGTTTGTGTGTGTCTGTATGTGTTTGCGGGTGTTTGAGGTGTGTTTGTGTGTGTCTGTATGTGTTTGCGGGTGTTTGAGGTGTGTTTGTGTGTGTCTGTGTGTGTTTGCGGGTGTTTGAGGTGTGTTTGTGTGTGTCTGTATGTGTTTGCGGGTGTTTGAGGTGTGTTTGTGTGTGTCTGTATGTGTTTGCGGGTGTTTGAGGTGTGTTTGTGTGTGTCTGTGTGTGTTTGCGGGTGTTTGAGGTGTGTTTGTGTGTGGGTTTGAGTGTTTATATGTGTGGGTTTCTGTGTGTCTGTGTAGGTTTGTGTGTGTTTGTGTGTGCCTGTGTGTTTGAGTGTGATTGAGTGTGTTTGTGTGTGTTTGTGTGTCTGTGTGTGTTTGTGTGTGTCTGTGTGTCTGTATGTGTTTGCGGGTGTTTGAGGTGTGTTTGTGTGTGTCTGTGTGTCTGTATGTGTTTGCGGGTGTTTGAGGTGTGTTTGTGTGTGTCTGTATGTGTTTGCGGGTGTTTGAGGTGTGTTTGTGTGTGGGTTTGAGTGTTTATATGTGTGGGTTTCTGTGTGTCTGTGTAGGTTTGTGTGTGTTTGTGTGTGCCTGTGTGTTTGAGTGTGATTGAGTGTGTTTGTGTGTGTTTGTGTGTCTGTGTGTGTTTGTGTGTGTCTGTGTGTTTATGCGTGTGTCTGAGTGTGTTTGTGTGTGTCTGTGTGTGTCTGTGTGTGTTTGTGTGTGTCTGTGTGTGTCTGTGTGTGTCTGAGTGTCTGTGTGTTTGTGTATGTCTGTGTGTGTTTGTGTGTGTTTGTGTGTGTCTGTGTGTTTGTGTGTGTTTGTGTGTTTGTGTGTATGTGTGTTTGTGTGTGTCTGTGTGTTTGTGTGTGTCTGTGTGTTTGTTTGTGTTTGTGTGTGTCTGTGTGTTTGTGTGTGTCTGTGTGTGTTTGTGTGTTTGTGAGTGTCTGTGTGTTTGTGTGTGTTTGTGTGTGTTTGTGTGTGTCTGTGTGAGTCTATATGTGTGCCTCTATGTATGTCTGTGTGTGTCTGTATGTGTTTGTGGGTGTTTGAGGTGTGTTTGTGTGTGGGTTTGAGTGTTTATATGTGTGGGTTTCTGTGTGTCTGTGTAGGTTTGTGTGTGTTTGTGTGTGCCTGTGTGTTTGAGTGTGATTGAGTGTGTTTGTGTGTGTCTGTGTGTGTTTGTGTGTGTCTGTGTGTTTGTGTGTGTTTGTGTGTGTCTGTGTTTCTGTGTGTGTCTGTGTGTGTTTGTGTGTGTCTGTGTGTTTGTGTGTCTGTGTGTGTTTATGTGTGTCTGTGTGTTTGTGTGTGTCTATGTGTGTCTGTGTGTGTTTTTGTGTGTCTGTGTGTGTTTGTGTGGTGTGTTTGTGTGTGTTTGTGTGGTGTGTCTGTGTGTGTTTATGTGGTGTGTTTGTGTGCGTTTGTATGGTTTGTTTGTGTGTGTTTGTGTGGTGTGTTTGTATGTGTTTGTGTGTGTTTGTGTGGTGTGCCTGTGTGTGTTTGTGCGTGTTTGTGTGCTGTGTTTGTGTGGTGTGTCTGTATGTGTTTGCATGGTGTGTTTGTTTGTGTGTGTTTGTTTGGTGTTTTTGTGTGGTGTGTTTGTGTGTGTTTGTGTGGTGTGTCTGTGTGTGTTTGTGTGGTGTGTTTGTGTGTGTTTGTGTGGTTTGTTTGTGTGTGTTTGTGTGGTGTGTCTCTGTGTGTTTGTGTGGTGTGTTTGTGTGGTGTGTTTGTGTGGTGTGTCTGTGTGTGTTTGTGTGTGTTTGTGTGCTGTGTTTGTGTGGTGTGTCTGTATGTGTTTGTGTGGTGTGTTTGTTTGTCTGTGTGTGTTTGTGTGTGTTTGTTTGGTGTTTTTGTGTGGTGTGTCTGTGTGTGTTTGTGTAGTGTGTTTGTATGTGTTTTTGTGTGGTGTGTCTGTGTGTGCTTGTGTGGTGTGTCTGTATAGCTAAAATACCAAGCTTGATATTTAAGTTTTGTATCTTGTAGGGATGCGGCACGAAGATTTTTCACCACAAAATGCCCTTTACATGGAAAATTTTCGAAAATGTTGACTTTCTCAAATAATTTTGATTAAGATCTCGTGTATTTAAAATATTTACATGACAAATAAAATGTATATCTTGAATTTTCTGGAAATAGCCTCTGAAGACCACTTTATTCTGGAGGAATTTTAAGGATGTTGCATAATTATTAAACCGTAAGAGACAGACAAAAACTTAGTGAACAAATATGTAGATCTCGTTAAAACTCATCATTTATGTTATACATGTTTTGTTTTTTTTCGTGGAGTTGGCCATATTTCAGATATTCCTTTTTTTTTTTTTTTTTTTTTTTTTTCGTTTCCGTTTTAAAATACTTTTCTCTTGCAGGAGCTTGTCAACCTATAAACGGATTTCAATCCCATAGCACCCACATTTTTAACATTTGACTCACTTTAGCCTAGTGTATTCCCTCTATTTCCCTTCTAGTTACAAGGAAGGAAGTAATAAGACAATTTCTGCTAAAGTTTATCTAGATTAACATGAAGTAAATAGAATAATACGCTTTTTAAACAATAGTTTATTGAAGAGATGTAGAGAAAGTCATGTGAATGGAGCACATTATTGTTATTTAGCACTTCCTATATAAGTGGTTATTATTTTGAAAAGGAGGAGCCCAGGCGGCAGGGCGCGTCTGGGTCAATGACCTCGACATCCTCAGTCACCTGATCAATCCATAGCGTGCATTTGTGAACGTGCCCCTGTCGTGAAAGCTCCACGTGACAGGGACGCAGGAAGGACAAACATGCCCCATATTCCCTCTTCTTCACCCGCTAATTGCAAAATTCGTTATGGATCACCTAACAGCAAGTTGAAGACTCCACCCAAAACTGACAATTTAGCAACGGCAATTTCAAGCAATCGCGGTCATCTGACTGGAGCGATATTCTCGAAACATCTTATCGCACCTGATGTTCATTTCTTTGAAATCTTGTCGCACCTGACGTTCGTTTGTTTAATCTCTAGTCTTGGTTATTGGTAACAAGGTGACATGCCAGTCAGCCAAACCTTCGTTTTTAATAATTCCACAATCGTACTTTTAATTAATTCAGTTACAATGTTCATTTAAGGTTTTATCTAGTTCATGATGTACAAAGTGATTTATGTAGAACTGACACATTTCTTTCTTTAATTATTCCGTTGGAAATGCATTCAATGACCCAATTTTAGCACCAAATTAAGTAGAACGTACTGGAGTTTCGATTCCTTGCCACTAGATGCGCAGATGTTTATGTGTTATTCCTAATTGCATGGTTGGCTGCGGTTTCGACATTTTGTTCTTGAAGTCAACGTGAAAATGCAGTACGATTTAGAGCTGAGTCAAGGATATTTTCAGCAAGATGCCGCTACATGCCATACTTCAAACGAATCCATGAGTCTAATTGCAAGTTTCTTTGACGACCGGATAATTTCCAGGAACCTGTGGCCACCGAGATCTCCGGAATTAACATTCCCGGACTTTTTTCTATGGGGTTACTTAAAAGACAGGGTTTACGCCACACGTCCCCAGAATTGGACGATCTGAAGCACATCACAAAGAAGATTCAAGCTATTGACAACAGAGTCCTCCAACGAGAGGCCAGTAACATGGAACGACGTGTTGAGTTGTGCCTTATGCAGGATGGAGGACATTTTCAACATTTGCTAAAGAGGTAAATAATCTCCCAAAATTGCTCTACAACTTAGGTATAATAAGTTGTCGCTAGCATAACACGTTTTGAAACAATTAAAGAAAGAAATGTGTCAGCTCCATATAAATCAGCCTGTCACTCAGTTCAAAGCTCTGATGTGCTCCATTCACATGACCTTCTCTACATCTCTGTAACTCATTATTGTTAAAAAACTTATTCTTCTATTTCATGCTAATCGAGATAAACATAAGCAGAAATGCTTTCTTGTAAGTAGAAGGAAATTTGGGAATACACTAGGCTAAAACAATAGATACATCTTTTAAAACTTGGTTGCCATGTGGATGAAATCCGGTTTTAGTTTCTCTGCACGTACTATGTACATAGTGTATAGAGAGGATGATTGCACTCCACCCAAAAATTCGATACCGAGATTTCACCGGAAATATATGTTTTAGGATCTCCTGTATCCCAAAAAGAGCATTTTCACAAAAAGGTGCGTGTGTGTGTGTGTGTGTCCGTGTGTCTGTGAACACGATAACTCAAAAACGAAAATTGCAATACCAAACTTGGTGTTTAAGGTTGGTATCTTCCAGGGGTACCACACGAAGATTTTGAGAAAAATTCCCCCATCACACACTACCCTTTACATGGAACTTTTTTCGAAAATGTTGATTTTCTAAAATATGACTCCAACAATTTTTATTAAAGTATCATATATTAAGGTTATTTACCTGACAAATAATATGAATATCTTGAATTTTCTGGGAATAGACTCTGAAGACTACTTTATTCTAATTTTACGGAATTTGGCATAACTGCTAAACCGTAAGAGATGGAAAACAACTTAGCATACAAAAAATGTAGAGCACTTTGAAACACATAATTTGTGTTATATGCATTTTTTTCATGGATTTGATCGTATTTGAGATATTTCTTGTTTTTGGTTTCAGCTTTAAAACGTATACTTTTCACCCACAGGACTTAGTCAACTCCTGTTCAAACAAATAAAGGAACATCAGTCACATAGCAACTAGCTTTTGACTATCACTTTAACCTATGTACTCCCTTATTTCGGTTCTACTTACAAGGAAGTAAGTGATAAGACTATTTCTGCTAATTTTTTCTGGATTAGTATGAAGTAAATAGAAGCATTAGCTTTTTAACAATAATTTGTTGCAGGGATGTAGGGAAAGTCATATGAATGGAACGCATCAGATTATTTTAAATAAGAGGATTTCAAAACGTGTTTCCGGTAAATACGGATGTCAAATTTTTGGATGGAATGCTGCTTCTCATCTGGGTAACGGATTTATATTAGAGAAAATATTAAGTTTTTATTAATATGTTCTCAAAACATGTATTTCCGGTTAAATCTCCGTATTAACATATAGGTGAAATGCTATCTTTTCTGCCTAATATGCTTGTGATAGAGAAAATAGAATTTACGCTACAGATAATAATATTCCCAGAGTCGAAGGAAAGTAAGAGAATATGCAGCATTTTGCATAACTTGGAATATCGTCCGGAAGTCGGATGTTGCACTGAGGTTTCACATCCTTTGCGTGATAAACAGAAGGTTTTTCATCCGTTATAAGGAATAGGGAAGGCTGAACGAAATTGCAATTATAAGAGGTGAAAAAACACATCTATTTTCGCAATATAGTATAGGAATTAAGTTGTGGCAGGCCATGAATATGTAGAAGCTGCTTCACAAAAATTCCGTTCTAGCGCTGCACGCGAACACCACATTAACCAAGCTGCTATCTTAGCGAAGCCCCTCGTAATACAAGATAACGCGGCTATTAAAATCCACAGAGCACTTAAACCATCTTCATTTAACACTCCTAAGTGAAATGAGATGGAGTACGCTGCGGTCTCTACTTCGTTCCTGATTAATGGCACCTTTCCAGCATCTCCATATATCACTAATTATTGCTGATATTATCCCACGAAAGTTACTAACATTCACATGACTTTCTCTACAACAAATTATTGTTAAAAAACTTATTCTTCTATTTACTTAATGCTAATTGAGAAAAAAAAAACTAGCAGAAATAGTCTCGTTACTTGCTTCCTTGTAAGTAGAAGGCAAATAAGGGAGTACCATAGGCTAAAGTGATAGTCAAAAGCTGGTTGCTATGTAATGAAGTTCTTTTATATGGACACGAGTTGACAAATTACTGTATTAGAAAAAAATAAGTTTTTCAAAGCTGAAACCAAAAACCAAGAATATCTTAAAAACGATCAACTCCACGAAAATAGATGTATACAACATAAATTGTGTGTTTTAACGTGTCCTACATTTTTTCTCTGGTAAGTTTTTGTTCATGTCTTACGGTTTAGCAGTTATGCAAAATTCCGTAAAATTCATCCAGAATAAAGTATTATTCAAAGGCTATTCCCAGAAAATTCAACATATACATTTTATTTCTAGGTAAATATCTTTAATATACGATATTTTAATCAAAATCGTTAGATCCATTTTTGAGAAAATCAAAAATTTCGAAAAAAGTTCCATGTAAAGGGTAGTTGAGGGTAGGGGATTTTCTTGAAAGTCTTCCTGTCGCATCCTTGGAAGATAGCAAAATTAAATACCAAGTTTGGTATTTAACGGTCTTTTGATTTTCTTAAAAATGTTTCTAACGATTTTGATTAAAATATCATATATTAAAGATATTTATCTGACAAATAAAATGTATATCTTGAATTTTCTGAGAAATACTTCTGAAGACAAGTTTATTCTGGATGAATTTTACGGAATTTTACATATCTGCTAAACCGTAAGAGATGGACAAAAACTTACCACACAAAAGATGTAGAGCACGTTAAAATACACAATTTATGTTATGTACATTTTTTTCGTGGAGTTGGTAGTTTTTTAGATATTCCTTGGTTTTGGTTCAGCTTTGAAAAACTTGTACTTTTCTCATACAGGAAAATATCAACTGTTGTTCATACAAATAAAGGAACTTCAGTCACATAGCAAGCAGCTTTTGACTATCATTTTAACCTATGGCACTCCCTTATTTCGCTTCTACTTACAAGGAGGCAAGTAATAAGACTATTTCTGTTCTCGATTAGCATGAAGTAAATAGCAGCATAAGCTTTTTAACAATCATTTATTGCGGAGATGTAGAGAAAGTCATGTGAATGAAACACATCAGATTTTTATTCAAGTGGATAAACACAGCGTTTATCCATGAGTAGAACAATTTAAAACGCGTCCCGAAGAGTACAAGTGGATAATAGAGGTTAGTCCACTTGTATAATACAGTATTTTATTCTATACATACGATAAATTAATATATGACAAATATTCAGTTAATGATTTTACAACAGATAGTAATAAATTAAATAAGGTATTGAATTGTGGCGTTCTTATAGTTATATAATATGGTAGGCTATTTATGAATACTAATTTTTTTTTTTTTTTTGCTGCTAGTTTCAAATTGATTAAGTTTACGATGGGGAACGTTAATATATCAGTTCCTAATGATATATTTAAAGAAGCAAAAGAAACAATTGAGGCTTTATTACTGTCGTCTTCACGGGAATTATACGAAAAAGAGTTTCAGCAATTTCAGGATTGGCAGATACGAATTAATGTTCAGGGCATTAATAAAGAAGTGATTCTTGCTGTTAAAAGGTTACAGAAATTGTGTATTTATGCAACTCGTACCGGAGCAACGAGTGAATTTTGTTTACCTTACCGCACCCGTTGCGCTAATAACCATCAGTCTGATTTAAAGTGCAAGTTTTCTGCATAGCAACGGTATCTGTAGGATAAGAACATATAATGTGTGCCATTCAGATGGCGTTCGTTCTCTGCATAGCAACGGTATCTGTAGGATAAGAACATATAATGTGTGCCATTCACATGGCGTTCGTTCTCTGCATCTCTGTGAAAAAATTAAAAAGCTTATGCTTCTATTTACTTCATGCTAATCGACAGCAAAATTAGCAGAATATTACTTGCTTCAAAAACAAGGAATATCTCAAAAACGATCAATTCCACGAAAAGAATGTATATAACATAAATTGTGTGTTTGTGGTAAGTTTTTGACATCTCTTACGGTTTAGCAGTTATGCAAAATTCTGTAAAATTCATCCACAATAAAGTAGTCTTCAGGGGATCTTCTCACAAAATTCAAAATACACATTTTATGTGTAAGGTAAATATCTTTAACATACGATATTTTAATCAAAATCGTTAGAGCCATTTTTGAGAAAATAAAAATTTTCGAAAATTGTTCTATGTAAAGGGTAGTTGGGAGTGGGGAGATTTTGTTGAAGATACCAAATCTAAATACCAAGTTTGGTTTTTATTGACTTTCCGTTTTTGAGCTATGCTGCACACACACATACACACACACACACACACACGGATGGACATTTTTCTAAAAATGCTCTTTTTATTCAAGGGGTCTCAAAACATGTATTTCCGGTGAAATCTCGGTATGGAATTTTTGGGTGCATTACAATACCTTCTCTATACACTATGTATCTATATAGTACGCATAGAAAATAACATTTGACGGGTCCATTCACAAGACTTTCTCTACCTATTCTCCAACAAATTATCACTAAAAATTATCTCTTTATCTACTTCATGGAAATCGAGATGAACGCGGACAGTTATTGTATTATTACTTGCTTCCTTGTAAGTAGGAGGGAAATAAGGGAGTATCATAGGTTAAAGTGATAGTCTAATCTAGTAAAAGCTTGTCGGTATTAAATTCTATTAAAATTCCCTTCTCCCTCTGCAACCGCAAAAAAATCTGATTTTTTGTATTGATGTGCATTTTCCTACCTGTTCTGGAACAAAATAATTTCACAAAAACTTATTCTTCTATCTACTTCATACTAATTAAGATCAAATCTCGGCTGGGAAGACGAATGTAGAGTAACTTTAAACTCCATTATATCCGAAATCATGTGAGCATAATTTCATAAATTTCATTCATGGTTCGATATGACCAACCATATTAAAGGACGTTAAGCTACAGAAAAAAAAAGTATACCTATCTTGAATTTTCTGGGAGCAACTTCCGGATGAACTTTGCACAACTAGTAAAGTGTAAGACTTCCTTCACAAAAATGTATAATTTAAGTCATACACATTTTTTGTAGAGATGACCTTGTTATTGTTTCAAGTAAAAACTACGTATTTTTTCTCAAACGGGGTTACGTTTCCTTTTACTTCGCTTTAATTACTGCTGGCCTTGCAAAGCAAACCAAACTTCAATTGTTCACATATCGACCAGCTTTTAAACTTCATGACAGCGTCATTTTCCTTCTGCGTACAAGGAATTAAAAAGCAAGAACATTTATGCCCATGTTTATTTCCATTAGCAAAGTAGATAAAAGAATCTCTTTTTAAGAACAGTTTTTTTACAGAACGGGCGGAGAAAGCCATGTGAATGCAACACATTTTGTTTTAGTTAGCCATTTCAAATATAGCTATTTGTTGACATTTATTTTCAATTTAAAAACAACTTAAACTTTTTTCAAACGAAAAGTTATCTTTTGTTTCATATCAATTTTGTTTTACTGCTGACTCAAAGAGAACCGAATTTCTGTTATTTCACTAAGCGACAGCTTCCCCTTTTACTTATTAGGAAGCAACTAATAAGACAATTTTGGCAAATATTTATCTTGATTAGCATGAAGTAGATAAAGGAACAAATATTTTGTAAGAATAGTTTTTAGAAAAAGACTTGTGAATGGAACACATCAGAGTTTTACTTTCTCTACACGTACTATGTACATAGTGTATACAGAAGGTATTGCACTGCACCTAAAAATTCGATACAGAAAATTCCCCGGAAATGTTTACTTTAGGGTCCCCTGTATCCAAAAAAAAAAAGCGTTTTCAGACAAAGGTCCATGTGTGTGTGTCCGTGTGTCTGTGAACATGATAACTCAAAAAGGAAAAGTCGGTAAAATACCAAACTCGGTATTTAAGTTTAGTATCTTACAGAGATACGACACGAAGCTTTTCAAAAAAATCCTACCACAAACTACCCTTTACATCTAACATTTTTTCGAAAATTTTGATATTCTCAAAAATGGCTCTAACGATTTTGATTAAAAGCTCATATACTTAAGGTATTTACTTCCCAAATAAATTGTATATCTTGAATTTTCTAGGAATAGCCTCAAAAAGCTTCTTTATTCTGTATGATTTTTACTGAATTTGGTATAACTGGTAAACAGTAATAGATAGACAAAAACTTACCACTCAGAAAATGTAGAGCACATTAAAACACAATATTTATGTTGATCGTTTTTTGAGATATTCCTTATTTTTAGTTTCAGCTTTTAAAAACATTCCTTTCTCATACAGGAATTTGTCAACACGTGTCCATACAAACAAAGGAACTTCAGTCACATAGCCAACCAGCTTTTGACCATCACTTTAACCTATGGTACTCCCTTATTTCGCTTCTACTTACAAGGAAGCAAGTAATAAGGCTATTTCTGCTAATTTTTTCTCGTTTAGCATGAAGTAAATAGAAGCATAAGCTTTTTAACAATAATGTATTGCAGAGATGTAGAGAAGGTCATGTGAATAAGAGAAGCTCAAAACGGGGTAATGAATTTGTTGTTGAAATGCGACTATTGCTGTTGCTAGTAGACTTGGTGATCGTTTCCAGGTCGTGTGTATAAACGCGGAGTAAAGAAGGCTCCTTATTCAACATTAATTGCTGGTTGTGTGTGTGTGTGATGCACATGAATTAATGACACTTGCTTTGGTCTCGGAGCATGACGGACCCTGCAAAGTGTTCCACACAGGCGTTTGTTACCTCCATGCATGTCATCCCAGGGCCACTGAATCTCTAGCCGTGTTACCTATCTAAACAAAATGTTTTCAGACACATGTTATTTATTTACTAACCTCTTTTTGGGGTATACACTTCTCCCCTTCGTTCCTGCCATTTTACTTTCTTTACTCAGGTATTGTATTGCATTCCAGCCAAAAAGTTGATGCCAAGATTCTATTGGAAATAAGAGCGTTAAATTATGCTTTTTATTCGAGCGGAAATATTATGAAATGAGATGCAGCTGAGAAACGAAAAGAAAGTTTACTCAACGAACGATAAAACAAAATTGAGGTTAAGTTTGAACCATTCACCAGGATTTATAGTTAATTATTTATTTCACATTGCTGGGCGCGATGACGGTACAGGTCTTGTCGCGGGGCTAAGGTTATTCAGAAGGGAAAGATAAACCATATCTAAATTATACCAAGAAGGGAAATATAAATGGGAAGGGAAGAAAAATTTCAAACACGTATAAGTAGCAGAGTTGTTACGAGCTTGTGGCACAGTACCGTTAGGGGTAGAGCATTGAGGGTGAGAGTACACTACCCGAGGGGAACATAACAGGAAAAGAGAAAACAATGCTACCGCTGGTCAGGCGACACTTTTTGAGGCACTTGGCGTAGAATATCGGCAGAGCAAATATGTGATATTTGGGGTCCGTGGTGGAGCCGAACAGGCTACCTTTAGTTGTTGGGGAAACAGTTATTTTAATACGGATTAGAGTACGGAATAAATGACTGCATCAAAAGTAATAACTAGGGCTCGAATGTTTAGGTAAATACATATTTTGTTCGTGTCCTAATATGACCTTGAAGCTGGGTTTAAAGTTCTGGACATGTGCACTAGACCAAACGTTTTAAGTTTTATTACACATAAAAATGCATATTTTCTGATTTTTACGTAAAATAGTTTTCGTATATTCACATAAATTACACAAAAATCGCATAAAGGAAAGTTTTTTGAAATAATTTTCACATAATTTCATAAAATCACAAAAGCTGCAGCAGAATTATTTTTAACAAGTCACTATCCCCTTCTGTAATGTTCAGTTACATATCGACAGTTTTTACTGGATTAAACATGCCCAGAGTGAAAAGTAGTGCAACAATATGCTGCGAAATGTAAGGATATTTTCAGTTCTGATGGTAAAATCCTGAAATTATTGATGTGAGTGTGAGTAATATTTCACGCTAGACTTACTCCATGTGACGTGGAGCAATTCAAGGCAATTGTCAATCTTTCGGGATAGAAAATTTGAGGAGGCATGTGATTGTATACTGGTGTGTAACATGTACAAGCTCTTGTATCGTACCACACACACCCTGCAAGAGTTTCCATCCTGAGCTAGGGCAGTCGCCCGCCCTCCGTCGTGTAATGTTACCATGCCAACTTCGTATACCCAAGGTCGTGGGTCCAAATCCGGCGGAGGACGATGAATTTTTTCTGCTGTAAAAATACTTAGCATGGCTTCCTTCGGAAGGGAAGTAATTACGGCACGTAAAAGAACCTCAAGCCTGATAGAGAGGCCTCTGAGCACAATTAAGCGGTGTTTCACGCCCAGTATAGAAAGGGACGCTGAGAACGACAGCAGTTAAAGAGCGTCCATTAATAACACGCTATTTATTTATTTGAGAAAGAGGACACCCACAAATCCACACCATTCCTAATAGCCAAAACCTGCACCCGGGATACGAACCCGTGACCACGTTACCGTCCCAAAATGCAAGCGTTGCGAGGTCCTCAAAACGTGTTTACCTGGAAATGCTGATAGTTATAGAATATTTGGGTGGAGTACAATAATCCTATATTTGGTGTATCAGTTTGAATTGTTTGAAAGGTATTCCTGCATGGGCAGGTTTCGAGGATTAGAATATCGGCTGAGAAGGTTTTTGTAAGGTAGCAGTAAGAAGTATTCGATTTCCGATGGCGTACGCTTGTCTTCCTGACTACTCGACCAGCCTCCCCGAGAGCATTCCTTCAAATTTAACGGCACACGGATTCGTAACGTGGGTATTTCCCTGAAGATATTCACGTGGATGCTCTCAAACATCGGCAAACAAGTTCATCCTGCTGTCCGAGGTCGGCAACGTCTCATAATCCTCTACGACTTTCTCTACATCTCTGCAAAAATTCTTAAAAAGCTTATGCTTCTGTTTACTTCATGCTAATCGAGAAAAAAATAGCAGAAATAGTCTTATTACTTTCTTCCTAGTAAGTAGAAGCCAAATAAGGTAGTACCATAGGTTAAAGTGATAGTCAAAAGCTGGTTGCTATATGACTGAAGCTCCTTTGTTTGTATGGAAAGGAGTTGACAAATTCTGTATGAGAAAAGAAATGTTTTTAAAGCTGAAACCAATAACAAAGAATATCTCAAAAACGATCGACTCCACGAAAAAAATGTTTGGCACATAAATTGTGTGTTTTAACTTGCTCTACATTTTTGTCTTTAAAGTTTTCGTCCATCTCTTACGGTTTAGCAATTATGCAAAATTCCGTAAAATGCATTCAGAATAAAATAGTATTCAGAGGCTATTCCCAGAAAATTCAAGACTTACATTTTATTTTTCAGATAAATATCTTTAATATACGATATTCTAATCAAAATCGTTAGAGCCATCTGTGAGAAAATCAACATTTTCGAAAAAGGGTAGTTGGGGGTGGGGGAATTTTGTTGAAAATCTTCGTGTCGCATCCTTGGAAGATACCAAATTTAAATACGAAGTTTGGCTTTTAACGGTATTTTGGTTTTTTAGCTATGCTGCCCACTGACACACACAAACACGTGCGCGCGGACATTTTTCTAAAAACGATTTTTTTGGATTCAGGGTGTCTCAAAACATGTATTTGCGGTGAAATCTCGGTATCGAATTTTTGGGTGCATTACAATATCTTATCTAGACACTATGTACATAGTACGTGTAGAGAAGGTAAAAATATTGTTTGCAGTGCCTATGCATAAGCTTCATTTTTCTGAATTTTTCCTTCTTCCCCCCCTCCCCCCCCGAAATGGAAATACCAGTAGAATTGGTTAGATCAAGGGAGGGTTATTTGTATTACTTTTAAAAATGTTTTCTCTACACGCACTACGTATATAGTATGTAGGTACGGTATTGACTCCCACCCAAAAGTTCGATACGGAGAATTCTCCGGAAATACATGTTTTGAGACAACCTGAATAACAAAAATATAGCATTTAAACAAAAAGATGTGTGGGTGTGTGTGTATGTCTGTGGACAGCCTAGCTCAAAATCTAAAAAACCGTAAATACCACATTTGGAATTTAACTTTATTAAGGATACGACACGAAGATTTTCAAGAAAATCCCCCCACCCCAAACTTCTCTTAATAAGGTAAAACATTCGAAATGTTTGGTTTTCTCAAAAATGAATAACGATTTTGATTAAAATACCGTATATTAAAGATATTTACATCACACATTAACCGTATATTTTGAATTTTCTGGAAATAGCCCCTGAAGATGCATTTTGCGGAATTTTTTTAAAACTGGTAAAGCGTAAGAGAGAGACAAAAATACACTTATTAGAAAATATAGATCTTGTTAAAACACACAATTTATGTATTACATTTTTTTCGTTCAATTGACCGCTTTTGAAATATTACTTGTTATTAGTTCGTTTTAAATAGCTATAATTTTCTCATACGGGAATCTTTCCACTCCTGGCCACGCAAATAATTGTATAGCAACCCCATTTTAAAATATCTGACTAGGTTTATTCCAGTGCATGGGCTTATTGTCCTTCTACTTATAAGGGAACAAGTATTAAGGCCGTTTTTACTAATGTTTATCCCGATTAGTAGCATGAAGTATATAGAAGAATAAACTTATTAACAATAATTTGTTACAGATATGTAGAGAAAGTCATGTGAATGGAACACATCAGATTTGTTAGACAGTTGATGCTAAAAGTAGATCTTTTACCAGTGCCATAAAATTATAACAACTTTGGTTTATGTGTCCACGACCTCATTCAAGTAGGCCATGACTCTGAAAGCTCGTATCAATCCATAAAATGGCGGATGATGAACATGGAATCTGCTAAACCAGACGAATTTAGGCAGGCAGCGGAGAGAGAAAATTTTCAACTGCTACACTGTCTCTGTTGTATTGAATATTTTCGTTCTGTTCGAGTAAGTCATCATGTTGTGAGCACTGATGATATTCAAGGCAACAATTGAGTATCGCACACCACTAAGCATAAACTCCGTGAAATAGGTTAAACAGTCTGTTTATAATTATAATATTTCTATAAATAACGTGTTAACATTATTTTACATTGCTTGTAGGATTACGGTCTCGTTTCGCAGGCTTTCTAATCACACTGTACAACATCATTTTTACCACTAGTGTCATAAATAACCAATTTCGTCCCCCATCAATAGAGAGAGGTAGAGAAATTCATGTGAATGCAACACATCAAATTTTTAAAAATATTCTGCACTCATTGCGTGCTTTACAAGAATCCTGGATACATCCTATGTTTGGCTTAAAGTTGGGATATTTAAAATGGAGTAACAAAACCGAGATATAAGAACACATTTTTAGGTACTTTCTGTAGCTATCTCAGTATTTTTAGAAAAAGATCCGTGTGGTGTCTGTGGCCAGCATAGTCTAAAAAGGAAAAGTCCGTTAAATACCAAACTTGGTATTTAAGTTTAGTATCTCGAAAGGATACGACACGAAGATTTTCAAGAAAATTCCCCCACTTCCAATTACCCTTCACATAGAATATTTTCCGAAATGTTTTATTTTCTCAAAAATGACTTATTGCTTGACATACCCCATGTTTAAGATATTTTCATGACAAACGAAATGTATATTTTTAATTTTCTGGGAATAAGCTCTGGAGACCTCTTCATTCTGGATGACTTTTGTATAATTAACAAACCGTAAGAAGTAAACAAAAACACACAATTAATGTTATACGCATTTATTACTTTCTCTACACGTACTATGTACATAGTGAATAGAGAAAGTATTGTATTGCGCCCAAAAATTCGATACCGAGATTTTACCGGAAATACCTGTTTTGGGTTCCCTTGAATCCAAAAAAAAAAAGAATTTTTAGTGTGTATCTGTCTATGTGTATATCTGTGTGTGTGCGTCTGTGGACAGCATAGCTCAAAAACGAAACCACCGTTAAATACCAAACTTGGTATTTAAGTTTGTTATCTTCCAAGGATGTGACACGAAGATTTTCAAGAAAGTCCCCTCACCCCAACTGCACATGGAACTTTTTTTTGAAGATGTTGATTTTCTCAAACATGGCTCAAACGATTTTTACTAAAATATTGTATATTAAAGATATTTATCTTACAAATGAAATGCACATCTTGAATTCTCTGTTAATAGCCTCTGAAGACTACTTGATTCTGGATGAATTTTACGGAATTTTGCATAACTACTAAACCGTAAAAGATTGGTAAAAATGTATTACACAGAAAACACACAATTTCTGTTATATACCTTTTTGTTTCGTGGAGGTGATCGATTTTAAGATATTCCTTGTTTTTAGTTTCAGCTTTGAAAAACTTACATGTTTCTCATACAAGAATTTGTCAACATACAAACAAAGGAACTTCAGTGACATAGCAACCAGCTTTTGACTATCACTTTAACCTATGGTACTCCCTTATTTCGCTTCTACTTACAAGGAAGCAAGTAACAAGACAGTGTTCTTATGTTTATTTTGGTTAGGTTGATGTGGATAAGAGAATAGCTTCAAAAAGTTTTTGTCGTACACTCTGATTACACATGATCAGACTCGACGACATGTTACAGAAAGAATTACATGAACGTGTCAGTTTAATCCTGCACACAGCGCACTCTACGTCAATAAAACAGTTGATTATCGCAGTTTAATAATCCAGCAGCGCTTAGCACTTCAATGTTTGTAACCGTGTGTGCGACATTCCGAGTTTTCAAGAAACAACGTAACATTCAGTATTTGAATATAAAGATAGCTCAATGCACAGCTGCATTTCGTAGCAACAGAAATACACATCTTTAGTTGGACCATATTGGAATACGGTGGTGCAAAGAGAGATTGTATCGGGTTGGCGCTCGAGACAGTTCAGAAAAGAGCAACTAGACAAGAACATCAAACCAGCACCTGGACAGTTTACAGCCCAAAAGGGGGAATCTGCATGGAAATATATATCCAAGCCTTTATACTGTGGGAGAAATGATCACTCGAAAAAATAAGAAATAGGGAACAGAAAGCTCACATAGGTAAATTTTCCTTCGCAAATAGAACAATAAACGACTGGAACAAAAATACTTGGAAACTTTTCCTCGAAGAGTAAATAGTTTTAAAAAGAGACTAAAGAAGAGTGATTTATAGTCGGGGTAGTAAATATAAATATTGTGTTATTGCTAGTATTATAAAACTTTTAATATTGTATTATTACTGTTACTATTATTGTTGTTGCTATTATGGTTATTATTTTTGTTAGTACTTTTGTTATTACCATTATTATTGTTATTAATCTTGTTATTCTTCTTATTGTTATTACTATTATTGTGATCATTACTATTATTATCATTACTATTATTATTATTGTTATTATTACTATTATTGATGTTATTATTGTAGTTATTATTCTTATTGATATTGTTATTATTGTGATTATTATTATTTTTATTAATATTACTATTATTATTGTTATTACTATTATTTGTTATTATTGTACTTAGTTATGTCATTAATATTATTGTAGTTATTATTGCTATTGTGTTTATTCTTATTGTTATTAATATTATTGATGTTATTATTCTTATTATTATTGTTATTACTATTATTTGTTATTATTGTACTTAGTTATGTCATTAATATTATTGTAGTTATTATTGCTATTGTGTTTATTCTTATTGTTATTAATATTATTGATGTTATTATTCTTATTATTATTGTTATTACTATTATTATTGTTATTACTATTATTATTGTTATTACTATTATTATTGTTATTGTGTTTATTATTATTGTTATTACTATTATTATTGTTATTGTGTTTATTATTATTGTTATTGTGTGTATTGTTATTGTTATTACTATTATTATTGTTATTGTGTTTATTATTATTGTTATTACTATTATTATTGTTATTACTATTATTATTGTTATTGTGTTTATTATTATTGTTATTACTATTATTATTGTTATTACTATTATTATTGTTATTACTATTATTATTGTTATTACTATTATTATTGTTATTACTATTATTGTTATTACTATTATTATTGTTATTGTGTTTATTATTATTGTTATTACTATTATTATTGTTATTGTGTTTATTATTATTGTTATTACTATTAATATTGTTATTGTATTTATTATTATTGTTATTACTATTATTATTGTTATTACTATTATTATTGTTATTGTGTTTATTATTATTGTTATTACTATTATTATTGTTATTGTGTTTATTATTATTGTTATTACTATTATTATTGTTATTGTGTTTATTATTATTGTTATTACTATTATTATTGTTATTACTATTATTGTGATCATTACTATTATTATTGTTATTACTATTATTGTGATCATTACTATTATTATTGTTATTACTATTATTGTGATCATTACTATTATTATTGTTATTACTATTATTATTGTTATTACTATTATTATTGCTATTGTGTTTATTATTATTGTTATTACTATTATTATTTGTTACTGTTATTGTAGTTATTATTGTTATTGGTGTTATTATTCTCGTTCTTCTTATTTATTATTTTGGTAGTATACCAGAAAAATGATTCATTTAAATATTATTATTTATTTTAATCTATTTTGCATCGTATTGTTACTGTAACAGCAACTACAGTTATCAACCTGTATCAAAATACATTAGTAAGTTAAGCAAATCACGAAATAGTTACTTATTTTGTTCACAGCCTGTATATTATTATTATTGAATAATTCTAATTTGTAAATATTTTTTCGTGTAAAACTTTTAGCATTGGAAGAGAAACCTGAGACACAGCAGTTTTTATTATTGATATTTCACCACAAAGAATCCGATCTGCAGCAACAATGTGGCAATGGCAAGATGTACAGCTCAAACCTTTGTTTTCTACGTCAAGTGCCCATCCCGACAGTTTTTTGTTTCACTATGAAAGCTGCAGTCGTTTGTTTAAAACAGCTGGTGTACTTGTGTGAACCTATTTCATATAAAGATAAGAAGATCGTAAAATTGCCGTTTCTGTTGTTTTAAACCCTTTCAGCCTCGTTCATCACGGTTCAGTATCTCACGCAGGAGCCCATAAAACTGATTTTATGTCTACGAGCTCCTTAAAAGATCAATACAGGTATCCTTGCGCTGCGTAACACCTTCTTCAAAACTTGCATTCACTTACTCGAATATTGTTTAAAAATATCTACCTATTTGTGAAAAAAAAACAGATGTATTCCATTCACATGACTTTCTCTACATCTCTGCCACAAATTATTACTAAATACCTTATGCTTCAATTTAGTTCATTACTTATTACTTGCTTCCTTGTAAGTAGAAGCGGAATAAGGGAGTACCATAGGTTAAAGTGCTAGTCAAAAGCTGGTTGCTATGTGACTGAAGTTCCTTTGTTTGCATGGACAGGAGTTGACATATTCCTTTATGAGAAAAGTATGTTTTCCAAAACTGAACCTAAAAATAAGGAATATCTAAAAAATGATCAACTCTACGTTTTTGTCCATCTTTTACGGTTTGGCTGTAAAGCAAAATTCCGTAAAATTCATTCAGAATGAAGTAGTCTTTAGAGACTATTTCCAGAAAGTTCAAGATATACATTTCATTTGTCATGTTAAAATATGTTATATACGATATTTTAATCAAAACCGTTAGAGCAATTTTTGAGAAAATCAAAATTTTCGAAAAAAATTTCATTTATAGAGTGGTGTGGAGTGGGGGAACTTACTATAAAATATTGTGTCGCATCCTTGGAAGATAGTGAACCTAAATACCTAGTTTTGTATTTAAACGTTTTGAGCTATGCTGTCCACATACACAGATACGCACACACTCATGGAACTTTTTCTAAAATGCTATTTTACTTCCTCTACACATACTATGCACATGAATGTGTTGTAATGAACCAAAAAATTCGATACCTAGATTTCTTCGGAAGTAAAGGTTTGGGTCCCCCTGAATCAAAAAAAAAAAAAAAAAAAAAAGTATTTTTGGAGAAAAGTCCGTGTGAGTGTGTGTATATGTAGAAGGCATAGCTAAAAAATTTTCAAGAAAATCTCCTCACCCCAAACTACCTTTTACATGGAAAAAAATCACAAAAACTCACAACACAAAATATGTAAAGCAGGACAAAAACACACAATTTATGTAATATATCTTTTTTTCATTGACTTGGCCGTTTTCGAGATATTCCTTATTATTTATTTCAGTTTTAAAATGTTATACTGTTCTCGTACGGGAACTTGTCAATTCCTGGCCACGCAAAGAAATGGATTTCAATCCGATAAAATATTTTAAAACATTTGAGTGTCGGTTTAGCGTAATGTATTCCCTTATTTCCCTTCTACTTATAACAACTATGTAATAAGACCGTTTCTGCTAACGTTTTAGCATTAAACAGAAGAATAAGATTACTAACAAAAACTTGCTGTAAAGATGTAGAGAAATTCATGTGAATGGAGCACATCAGATTTTTTAATTTAGTGGGTCCCAAAATATGTATTTGCGGAGAAATCTCGGTATAGAATTTTTGGGTTGCATAAAATGCTTTCTCTATACACTATGTATACAGAACGTAAAAATGCATCTGCTGCACATGTATGTTTTTCTAACGCACAAGAGCGTGTTATTTTTGCGGCAGGACCAGAACGCTTTCAGCAAGTGTTTTGATGAACGTTTGATTGCTAGTTAATTGTATAATTGAATATACTGATTGAAAATGCGGCTATGTTTAATTAGGGAGCATAAATCCAAATTCAGGCTCGTTCTGATATTGATAATAGCTTTAGAGAATGTTTAATTGCAGCTTACCATAACAATAAACGAGTAAATTTGATCTTGGTCAATTTCCATGTACATATATTCTTACCCGCCTCGCTTTTAGCCTCCAACTAAGCTCTCAATGCTATATAAATGTGTTTTCTTTTATTTGCATTGGGATTAATGTGCACCATAGGGTTATTAAAATGTTTTGACGGTCCATGTCAAACGCAGAACCTCCACTCAATTGTCAATCGCAGCCGCAATACGTCACACCATATCTCGTATAGCTCACCACACAAAAATAAAATAAATATAATTATTACGTGACAAAGTTTTTGGAAACATTAGGAAAACAAAATTGAATCTATATTCGGAACATACCAGCGTTACTGGTTACTTTTTATACTACATATAAAACAGGGGAGGTGATGTACGAGGGCCGTTTTTTATAACTCCGATAGCCTATAAATAAAAATAAATTCATAGAAAACAATTATTTCATTACTAAAAGTTTTGTACCCTTATGGTTACTTTTCGACATAATCACCGAAAATATTGAGACATTTATCGTAACTGTGCACAAGTTTTGCAATACCCGCTTCAAAAAATGTTGCCGCCAATGATTTCAAATGAGCATTGACGTTGTTTTGAAGATTTTCAAGCAAATACCCACACCCCTGACTACCCCTTGCGTGAAAAAAATTCAAAATGTTGGTTTTCTTAAACGATTTTGATTAAAATGCCACACATTGAAGCCATTTCCATCACAAGTAAAATGTATATCTTGAATTCTCTGATAATGGTTTTTGAAGACATGCTCGTTATGGATGAATTTGGCTGAAATTAGCATAACTGTTAAACCGCAAGGGATAGACAAAAACTTAGTACACAGAAAATGTATATCTCGTTAAAATACACAATTTATGTCACAGTTTTATCGTGGAGTTTGCCGTTATCGAAATATTCCTTGCAACTAGTTTCAAAGTACTTCTACTTTTGTCAGGTAATCAAGGTCCGTTTATCTTTTGTTCTACTCCTGGCCAAACATAGAAGCGATTTGCAATGACAATCGTATGACAGCTTTTAAAACATTTGACTATCGCTTTAGCATAGCGCATTTGTTTGGTTCCTTTTTACTTATAAGGAACTAAGCAATAAGAATATTCTGCTAATGTTTATCTCGATTAGCATTGTGCGGAAAGATGACCAATCTTATGTAAGACGTTTGTTTGTAGAGTAGCTAGAGAAAGTCATGTGAGTGAAAGACAGCATATTTGTTGTTATTGGAATCAGTTGAAAAATTCAATGCCACAGACGGGATGTGAGCACGGTTCTCCCGCTCTCCGTGCGGTTGTTCTGACCATTGAGCTGCTGTGACAACATGCCGGGATGACATTCAATCCTCCAACTGATTATGTGCTTTTACTTCCTCTACAAGTGCTATACCGAGATTTCACCGGAAATATATGTTTTAAGGTCCCCTGTATCCAAAAAAGAATATTTTCAGAAGAAGGCCCATGTGTGTGTGTGTGTGTGTGTGTCCGTGTCCGTGTCCGTGAACACGATAACAAAAAAAGACAAAAAAACTGTAAAATACCAAATTTGGTATTTAACTTTAATATCTTACAGGGATGCGACACGAAGATTTTTAGAAAAATCCTCCCACCCCAAACTAACCTTTGCATGGAACTGTTTTCGAAGATTTTGATTTTCTTAAAAAACTACTAATGATTTTGATTAAAATATAATATATTAAAGATATTTATCCTACAAATAAAGTGTATATCTTGAATTTTCTGAGAATAGCCTCTGAAGACTTCTTTATTCTGGATGAATTTTACGGAATTTTGCATAACTGCTAAACCGTAAGAGATAGACATAAACTTACCACATAAAAAATTTAGAGCACGTTAAAAGACACAATTGATGTTGTATAATTTTTTCGTGGAGTTGATCGTTTTTGAGATATTCCTTCTTTTTGGTTTCACTTTTAAAAGCAGACTTTTCTCATACAGGAATTTGTCAACTCGTGTCCATACAAACAAAGGAACATCAGTCACATAGCAAGCAGCTTTTGGCTTTCACTTTAACTTATTGTACTCCCTTATTTCACTTCTACTTACAAGGAAGCAAGTAATTCTGGTAATTTTTTCTCGATTAGCATGAAGTAAACAACAGCATACGCTGTTTAAAGCTGAAATCAAAAACAAGAAAAATAGGTTTATGACATAAATTGTGTTTTATCCTGGTCTACGTTTTTTGTGTAGTAACCTTTTGCCTATCTGTTACGGTTTACCAGTTACACAAAGTTCAATAAAAACCATTCAGAATAAAGAGGTCCTTAGAGGCTATTCACCGAAAATTTAAGATTACATTTTCTTTAGCATATAACTATCTTAAATATAAGAGATTTTAATGAAAAGCATTAGAGTTATTTTTGAGAAAATCAAAATTTTCTCTATGTAAAGGGTAGTTTGGGGTGTGGGGATGTTCTTGAAAATCTTCGAGTCGCATTCTTGGAAGATATCAAACTTAAATACCAAGTTTGATATTTAACGGTCTTTTCGTTTTTGAGCTATGCTGTCCACAGACACACAGACACACACACACACACACACACACACACACACACACACGCCCGCCCGCACTCACATACACGTACTTCTTTCCTAAAATACCTTTTTTGGATTCAGGGGGACCCAAAACTGTATTTTCGGTAAAATTTTGATATGGAATTTTGTGTGGAATACAATACCTTCTCTATACACTATGTCCATAGTAGTCAATCATTTTAGTATGAGACTTGAAATGAAGTGTCCTAATGGAAGTTAGACAAACACCTAAAAATAAAACATCCTTTACTTAGTATACATTACGGCGCTTCCGTTATAGTTGGTTTAGGGGGTACCGGGTTCGAATCGCGCTTGATGCGAAAGATGTGGGTGCCCTGGCTCAGGATATATCAGCATGAAATCTTCATCAAGGTTGAACACACAAGTGGTTTCCCTTGAGTTTAGGATTACTATTGAAGTCATTTATTTTCTGTTGTCGAACACACTCGCGTTGCTCCTAAGTGTTCCCCCCCCCCCTTTCAACTACTCTTTACCAACCACGCCTATAATTTCTTATTACTTTTGACCGTCTTCTGGTGTATTATATAAACGCTGTTTCCCTTGTGGCCATATGTAGCCGTTCGTCTTAACTCAATGCGTGTTTCATAGCAAGTGAAGTCGCGTCCCTCCATCAACAAGAAACTCACTCACCCGGAGGTCCCGGGTTCGAGTCCCGGCTGCGGCGGGGAATTTTTCTTTAACCAGATTTATTCCCTATCCCCCACAGAGTCTGGAAGTATGAATGTGAGAGTGAATTTGCGTGTGTATTAGTAATATAATAATGATTAACCTAAAGTTCTAACCTACAGTAATACGAGTCGTTCCACAAGTCAAAGCCCCCGATATGACCGTTGAAGTTAAAGGGGGCTATACAAATGAAACAATGAAACAATTAAAAAAAAAAAAAAAAAAAAAAAAAAATCGTTGCTTTTTGCGTCTGTTATGTCCGCCCTCGGGCAATGGAACTTCTAGCCCCTTCGGTTCATTGCATTCTACTACCTGGGTCGCTTGCCAGCTCCTAGTAAACTACGTCTACAGTTTTCGACGTGCTTCACGCTATTTCTTCCCTGGACATTTCCAATGTATATTTGTCTCTTCTCAATATAATTTATATCTCCCTCTTTTAGTCCCGTGACATGCCACGTACCGTCTCAGCATTACCCAGATGATAATGATTCCGGGGGATTTTTACTTTCTCTACACGCACTATGTACACACTGTATAGAGAAGGTATTGTAAAGCACCCAAAAAATTCAATCCGAGATTTTAGGATCCCCTATATCCAAAAAAAAAAAAAAAAAAAGCATAATCAGAGAAAGGTCCGTGTGTGTGTGTGCGTGTCCGTGTGTCAGTGTGTCCGTGTGTCTGTGAAACGATAACTCAAAAACGAAAAGTCTGTAAAACACCAAACTTGGTATTTAAGTTTAGTATCTTCCAGGGATGCGTCACGAAGATTTTGAGAAAAATCCCTCCACCTCAAATTATCCTATACATGGAAATTTTTACAAATATTGTGATTTTCTAAAAGAATTGCTCTAACGATTTTGATTAAAATATGGTATATTTAAGATATTTACCTGACAAATAAAATGTATATTTTGAATTTTCTGGGTATAGCCTATGAAGACTATTCTGAGTGAATTTTACGGGATTTTGCATAACTGCTAAACCGTAAAAAAAATGGACAAAAACCTCCCACACAAAATTGTAGAGCACATTAAAACACACAATTTATGTAGTATACATTTTTTCGTGGAGTTGATCGTTTTTTAGATATTCCTTGTTTTTCGTTTCAGCCTCGAAAAGTTTAACATTGCTCATACAGGAATTTGTCAACTCCTGTCAATACTTTTGACTATCACTTTAACCTATGGTACTTTATTTCGCTTCTACTTAAAAAGAAGCAAGTATTAAGACTATTTCTGTTAATGTTTCTCAATTAGCATGAAGTAAGTAGAAGCATGCTTTAACAATAATTTGTTGTAGAGATGTAGAGAAAGTCGTGTGAATGGAACACATTAGATTTTTGAATCTAGGTTAACAACTGTTACTAACACTCGTGAGTAAGTAACGTGGGAGTTATGGAACGGAAAACTCCGTGGATTAGTAGACTGTGTGCGGAGCCTGGAATTAAGAGATCCACAGAATTAGCATAAAACGAAAGTACTATACAAGTAATCCTGCTACAAAATGCAATATGTCAATGTTCTATCCAGGTTAGGCTATTTACAAAATGTTGCTGACAAAAATTGTTTCAAATTCTGTTCTTGCAGAAGTTTGTAAGTTGATTTCTGTTTCAGTTTAAGATGAAACACCTCTTAGAGAATAATTTCAGACGCCTAAAACTAAAGAAAGGTTGAGGAAGTTTTCATGTGTTAGACATTTGGGGGTAACGCTCGATGGAAGCAACAAGAAATTCCTCGGCCTGATGACTAATGGATATTCCGCGATGGAGAACAGTAGATTAAGTAATGTTCTACTTCTTCTTCTTCTTCTTTAATGGTGCCTGTAAAGTAATAATTAATGTGTCGGAGGTATATCTTCACTCCCTCCAACTTATTAATGGTAGTTTATCTTTCTTGACAAAAGCGCATTTCCTCTCTTGGTGAAGTAATCAGTGTTACACTCCTTCCAGTCGATTTGCCCCGGAGTTAAAGCGATCATCATACTGTTAAAGGGCATCCTTATCAAGGTTTTGTTTATCTACGTCCTTTTATTGCTCGCTCTCAGACCTTTAGTGGGTAATTAGTTCACCAGGAGGCGCTTATATGTTTTGAAAGCATGACCCGAAAACCCAATTTTAGCTGCCAAGAGGTCTTTTATTTTTTTGGTTGTCTTGTAAACAATGATGTATTGCATTCATTTTCAGCTTTTATCTACACAAATAACCAACCTGCAATCGAGAAATTCACAACACTTTTCGAATTGCCATGAATACTTTATTAAGCTGTGCTCTACTGTAGAAGAAATACATAATGTGTTCCATTCACATGCCTTTCTCTACATCTCTGCAACAAATTATTGTTAAAAATCTAATGCTTCTATCTATTTCATGCTAATGGACAAAAAAAAGAAATAGCAGAAATGGTCTTCTTACTTGCTTCCTTGTAAGTAGAACCGAAATAAGGGAGTACCATAGGTTAAAGTGACAGTCAAAAGCTGGTTGCTATGTGACTGAAGTTCCTTTGTTTGTATGGGCATGAGTTGACAAATTCCCTTATGAGAAACGCATGATTTTCAAAGCAGAAACACAAAAAAGAAAGGACATCTCGAATACGATCAACTCTACGAAAGAAATGTATATAACATAAATTGTGTGTTTTAATGTGCTCTAAATTTTCGTGCAATAAGTTTTTTACCATATCTTACGGTTTAGCAGTTATGCAAAATTATGTAAAATTCATCCAGAATAAAGTACTCTTCAGAGGCTATTCCTAGAAAATTCAAGATATACATTTTATTTGTCAGGTAAATATCTTTAATACTCGATATTCTAATCAAAATCGTTAGAGCCACTTTTAAGCAAATCAAAATTTTCGAAAAACGTTCCATGTAAAGCGTAGTTTGGGGTGGGCAGATTTTCTTGGAAATCTTAGTGTCGCATCCTTGAAATTTACCAAACTTAAATATCAAGTTTGGTTTTTAACGGTCTTTTCGTTTATGAGCTATGCTACCCACACACACATACACACAGAGAGACAGAAACTCACAGACATTTTTCTAAAAATGCTTACTTTGGATTCAGAGGGTCTCAAAACATTAATTTCCGGTGAAATCTCCGTATCGAATTTTTGGGTGCAATGAAATACCTTCTCTATAAACTATATATATATAGTACTATAGAGAAAGTAAAAATAGTATATATCATAAATTGAGTGTTTGTCTATCTCCTGCGGCTTGCTAGTTATACAAAAGTCATCCTGAGGCGACTCCAAGATATGCAATTTTATTTGTCATATAATATCTTTACTATACGGTATTTTAGTATGTATTTTAGGAAGTATAATGTTACTTATATTTCCGCGTCAGTAATAACATCATTAGCAAGAAATACATAAAAGAGTAATCCTTTTACTTTCTCTAGCCGCTTGTACAATATACATAGTGAATAGAGAAGGTATTGTATTCCACCCAAAATTGGATGTCCAAATTTCACCGGAAATATATGTTTTTATAGTATACTGAGTCCGAAAAAAATTAGAAAAAGGTCCAAGTGTGACTGTGGACAGCATGGCTCAAAAACGAAAAGACCGTTAAAAACCAAACTTGGTATTTAAATTTGGTATATTTCAAGGATGTGACAGGAAGATTTTCAAGAAAATCCCCCACCCCCAACTACCCTTTACATGGAACTTTTCTCGAAAATTTTGATTTTCTCAAAAATGACTCTAACGACTTTGATTAAAATGTTGTACATTAGAGATATTTACCTGACGAATAAAATGTATATTTTGTATTTTTTGGGAATAGCCTCTGAAGACTACTTTATTCTGGTTGATTTTTGCATAACTGCTACACCGTAAGAGAGGGTAAAAAGTTTACCACACACAAACTGTAGAACACGTTAAAACACACACTTTATGTTATAAACATTCTTTTCGTGGTTGATAGTTTTTGAGATATTCCTTGTTTTGGTTTCATCTTTAAAAGCTTAAACTTTTCTCATAAAGGCATTTGTCAACTCCTGTCCATACAAACAAAGAAACTTCAGTCACATAGCAACCAGCTTTTGACTATCACTTTAGCCTATGGTACTCCCTTATTTCATTTCTACTTACAACGAAGCAAGTAATAAGACTATTCCTGCTAATTTTTTTCTCGATTATTTCTTTTTTTTTTTTTGGGTAGTGTTTAACGCCCGCTTTTACTGCTCTGGCGCCGCATGCGATGACTCATTAAGATAGAGCCCCGGTGGAATGTAATGGTGGGGGAAACCGGAAAAACCGGAGAATAAAAACGGCCCCTGCGCCGCTTTGTCCACCACAAATCTCACATGCGGTCGCTTGGGATTGAACCCGGGCCTTCTAGGTGAGAGGCGAATGGTCTGACCACTCGGCCTTTTTTTGGATTAGCATTACAGAAATAGAAGCATAAGCTTTTCAACAATATTTTTTGCAGAGATGTAGAGAATGTCATGTGAATGGAACCATTTAGATATTTTGTTCAAGGCGCCTCTCCAAGCACATATTTTCAATGATTTATAGACAACAAATTTGTTGGTGGGATACAGCGCTTCCCCTACTTGTTATACGCCAGGAGATCAGTTGCGGCTCGATTCCTCAGTGATATATTTTCCTTGATTCAGTAGCTAGGAGCTTTTACTGGGTCACGTTTTTTCTCCAACTTTCTAAATTGTGTTAGGGCAGTATGTCAAAATAAAATGGTGACAATACTAAAACGGAGAAGCCGAGGTCAGGAGCCAGCCATTCATCTAACCCAATGTGGACACAGAATTCAAATGAACACAATTCTCTGACCACGGAATTTGAATCACTGCTTTGAGTTCGACTCCAATCGCCGCAAAGGGACGGATCATTTTGTAATTCCACTCGACCGTGCAGCAAGAGTCCTCGTCAGATAATCATTTGAACCAGAGAAAACGGTCCGTTTGTCTCTTACAACAAAATTAGACTTCTCTAACGTTTACCTCAGCATCTATTGCGTTATTCCCAAAAATTGGTTACGATAATTCTATCTCAAAATCTCTCGATATTTTAATCGGGCTCGTAATTTTGCCATAAGGAGATGCATTTGTGACATTTTGAAAAAGCACAGTATGTTCAAATTAATATAACTTATTATAGAGTGATTTGTGTAGAACTAACACATTTCTTTCTTTAACCACTCCATTGGAAATTCATTCAATTGCCCAATTTTAGCACCAAACTAAACAGAATGTTCTGGAGTTTACATTACTTGTCACTAGATGTGCAGATGTTAATGTTCTATTCCTAATTGCATTGTTAGCAGCTGTTTCGACATTTTGTTCTTGTAGTCAACATGAAAATGCAGTACGATGTAGAGCTGAGTCAAGGATATTTTCAGTAAGATGGCGCAACATGCCATACATCAAAGACTCCATGAACCTAATTGGAAGTTCCATTGACGACCGGATACTTTCCAGAAACCTGTGGCTACCGAGATCTCAGGATTTGACGTTGCCGGACTTCTTTCTATGGGGTTACTTAAAAGACAGGGTTTACGCCACACGTCCCCAGACATTGGACGATCTGAAGCACAACATCACAAAGGAGATTCAAGCTATTGACAACAGAGTCCTCCAACGAGTGGCCAGAACGACGTGTTGAGTTGTGTCTTATGCAGGATGGAGGACATTTTCAACATTTGCTATAGAGGTAAATAATCTCCCAAAATTCCTCTACAATTTAGGTATAATAAGTCATCGCTAGCGTAATACAGTTTGAAACAATTAATAGAAGAAATGTGTCAGCTCCATATAAATCAACAGTGATATTTTTGCCATATATCAACATTCCAACTTATTTAAACAAACCTTTTGTGTTTTCTAAATACAATGTTCTAATAAAAAATCTGATGTGTTTCATTCACATGACTTTCTCCATATCCCTGCAACAATAATTCTTAAAAAGCTTATACTTCTATTTACTTCATACTAATCAGAAAAATTAGCAGAAATAGTCTTATTACTTGCTTCCTTGTAAGTAGAAGCGGAATAAGGGAGTACCATAGGTTAAAGTGATAGTGAAAAGCTGGTTGCTATGTGACTGAAGTTCCTTTGTTTGTATGGATAGGAGTTGACAAATTTCTGTATGAGAAACGTATACGTTTTTCAAAGCAGAAACCAAAAACAAGGAATGTCTCAAAAACGATGAACTCCACGAAAAAAAACGTGTATAACATTAATTGTGTGTTTTAACGTGCTCTACATTTTTCGTGTACTATGTTTTTGTCCATCACTTACGGTTTAGCATTTATTCAAATTTCGGTAAAATTCATCCAGAATAAAGTACTCTTGAGAGACTATTCCCAAAAAATTCGTAATATAAATTTTATTTGTCAGGTAAATAGCTTTAAGATACGATATTTTAATCAAAATTGTTAGAGCCATTTTTGAAAAAATCAAAATTTTTGAAAAAATGTCCATGTAAAGGGTAGTTGCGGTGGGGGGATTTTTCTTAAAATCTTTGTGTCGCATCCCTGGAAGATATTAAACTTAAACACCAAGTTTGGTATTTTACCGACTTTTCGTTTTTGAGTTATCGTGTTCACAGACACGCACACACACACACACACACACACGTGCGTCGACCTTTTTCCGAAAATGCTTTTTTTAGTTAAAGGAGACTTAAAACATACATTTCCGGTGAAATCTCAGTATCGAATTTTTAGGTGGAGTGTAATAACCTTCGCTATACACTATGTATGTTGTGCGTATAGAGAAAGTAATAAAACAATTGATGTATTTCTAAAAATATTCCTATAATAAAATCCAGTTTTACGGAAAAATTACAAATAGCTGCGTATTGTTATAATTTTTATATTATCCCTAATAAGAGTACAACATTATTAATTTTCGCACTCTTATAAGATTTTGGTATTTTAAAATATAATAGTTTCTTCTTTTTTTTTACTTTCTCTACACGTACTATGTACACAGTGTATAGAGAAGGTAATGCACATCACCAAAAATTCGATACCGAGATTTCACCGGAAATATGTGTTTTAGGGTCCCCTGTATCCAAAAAAAAGTATTTTCAGAAAAAGGTCCGTGTGTCTGTGAACACAAGAACTCAAAAACGAAAAGTCTGTAAAATACCAAACTTGGTATTTAAGTTTAGTATGTTCCAGGGCTGTGATATGAAGATTTACAAGATAATCCCCCCCAACCCAAAATACCCTTTACATGGAAAACAGTCGAAAATTTTGATTTTCTAAAAAATGGCTGTAACGATTTCATTAAAATCTGTTAGATTTAAGTTATTTGTATGCCAAATAAAATTTATATTTTGAGCGGTGTTTTCGTTTTTGAGCTATGCTGCCCAAAGTCACACAGATAGATAGACAGACAGACATACACACCCACACGGGCATATTTGTAAAAATACTTTATTTGCATTCAGGGGGTCTCAAAACCTATATTTCCGGTGAACTCTCGGTAACGAACGCTTCGGTGCTATACAATACCTTATCTATACACAATGTACATAGTGCGTAGAGAAAGCAAAAGGTATCTATACCAATTTCAGCACATGTAACGTCATTTTTGATCTGTTAATTAATTTTATTAGCAAAATTCAAAATTTATGTTTTCCAACACATATCGTTACTAAAGTGTCATTAATTATAATGTTTGATTGGAAGTTTCCCATATTTTACAGGTTTGTTTTAAAAATATATTTTTCTACGACCGAGCGTAATTGAGTAGTTTACGAGCTCATTTCAGATCGCAAACTTGATCTTTAAAGAAATCCACGCGCAAAGAAGTGCAGCAAGCGTAAAGTAATTTTTTCCAACTTTATGTTCGCCAAAATAATTCCCGATATTAGTGTATACATCACTGATCAACAGACAAATCAATTAAAATTAGTCGTGCACGATATAATGTTATGTTCAACGTCAATAAGTGACAAATATTCTTTCGCAGCTCTAAGGATATCATAATTCTCACAGAACAACAATAATATTGGTTTGTCATGGCCTGCTATAACCGTACCGTCATCGCGCCCAGCAATGCGAAATAAATAACCAACTATAACCCTTGCTGAATGATTCAAACTTAACCTCAAATTTATGTCATCTTTCGTTGCTTTTCTTTTAATATCAGAAAATTCTCGTACAAAAAACATTGTATGATACGCGAACGTAAAGTCTCTTTTTGATTCTCGGCTGCGTTTTAAATATTGCCGCTCGAATCAAAAACCAGAACTTTACGCTCTTACATCATAAATAACACAAAGTGAAAAACAGAAAAGCCAGAATATGATTACAGTAATTTTTTATACTAAACTTAACCAATATCAAAATTACAATGCATCATTTATTGCACATATTCTGAAATAGGTTTGGGAAAATATTCACACTTGTAGCAATATTTTTGTGGGAGAATATACATTTTGATTATAGAAAAATAACGAAATAACTTAATTTGAAAAATAAAATTAAAGCTTGACATAGAGAGTCATTTAAGAAGCGTAACACTTTAAAATGGGGCCCAAAACATGTGATACATCTCTCCTAGACAGATCAAATATTCGTATATTAAACCGATTTGCGTCAGAAGTGTCCATTTTGTTTTCTCTAGCACATACATAGTACAAAAGTAGAGAAGGATTGCATTCCATTGAAGAATTAGGTACCAGGATTTTTTGTAGGTAAATATACCTTTAAGGATCCCACGAAAACCAAAAAAAGCATTTTTAAAAAAAAAAATCCTTGTGAGTGTGTCTGTGAAGAACAAAACCAAAAAATGTTTGTGTTTCATTCGCATGACTTTCTCTGTAACAAATTATTGTTGATATGCATAATCTCCTATATACTTCATGCTAATCAAGATAAGTATGAGCAGAAATGTTCTTACATCCATGAACATATATAGAAGAGAATACGCCAGGCTAAAGCGATAGTCAAATGTTATAAATGGGGTTGCTGTCTGATTGCAATTCCTTTGCTTGCATGGACAGGAGTTGACATATTCCTGTATGAGAAAAGTTAAACTATTTTAAAACAAATCAATAACAAGGAATATCTCAGAAATGATCAACTCCACGAAAAAAAATTCATATGCGATAAATTGTGTTATTTTAACGAGATCTACATTTCTTCTGTAGTAAGTTTTTATCCATTTCTTATGGTTCACCAGTTACGCAAAATTCAGCATAATTCATCCAGAATAAAGAGCTTTTTATAGGCTATTCTCAGACAATTCAAGATATATATTTTATTTGTCATGGAAGTATCTTAAATATAAGGGATTTTAATAAAAATTTCTAAATCCATTTTTGATAAAATCAATATTTTTGAAAAATTTTCCCCATTTTGGGTGGGGAGATTTTATTTAAATCTTCGTGTCGCAACTTTGCGAGACAACAAACCTAAATACAGTCGTGCTCACACAAACCCAAGACACACAAGAACCTTAAAAAGTATATTTCCGGTGAAATGTCGACATCGACACTTTTGAGTACACCACCTTCTGGCTACAATGTGCCTCATTAGTACACTTAGAGAAAGTAAGAAAAGCTGGCAAAACTGTCTGTTTCGATGACGATGGTACGTACAATGTTCTATCAAACAGTAACCTATGTTATAAAAATTACACTCACATGACTTTCTCTAGCCACTCTACAAACAAACTTCTTACAAAAGATAATTCTTGTTTCAACACCACGCTAATCGAGATAAACATTAGCAGAATTTTATATCTTAGTTCCTTATACGTAGAAGGGAAATGACTAGACTAAAGTGATAGTCAAATGTTTTAAAAACTGTCGTTATGCGATTGTCATTGCAAATCGCTTCTTTACTTGGCCAGCATTAGAACAAAAGAAAAACGGACACTTCCGTCTGAGAAAAGTATAAGTACTTCATAATTGAAGCCAATAACAAGTAATACCTTGAAAAATGTAAACTTCACGAAAAAAATGTATATGAAATAACTTGTGTATTTTAACAAGATCTAAATTTTTTGTAACGTAAGTTTTTGTCTATCTCTTACGGTTTACTAATTATAATAAATTAAGCAAAATTCATCCAGAATAAACCGGTCTTTAGAAGATATTCCCATATAATTCAAGAAAATTCATTTTATTTGTGATAGAAATGGCCTTAATATGTGGTATTTTAATTCAAAATTGTTAGAGCCATTTTTAAGAAAAACAAAATTTTCGAAATTTTTTCCATGTAAAGGGTGGTTAGAGATTGGGGGATTTGTTTGAAAATCTTCGTGTTGCACCCTTGGAAGATACCAAACTTAAATACCAAGTTTGGTAGTTAACCGTCTTTTCGTTTATGAGCTATGCTGTCCACAGACCCACAAACACACGCAGGGACCTGTTTCTGAAAATGCTTTTTTTTTTTGGATTCAGGGGATCCTAAAACATGTATTTCCAGTGAAATCTTGACATGGAATTTTTGGGTGGAATACAATACTTCTCTATCCCTATGTACGGGGCGAGAGAAGGTAAAAACGCTGATATGATTCCAGTAAGCGATAGTGGCGCCCACAGAGGCAAGTTTATGCTAAACAGTGCACGTAAGTTGCGGTGTTCGGTTTAAGAGGTTGAACGTTAAATTTTCACTTTAGGAAAAGTTGTTGCAGCCCAAGTATCGACCTCGGGATGGAGATGTCCCAGAGGGACTTAGCGACGCTTGCACTTTGCATACAGCCACAACAACTTCAGTCTGCCCTTTCTTTCAATTTACTATTACTAAAACCGTAGATCCTTTCAGCTCTTACAAATAAACGTTTAAATCAGAAAACGACCTCAAAGAATAAGGTCCATGCATTAGCTGAAATACACGTTCACGTCACTTTCTCCACCAATGCTACAAAATTAATTTCTCTACACGTACTACATGTGTACAAAGTATATAGATTAAGTATTGTATTACACCCAAAAATTTCATACCGACATCACCGGAAATACATGTTCTCAGACCCTGAATCAAAAAAAAAAAAAAAAAAAAAAATATGTGTGCCAATCATGTGACTTTCTCTACATCTCTGCAAAAAATTATTGTTAAAAAGCTTACGCTTCTATTCATTTCCTGTAATCCAGAAAAAATAGAAGAAATAGGTTTATTACTTGCTTCCTTTTAAGTAGAAACAAAATAAGGGACTACCATAGGTTAAAGTGATAGTTATAAATGGTTGCTATGTGACTGAAGTGATATCGGACGATGAATGAAATTGGCGAAATAATGCTCAAATGATCTCGGGAGAATAAAGCCACTCAACATTCGTATTCTCAGGATAACGGAAAACCCGAAAAAAAAACCTTATCCGGGTAACTCACGCTAAGCGAAATTCGAACTCACGGCCTTTAGAATGTGAAGCAGACACGCTACCACCACACTACGCAGGTGGGATGTGAGTCCCTGTGTTTGTATGAAGAGGAGTTAACGAATTTCTGTATCAGAAAAGTATAAGTTTCTAACGCTGAAACCTATAACAAGAAATATCTCTAAAACGATGAACTCCACGAAAAAAAACATATAGCATAAATAGTGTATTTTAATGTGCTCTACATTTTCTATGTGGTAAATTTTCGTCCATCTCTTATTGTTTAGCATTTATGCAAAAATCCGTAAAATTCATCCAGAATAAAGAAGTCTTCAGAGGCTATTTCCAGAAAATTCAAGATATACATTTTGTTTTTCAAGTAAATATCTTAAATATACGAGATTTTAATCAAAATCGTTAGAGCCATTTTTAATAAAACCAAAAATTTCGAAAGTTTTTCATATAAACGATAGTTTGGGGTGGGGGGATTTTCTTGAAAATCTTCCTGTCGCTTCCTTGAAATATACCAAACAAATACCAAATTTGGTTTTTAACGGTATTTTCATTTTTGAGCTATGCTGCCCACAGACAAATACGCACGCACACAAACACGCACACACACGGAAGTTTTTCCAAAAATGCTTTTTTTGGATTCAGGGGGACCCAAAACATGTATTTCCGGTGAAATCTCGTTATCGAATGTTTGGGTGCATTATGATACCTACTCTATCCCTATGGGACTTGAGAAAGTAAAAATCTGATGTGTGCCATTCACATGACTTTCTCTACATTTCTACAAGAAGTTATTGTTAATAAGCTTATTGTTCCATCTATTTAATGCTAAAACATTAAAAAACACGGTATTATTACTTAGATCCTTATAAGTAGGAGGGAAATAAGGGAATACACTAGGATAAAGCGATAGTCAAATGTTTTAAAATTTAGTTGCTATGGGATTGAAATCCGTTTCTATGCATGGCCATGCAGTTATTTATTATAAGTTTTATCTATTTCTTCAGGCTTACCAGTTATACAACATTCATCCGGAATGAGCGGATCTTCAGAAGCTATTCCTAGAAAAGTCAAGATATTCATTTTATATACCATCTCAATATCTTTAATATATGACATTTCCATCAAAATTATTACAGCTATTTTTGAGATGGTAAAAATGTTTGAAACTTTTTCTTTGTAAAAGTTAGTTTGGGGTGGGGGAATTTTCTTAAAAATCTTCGTGTCCTATCCTTAGAAGATACCAAACCTAAATATCAAGTTTGGTACTTAACGGTTTTTTCGTTTTTGAGCTATGCTGTCCACAGACACACAGACACGTATATGTGTGTATATAAGCACAAGTATATTTTTCTAATAATGCTAATTACTTGCTCTACACGTACTATTTATGTAGTGTATAGAGAAGGTATTGGAATGCACCCAAAAATTAGATAACGAGATTTCACCGGAAATACATGTTTTGGGTCCCCCTGAATCCTAAAAAAAGCATTTGTGTGTGTGTGTGTGTGTCTGTGGACGGCATAACTCAAAAAGACCGTTAAAAACCAAATTTGGTACTTAAGTTTGGTATCATCCAAGGATGCGACACGAAGATTTACAAGAAAATACCCCTACCCCAACTACCCTTTACATGGAACTTTTTTCGAAAATTTTGATTTTTTCAAAAATGGCTCTAACGATTTTGATTAAAATTCCGTATATTAAAGATATTTATATGACAAATAAAATATATATTTTGAAGTTTCTGGGAATAGCCGCTAATGACATGTTTATTCTGAATAAATTTTGTTGAATTTTACGTAACTGTTAAACCGTAATAGACAAAAACTTACTTCACAAAAAATGTAGATCACGTTAAAACACAGAACTTATGTTATATACAATGTTTCTGGAGTTGATCATTCTTAAGATATTCCTTGTTTTTGGTTTCAGATTTAAAAAACTTATACTTTTCTCATACAGGATTCTGTCAACTCCTGTCCATAAACAAAGGAACTTCAGTCACATAGTAATCAGCTATTGACTATCACTTTAACCTATGGCACTCCCTTATTTCACTTCTACTTACAAGGAAGCAAGTAATAAGACTATTTCTGCTAATTTTTTCTCGATTAGCATGAAGTAAATAAAGGAATAAGCTTGTTAACAATAATTTGTTACACAGAAGTAGAGAAATCATGTGAATGGAACAAATCAGATTTTTCTAACAATGCTTATTACTTTCTGTACACGTACTATGTACGTAGTGTATAGAGAAGGTATAGTAATGAACCCAAAAATTCTATAACGAAATTTTACCGGAAATACATATTTTGGGTAACCTTGAATCCAAAAAACAATATTTTTAGAAAAATGTTCATCTGAGTCTGTGTCTGAGGGCAGCATAGCTCAAAAACGAAAAGATCGCTTGGCATTTAAGTTAGGTATCTTCCAAGGTATGGACACGAATATTTTCAAGAAAACACCCCCACCCACAACTATCCTTTACATGGAAAAGATATTGAAAGTTTTTATTTTCCTAAAAAAGTCTCGAATTAATATTTAAGATATTTACTTACCCAATAAAATGTATATCTTGAATTTTCTGGGAATAGCCTCTTAAGACTACTTTATTCTAGAAGAATTTTATGGAATTTTGCATAACTGCTAAACCGTAAGAAATGCGCAAAAAACTACCACACAAAGAATGTAGAGCACCTTAAAACCCACAATTTATGTCATATACATTGTTTTCGTAGAGCTATTCGTTTTTGAGATATTCCTTGTGTTTGTTTTCAGCTTTGAATAAGTTATACCTTTGTCATAGAGGAATTTGTCAATTCCTGTCCATACAAACTAAGGAACTTCAGTCACCTAGCAACCAGCTTTTGACTAACACTTTAACATATGATACTCCCTTATTTCGATTTTACTTACAAGGAAGCAAGTAATAAGACTATGTCTGTTAATTTTTCTCGATTAGCATGAAGTAAATAGAAGTATAAGCTTTTTAACAAAAATTTGTTGCAGAGATGTAGAGAAAGTCCTGTGAATGTAATATATCAGAATATTTAATATTGTTTACTATTGTGTGAATTAGGAAATCACGTACGGTCCGTGGACCCGAGTGGTTGATGAGGATTAGAGAATGTATACATATTCAATAAATACAGTTATTCATTTATTCATTCTCTTTGTCCTACATACGTTCTCCGATCTAATTCTCGCGTCTAATCATTTCAAGATGATAAATTAGCTAGAGAAACGTGGACTACCTCAAGTTGTAACCGAACCTTAGGATCTGGTCTTTAATTGCCTCATTATACATAACAAGAATATTTGGCGCACCTTCAACTCGCCTGTATGCCAGACACTCACGTTGGAAGAGTTGCCTAGCGACCGGGCGCATACCCCAGATCCTCGCAAATGGAAAATAAGGCGTCTTCAATGGAAAACCGATGTAAGCAAATTGGATAATTTCTGAGATGAGGTACAGCTCCTCTATTGTTCTGAAACCTCTCGTCTCTCTAAAATTTCACAGTTTGTGGCGCACTTGATTTTTACTTTCTCTGCTATGTACTAAGAATAAGTAGAGGAGATATTGGATACCAACCAAAAAATCTGATCTGTTAACTCACATGAACTTCTCTACACCTCTGCAACAAAATTATTGTTAAAAAGCTTATAACACTGTCTACTTCATGATTATCGAAACAAAAATATATTTGAGAAAAGTTTAAGTGGCTTAAAATTGAAACTAATATTCCGGAGTATCTGGAAAACGTTTAACTCCACAAAAAAATCTCTGATGTGTCACACTCACATAATTTTCACTAGCTACTCTACAAAAAAACCTTTTAAAAAAGATAATTCTTATTTCTACACTAATCTAATCGAGATAAACATCAGTAGAATGTTATTATTATTATTTAGTTCCTTATAAGTAGAAGGCAACTAAAGAAAAGTGCTATGCTAAAGTGATAGTCAAAGGTTTTAAAAGCTATAGCTATAAGATTATCATTGCAAATCACTTCTTTGCTTGACCAGGAGTAAAAAATCTGATGTGTTCCATTCACATGCGTTTCTCTACATCCCTGCAACAAAATTGTTAAAAATCTTATTCTTCTCTTTACTTCATGCTAATTGAGAAAGATTAGCAGAAATAGTCTTATTGCCTGCTTCCTTGTAAGTAAAAGCGAAATAAGTGAGTACCACAAGTTAAAGTGATAGTCAAAAGCTCGTTTCTATGTGACTGATGTTCCTTTGTGTGCACAAGAGTTGACAAATTCCTGTATGAGAATAGTATTAGTTTTTTAAGCCTAAATCTAATAACAAGGAGTAGGTGAAAAACGGCTAGCTTCATGAAAATATACATACAACATAATTTGTGTGTTTTAACAAGACCTACATTTTTATGAGGCAAGTTTTTGTCTCTGTTTATCACTTATGCAACATTCATTCAGAGGCTATTCCCAGAGAATTGAAAATTTCAGGAAATGCAAGAGAAAGTAATATTAACAACAATCATGCAAGAGCACACAGATCCGCCACTGACCGGTGTTTACTTCCAATTGCCCGTTCAATACTGCACATCTTTAAACGCACGAAGGGTTATCTACAAACGTGAAATACGGGGCTGATGGGCCCGTAAAGGGACCAATACAACTACTGCTAAACTTTATCTGGTTGCAGATAAAAGAATAACTTTTGTAACAATAGCCTCTTATTTTTTATTAACACAGCCTCAAATGCATTCCCATTTATACCTCGGCATTTCTACTTTCTCTATCCCGTATGTACATACGGGATAGAAAAAGTATTGCATACCACCTAAATATTCGATATCGAGATTTCACCAAAAATATATGTCTTTTAGTAATTTTATTATATATATGTTTATTATATTTATTATTTAATGGATACCACACGAAGGTTCTTAATAAAATTCCGAAATCATAAGCTATGCTTTACATGGAAAAAGCTTTCGAAGATATTGACTTTCTCAAAAATAACTCTAACGATTTAGAATAAAATACCGTATGATAAAGAAATTCACATCACAAATAAAATGTATATTTTGAATTTTCTGGAAATAGCCTCTGAAATTCTCTTTATTTTGGATGAGTTTTGCAGAATTTTGCGTAACGGTTAAACCGTAGGAGAAATTTGCATCTCCTTAAAACACATAATTTATGCCATATACGTTTTTTTGTGCAGAGTTGACCGTTTCTGAGATATTCCTTGTTAACTGATTTTAATTTTAAACTACTTTAACTTTCATAAACCGGAAGTGGTGCTACGTTTCATCTACCTTGTTTTACTGCATGCAGTGTAAAGCGAACCTAATGTCAATTGTTTCACGTAGTACCAGATATTAAAAAAAAATCTGACGTGATCCATTCACATGACTTTCTCTACATCTCTGCAACAAATTACTGTCAAAAAGCTTATGCTTCTATTTACTTCATGCTAGTCGAGAAAAAAATAACAGAAATAGCAGTCTTATTACTTATTTCCTTGAAAGTAGAAGCGAAATAAGGGAGTACTATAGGTTAAAGTGATAGTCAAAAGCTGGTTGCTATGTAACTGAAGTTCCTTTGTTTATATGAACAGGAGTTGACAAATTCCTGTATGAGAAAAGCGTAAGTTTTTAAAGGTGAAACCAAAAATAAGGAATCTCTAAAAAAAAGTATCAACTACATGAAAAAAATTATATAACATAAATTGTATGTTTTAATGTACTCTACATTTTTTGTGTGGTGGGTTTTTGTCCATCTCTTACGGTTTAGGTGTTATGCATACTTCCGTAAAATTCATCCAGAATTAAGTAGTCTTCAGAGGATATTTCCAGAAAATTCAAGATATGCATTTTATTTTTCAAGAAATATCTTTAATATATCTACGATATTTTAATCAAAACTATTAGAGCCATTTTTAAGAAAATCAAAATTTTCGAAGCATTTTCCATGTAAAGGGTAGTTTGGGTTGGGGGGATTCTTTTTAAAATCTTCGTGTCGCATCCTTGGACGATAACAAACTCAAATGCCAAGTTTGGTATTTAACGGTGATTTCGTTTTTGAGCTATGCTGTCCACAGACAGACAGACAGACAGACAGACACACCTTTTAGTAAAAATGCGTTTTTTTAATTCAGGGGGACCATAACATATATTTGCGGTGAAATCTCGGTATCGAGTTTTTGGGTGCAATACAATAGCTTCTCTATACACTATGTACATAGTGCGTGTAGAAATGAAAGATGATTGAAATTGTTGAAGCAAATCTGAAGGTAATGAAACTGCTGCTGTAAGTTGCATTAAAATTGGCGTCCATCATCATGTTGGTTAACTCCGGGGTAGAGATGTCCAGGTGGCGTGCTTCACATGTCAACAAGTGCCTGCCTGCTCTTTAGACTTTCTGTACATAGCAGGTAGACAAGGGAAGGTATAGCACCCACAAATTTTATACCGAGATTTCACTGGAAGTTTTTTTTCTACAACCGAGTAGTTTACGAGCTCATTTCAGATCGCAAACTTGATTTTTACGGAATCCACGCGCAAACAAGTGCAGCAAGCGTAAAATAATTTTGTTCCAACTTTACGCTCACCAAAATAATTCACGATATTAGTGTGTATACATCACTGATCAACAGACAAACAATTAAAATTAGTCGTGCACGATATAATGTTATGTTCAACGTCAATAAGTGACAAATATTCTTTCGCAGCTCTAAGGATATCATAATTCTCACAGAACAACAATAATATTGGTTTGTCACGGCCTGCTATAACCGTACCGTCATCGCGCCCAGCAATGCGAAATAAATAACCAACTATAACCCTTGGTGAATGGCTCAAACTTAACCTCAAATTTATTTCATCTTTCGTTGCTTCTCTTTTAATATCAACAAATTCTTGTAAAGAAAACGTTGTATGATACGAGAGCGTAAATTTATTTTCGATTCTCGACTGCGTCTTGTTTCACAATATTCTCGCTTGAATAAAAAATCATGACTGTATGCTCTTACATCATAAGTAACTATTTAGGAAAAGGTCAGTGTGTCTGTCTGTGGGTTCGTATCTGTGGACAACATAACTTGACATTTAAGTTTTGTATTTTCTCAAGATGTAATGAAAAGTTTTTCAGAAAAATCCCTCCGCAGTGAACTGCCCTTTACTTAGAAAAAATGTTTTTATTTTTAAAAACTGGATCAAGATGTTGATTAAGATTACATCCATAAGTTTAAGATATTTTCTTGAAAAACGAATCACCCTCCGTGGTGCACATTACTAACCTCTAAAACACAAGATTACAGTTCTAAATCTGGTGGTGGTTCATGGTTTTTTTTTTGGGATGCATGTATCGTTTGCATGGCTTCCTTCGGAAAGGAAGTAAAGCTGTGGTTCCCTGTAATGTCTAATTTCACATAAAAGAACCGCTTGAATACACAAGACAAATAAGGTTCCTGGGCAAAATTGCACCATTTCGTTTACACAAGTGATGATTTCATCGTGCAGTGCCATCTGTAGCCGACGACCTAATCCCTCGTCACTATGACGCATAGCGGCAAACTCAGAAACTAGAAGTTCAGTTTCGATCACAGAAACACGGTAACAAGACTCTATGCTCCACTCAGTAGTTAGTCAAACAAATGTATATCTTCAATTTTCTAAAGACCTCTTCATTCTAAATTACTTTTGCATAACTACTGTAAGAGATAGATAAAAACTTACTACACAAAAATGTAGATTTCCTTAAAACACACAATACGCATTCCGAGATATTCCTTGTTATTGATTTCAATTTTAAACTACTTATACTTTTCTCAAGCGGGAGGTCAACTTTCCTTTCAGCACTCATTTATTTTAACTCCCAGAAATGCAAAAGAGAAGGAATTTGTATTGTTTCACATGACGATAGGGTTTAAAGGATTTGACTATCGCTTTAGCCTAGTGAATTCTTTTATTTTCCTTCTACTAATAACGAAGCAAGTAATAAGAGCATTTCTGCAAATATGTATCTCGATTACCATGAAGAAGATAGAAGAATAAACTTTTATAAGGAAGGTTTGTTTGTGTATTAGCTTAATAAAATCAAGCAAATGGAACTGATCAGATATTTTACTTTCTCTACAGGTACTATGTAGGTACATAGTGTATAGAGAAGTTATTATATTCAATCCAACGATTTCATACCGAGATTTCACCTGAAATATTTGTTTTGAGGTTTGCTGAGTCCAAAGAAGAGCATTGTTAAAAAACGAAAAAAAAAAAAAAAAAAAAAATAATAGCAGAAATAATCTGATTACTTGCTTACTTGTAAGTAGAACCGAAACAAGGGAGTACCATAGGTTAAAGTGATAGTCAAAAGCTGGTTGCTATGTGAATGAAGTACCTTGGCTTGTATGGATAGTAGTTGACAAATTCCGATATGAGAAAAGTTTACGTTTTTCAAAACTTAAACCAAAAGCAAGGAATATCTCAAAAACCATAAATTCCACGAAAAAATGTATGTAACATATGTTTTGTGTTTTAATGTGCTCTACATTTTCTGTGTGGTAAGCTTTTGTCCATCTCTTACGGTTTAGCAGTTATGCAAAATTCCGTAAAATTCATCCAGAATAAAGTAGTCTTCAAAGGCTATTCCCAGAGAGTTGAAGATATACATGTCATTTGTCAGGTAAATATCTTTAATATACGATATTTTAATCCAAATGGTTAGATCCATTTCTGTGGAAATCAAAATTTTCGAAAAAGGTGCATGTAAAGGGTAGTTGGGGTGGGGGATTTTCTTCTTATCGCATCCTTGGAAGATACCAATCTTAAATGCCAAGTTATGTATTTAACGGTCTTTTTGTTTTTGAGCTATGCTGTCCAGAGACACACACAGACAGACAGACAGACAGACAGGCTAATAGACAGACACAGGATTCTTTTTAAAAAAGGCTTTTTTGGATTTAGGGGGACCCAAAACGTGTATTTCCTGTGAAATCCCGATATCGAATTTTTGGGTGCATTACAGTACTTTCTTTGTAAACTATGTACATTGTACGTGTAGAGAAAGTAAAAATAACGTTATTAACAATAATATGTTACAGAGATGTAGAGAAAGTCCTGTGAATGGAACATTTCAGACCTCTTGGGTGGAACACAATACCTTCACAATCTTCGAGGTATGTTGTAAGTGGTTATATAAAGGTAATTTTCTTGTATTATGGAATGATAAAGATAGCGAAATGTTACGCGCATAATTATCACCTTGATGCAAGTATAGCGCAGCAGATTCGGATAAAAACTGAACATCTGTTTGGTCGATCTGCGTGAAAGTTTCTCCTCACCGGGTGCCATATTTCAAGTTGGCGAATATCCAGGGAACCTTCATGAGCTGCAGCAGGAGAATAAGCTCTGTGTTTATTTTTCTTTTGGATTCTACGGCGATAAGGTTAGGGAAAGGGCATTTCAAGCCACGGGAGCAGAATCCTGTTTATTTATGACGCAGTGTGCTCAACAAAATGCAAATAGTAAATAAACCATCTAATTCAGGATAAAGTTCTTTTTGATACAGCTTTGCAACAATGGTTTCTAACTTTCTGTTTCACTTTTATGTGTCTAAACATTTTAAACTTTAGATTTGTTTTCAGAATATTATAAGGATACTATTCAAAAGTTTTCACAAGGTCGTGAGTTCGAATCTCGCTTAGGGTGAGTTACCTGGATAAGGTTTTTTCGGTGTTTTCCCTTATCCTGAGAAGACGAATGTCGAGTAACTTTAAGCTCCATGGACCCGGAGATCATTTGAATATCATTTCACCAATTTCATTCACCATCCGATAAGACCAACTATGTTAATGGACGGTAAGCTAAAAAAGTATACATTTCGAAACGAAAAATCAGTTAAATCCCAAACTTTACATTTAAAATTTCCCCCAACTACCATTTACACGGAACATTTTCGAAAATTTTGAGTTTATCAGAAACGGTTATAGCAATTTTTAATTAAAATGTCATATTTTTAAGATATTTTCATGACAAACGAAACGTAAATCTAGAATTTTCTGGGATTGGTCATTATTGATGACTTTTTTATGCATAAGATGTAGATCTCATTATGTCATGTGCATTTCTCTATGCTCTCTCTACACGTACTATGTACATAGAGAAGGTTTTGCATTGCTCCCAAAAATTCCATACCGAGATTTCACCGGAAATATATGTTTTGAGACCGCCAGAGTATTTCTGGTGAAATCTTGGTATCGAATTTTTGGGTGCAATGCAAAACCTTCTCTATGTACATAGTACGTGAAGAAAAAATAAAAAATAATTTTAGAGAGGTGTCCCTGGTGTGTGTGTGTGTGTGTGTGTGTGTGTGAAAACAATAATTCCAAAGCGATAAATCAGTTAAATATCAAACTTGGCATTTAAGATTAACATCTTCCAAGAATGCGACACGAAGGTTTTCACAAAATATCCCCCACATGCTACATTTTTCGATACTTTTAAATGTCTCAAAAATAGTTCTAACAATTTTGATTGAAAAGTCATATGTTTAAGTTATTTTATGACAAACAAATGTACATTATCCTGAACTTTCTGAGAATAGCCTCTGAAGACCTCTTCATTCTGATTCATTTTTGTATAACTGACAAACTGTAAGAGATAGACAAAAGCTTACTACTCAAAAAATCTGATGTGTTCCATTCACATGACTTTCTCTACATCTCTACATCAAATTGTTGTTAAAAAGCTTATTCTTCTATTTACTTCATGCTAATCGAGATAAACATTAACAGAAATTGCTTGCTTTTTTCTAACTAGAAAGGGAATAAGGGAATACCCTCGGCTAAATCTTTCATATCTTTTAAAAGCCGGTTGCTATGTGATTAAAATAACTTTGTATGGACATGAGTTGACAAATTCCCGTATTAGAAAAGAATAAGTATTTTAAAACTGAAACTAATAACAAGGAATATCTAAAAAACGGCCAGTTCCACGAAAAAAAATATATGTAACGTAAAATGTGTGTTTTATTGAGATCTACATTTTTTGTTAAGTAGGTCTTTGTCTATTTCTTACGGTTTAACAGCTATGTAAAATTCCGTAAAATTCATCCAGAATAAAGTAGTCTTTAGAGGCTATTCCCAGAAAATTCAAGATATACATTTTATTTGTCAGGTAAATATCTTTAATATATGATATTTTAACCAAAGTCGTTAGAGCCAGTTTTGAGAAAATGAACATTTTCAAAAAAGTTCCATGTAAAGGGTAGTTGGGGATGGGGGAATTTTGACCTTTTTCCAGAAATGTTTTTTTTCAGGGGGACCCAAAACATGTATTTCCGGTGAAATTTCGGTAGCGAATTTTTGGGTGGAGTGCAATACCTTCTCTATACACTATGTACATGGTACGTATAAAGAAAGTAATAATGAAGAAATGAAGTGTTTATCAACTGCTAATTATGTTGATGAAGCTTTCTATGTGTGAGTGAACTAAAGTGAGTTTCTAAGAATTAGGACAGTTTATTGTTTGCTCAATAGAACTAGGAGTTGATTAATTACGGGAACTAATACGCATGTTAATTGAAATAGCACAAACACTTCAGATGCTACAAAATATCCTCTTCAGCAACTTAATTATCACGAGGATAAATGAAAGGAAGAACTGGTCAAAAAATAATCACCAGTTTGTACATATAAACTCTTTATAAATACGAGGGCCATTCAAAAAGTAACAGACGTTTTGACATAACTAAATAATAACGAATGCTATCAACCCAAAGCTTTATTATTAAAGTTACAGTACCTTACCCTATTTATCCACGTAATAGTCACTGCTATCAAGGTATTTATTGTAACGTGGTACTAGTTTTCCACTGCCGATGTTTTCACTTTCTGCCCCAAAAATCTGGACCATCGCTTGGGGAATCTTTTTCACCCAAAAGGTCGTGTACTGTATTGAAATTGAAACATCAGTTTTTCTGATTTTTACTTTCTCTACACGTATTATGCACATAGTGTATAGAGAAGGTATTGTAATGCATCCAAAAATTTGATACCGAGAATTCACCCTGAATCCAAAAAAAAGCATTTTTGGAAAAAGCTCCGTGTGTGTGTGTGCCTGTGGACAGCATAGCTCAAAAACGAAAAGACCGTTGAATACCAAATTTGGTATTTAAGTTTGGTGGTATCTTCCAAGGATGCGATACGAAGAATTTCAAGGAAATTCCCCCACCCCCAACTACCCTTTACATGGAACTTTTTTTAATTCTTATTTTCTCCAAAATGGCTGTAACGATTTTTATTAAAATATCGTATATTAAAGATATGCACATGAGAAATAAAATGTACATCTTGAATTTTCTGGGAATAGCCTCTGAAGAGCTATTTATTCTGGATGAACTTTACGGAATTTGTCATAACTGCTAAACCGTAAGAGATTGATAAAAACTTACCACACTAAATCTGTAGAGCACGTTAAAACAGACAATTTATGTTTTAAATAGACAATTTACATTTTTTGCGTGGAGTTGGTCGCTTTTGAGATATTTTTTGCTTTTGGTTTCAGCTTTGAAAATGTTGACATTTCTTAAACAGGAATTTGTCAACTCTTGTCCATACAAACAAAGGAACTCCAGTCACATAGCAACTAGCCTTTGACTATCGCTTCAACCTATGGTACTCCAATTATGGAAGCAAGTAATAAGACTATTTCTGCTAATTTTTTCTCGATTAGCGTTAAGTAAATAGAAGCATAAGCTTTTTAACAATATTTTGTTGCAGAGATGTACAGAAAGTCATGTGAATGAAACACATAAGATTTTTTATCAATATTTGCTTTCAACTCCTCCATAACAATTGATGAACTTCCACTCCGGTCTTTATCGTACACACTGTTATGTTCTTCCTTGATTACTCGGAAATTATGTGTCGTTTCCTCACTGAAGACTCGTTCATTGCATTATCAATATACACCCGGGCTCTCTGCCTATAACATTCGATTGACTGCGTTCAAAAAACGAATCAGTTCTTTGGTGGTAGAAAAGTATAACATCGCCATTGAAAAACTGGTACCACGTGGTAATAAATATCTTGACAGAATGGAGATTACGTTGATAAAGTAGAGTAATTTTGTAAATAAAGTTTTGTGCTGATATCTTTCGTTATTAGATAATAACAAATGGTATGTTATTTTTGGATGGCCTCGTATATCACACCCTGGTCTATATAATGACGAAACCTAAAAAGTCAGTTTTTAGGGGAAGTCCGTGTAATTTGGACCACCTAACTTAAAGTGCTGATATCTGAACAGAAAACCTTCGTCAAAGTCTACAAATTACTTTAATGTGTTAACGAGATAAACCTTTATGATAATGAGAGTTTTCATGGTTTAGTCCCAGCTACATAATTTGTAAATTCTAATTATAGTATTTTTTCTAAGGCGTGTATTTTGGACCAAAGTGTGTAATTTGGTCAGAGAGGGTGTGTAAATTCGACTACTATATAATACATTCATAATCGTTTCGTATAACTTTATATTCATTTTTAAAATTTGAAACTCAGAATAGCAATTGATATAGATCTAGAATAATCATTATGAATATAATTATCATTACTCAAAATACCACAGTGGAGCAGATTAACTTTAACAACATTAATATCACCTTACATCAACTTCATCCAGAGATTAGTGAATACTGTTAATATTTTCAGGTTTTTATTCCAAATTAAAGGAGGATTTCACTGTTCACTCCACAATGCACTTGTGACAAAAGCAATAAACTGAATCCCTTATATGAGCACAGTCTTCATGAACCCATCCTTTGCACTGTATTCAGTCTTCCTCGTGACGTTCCACAAATGCAACACAAAAAGTCTCTTCTCAGTTTTCATTTTCATCTTTCTCAGATCTTCCTTTTTCCATTTGCAGTACAGGCCCTTAGATTTGCTAGCTTCTCTTGTTGTCATCTGGAAATTTACGCAACTTGTATAATAGCAGCTAAATTTGTAGACAGAAGTAAACGATTCGAAAATCATTCCAGCACTGCTACTTCCTGGGAAACACTAGAAAAACGTAGGAGACGAGCGAGGCTATGTGCAATGTTTAGAGCCTATAAGGGGAGCCTGCATGGAGAGACATTCCAGCACTGCTACTTCCTGGGAAACACTAGAAAAACGTAGAAGACGAGCGAGGCTATGTGCAATGTTTAGAGTCTATAAGGGGGAACCTGCATGGAGAGACATACCAGCACTGCTACTTCCTGGGAAACACTAGAAAAACGTAGAAGACGAGCAAGGCTATGTGCAATGTTTAGAGTCTATAAGGGGGAACCTGCATGGAGAGACATACCAGCACTGCTACTTCCTGGGAAACACTAGAAAAACGTAGAAGACGAGCAAGGCTATGTGCAATGTTTAGAGTCTATAAGGGGGAACCTGCATGGAGAGACATACCAGCACTGCTACTTCCTGGGAAACACTAGAAAAACGTAGAAGACGAGCAAGGCTATGTGCAATGTTTAGAGTCTATAAGGGGGAACCTGCATGGAGAGACATACCAGCACTGCTACTTCCTGGGAAACACTAGAAAAACGTAGAAGACGAGCGAGGCTATGTGCAATGTTTAGAGTCTATAAGGGGGAACCTGCATGGAGAGACATACCAGCACTGCTACTTCCTGGGAAACACTAGAAAAACGTAGAAGACGAGCAAGGCTATGTGCAATGTTTAGAGCCTATAAGGGGGAGCCTGCATGGAGAGACATACCAGCACTGCTACTTCCTGGGAAACACTAGAAAAACGTAGGAGACGAGCGAGGCTATGTGCAATGTTTAGAGCCTATAAGGGGGAACCTGCATGGAGAGACATACCAGCACTGCTACTTCCTGGGAAACACTAGAAAAACGTAGGAGACGAGCGAGGCTATGTGCAATGTTTAGAGCCTATAAGGGGGAACCTGCATGGAGAGACATACCAGCACTGCTACTTCCTGGGAAACACTAGAAAAACGTAGGAGACGAGCGAGGCTATGTGCAATGTTTAGAGCCTATAAGGGGGAGCCTGCATGGAGAGACATTCCAGCACTGCTACTTCCTGGGAAACACTAGAAAAACGTAGGAGACGAGCAAGGCTATACGCAATTTTTAGAGCCTATAAGGGGGAGCCTGCATGGAGAGACATACCAGCACTGCTACTTCCTGGGAAACACTAGAAAAACGTAGGAGACGAGCAAGGCTATGTGCAATGTTTAGAGCCTATAAGGGGGAGCCTGCATGGAGAGACATCTCCAAGCCATTATACTGTGGGAGCAATGATCACTCGGGAAAAATAAGAAATAGGCAACAGAAAACAGACATAGGTAAATTTTCCTTCACAAATAGAACAATAAACGAATGGAACAAAATACCTGCAGATTTACTGGAGACTTGGCCTCAAAGTGTAAATAGTTTTAAAAAGAGACTAACTAAGAGTGATTTATAGTCAGGATAGTAAATAAAAATATTGTGTTATTATTACTGTTGTAAGCATTATGTATATATTAGTATACTATGATGTCATTGGCATTTTAAAGGGTATTACTCACATTGTTGTTTATTTAACTCAATTGTATTGTACATTGTATTATTACATTGACAGCGCCGCCACCGGGCCACGCCCTAAGCAGTGAAATAAAGTGTCCGTCCGTCCCATCCCATCCATCCATCTATATGTACATATCTAAATAAATTAGTAAAGTATATAAAACGCGTGACTTCAAATAAGTAAATATGTACACACATGCTCATTTGCAATGTAATACCCGAATATTGCATGTAAGTTGGTCAGACCAAATTACACTTCACCTTCAGTCCAAACTACACGACACAACACGACTTTAAGAGTATCACATTCCTTATAATCCTAAACTGAATTAATAAAGTAGACCTAACTCGCACTTACTGAATTTTCCGTCGTTTTAGTTTGGTTTCCAAAGAAAGATCTGAGGTGAAAGAAAACACGATACAAAATTACAAGGAAAACGCTCTCAACAAAGAGCACAACTTCCCGCCAAGGTTATTGACAATAGAATGCGGAAACGCTTACAACAAGATTCCCGTATTGTTGGTGCTCTTAAACTGACATCACGGTATTCCCTAACTACTTGCACGTTTAGTAGACATATGTCACTTAGTACAAGCTGTAGTATCTCATTTTGGATAATTCTACTTTGTCTACTTGTACATAGCACGTGCGTAGAGGTGCTGCATTCCAGCGCATCATGTATCCAAAATAAAATGATTATTTAATATGTAAGAGCGTAACGTTATGGTTTTTGATTCGGGAGGGAGTATTGTTAAATGAGACGCAGACAGTTTCACAACCACGCGTTACGCTCGCGTACATACAATGCTTTTCCTACAAGTACTTTCTAATATTAAAAGAAAAGCAACGAAATATGAAATAAATTTCAGGTTAAGTTTGAACCATTCACACCATTCTGTTATACTGCATTCACAATGTAATGCAAGCGCAGACGCAATGTTAGCGCAAGAGTTTGCACTCCTATTATTTAATGTAAGCATTCACATAGAAACGCAATCCAATGCAAGAGCTTGCAAAATCCAAACTTTATCCCTGCGTTGCGTGCAAAGAGGAGGAATTCTGCTTCTTTTCTCTATGCATTGCGTATGAATTCAATAACAAACGATCACACTGCAAGATTTTACATGGCCTGCTGTGCATGCATGCTGTTCTACTTGGCCGTGCCGCGCCATCTCTAATCTCCCTCAAGAGGTTGTGACAGTCTCCTTGCGAATCCTTCTTTGATTTAATGGATGTAACTATCATCTGTGTCTAGATTTCTTGGTTCTCATAAATCGAAGACGCAGAGAGATAATTCTTAATTCATTAAATGTGTTGCTTTATCACTATATGCAGTCTCTATGCTTGTATTATTTTCGGTAATTTTGAATGAGCAATTATTGTGACGTCAGTTGTTAGTATGTAATATATTTATTTATAAAAGATTGAGTGAATTTTCTTATGCGGGTATTGACGATTATGTTATTCAGTTTGTAACTTGCGGAGCGCTTGGAAGATATTCGCATGTAACTTGCGGATCCAGAAACCCGTACCAACTTCTTGCGTTGTTTTTACGATTGCATGGTGTTTCTTTGCGTCTGCGCTTATGCTACGTTACGTCTGCGTTTGCATCTCATTGTGAATGTGGCACCATTTATTTCACAGCGTGAGGGGTAAATTTGACTCTGCTTCTTTCGCAGCTCTAAGGGTATCAAATTTTTCAAAATCTGTCATTTTCTCAAAATACATCACAGAACAATAATAATATTGGTTTGTCACGGCTTGCTATAACCGATGTATACACACTAACATCGTGAATTATTCTGGCGAGCGTAAAGTTGAAACAAAATTACTTTACGCTTGCTGCGCTTCTCTGCGCGTGGATTCCGTAAAAATCAAGTTTGCGATCTGAAATTAGCTCGTAAACTACTCAATTACGCTCGGTTGTAGAAAAAAAAATATTTTTAATTTACCTACTTAGTACGAACGCAGTAAATACAGCGGGTATTATATTCCAACCTAAACTCAATATCGAGATTTCACTGGAAATACGCGTTTAAGGGTCCCCTATGTCAAAAAGTATCATTGTTTTCTCTACTTTTTACATGTAATAAGTAAAGGATGTATTGCATCCAAAATTAGTTGCTAAGATTTCATATTTTCAGAAATGTATGTTTGAGGTGCCCCGATTCCGAAGTAAGCATTTTTTTTAGAAATGTGTGTCTGCGGTCAGCAGAGCTCAAAAACGAAAATAGCGTTAAATATCAAACTTGGTATTTATGTTGAGTATCTTCAAACTTTGCAACACGAAGATTTACAAGAAAATCCCCCAGCCTAAAATACCCTTTACGTGAGAAACAAAAGTTTTTGTTTTTCTTAAAAATTACCCAACGACTTTGATTAAAATATTGCATAAGATGTTTACGTCATTAATCGCAATTTTCAGGAAACAGCCTCTGACGAACTCTTTATTCCGGAGGAGTTTGCGTAACGGTTAAACCGTAAGACATAGAAAAAATATTCCCGCACAAAAAAAAAAGTAGATCTTGTTAAAACACAGAATTTATGTCATATATTTTCTTCTTGTAGAGTTGACCGTTTTCGATATAACCCTTGTTATTAGTTTCAATTTTCAACTACACAACTTTTCTAAAACGGGTCCATACAAAGTGAATAGAACCTCAATTGTTTCACAACTTTGAGTAAAAATAGCTTGTGTAAGGAACAGCTAGAAAAAGTTATATGAATGGGTTACATCAGAATTTTAGAAAAAGGCCCGTTTGTGAGTGTATGTGTGTATCTTGATATTTTTCTGGGAAGTTCTGAAGCTCTCTTTATTCTGAATGACTGTTCTATGACTGATACATCTTAACAGTCAGACAAAATCTTACAAAACAAAAAGCATGTGTTATTTAAACACACAATTTCTGCCATTTATGCACATTAGTTGCGAAATTAACTATTTCCGAGATATTCCATTGTGTTAGTTTCAATTTTACCATACAGGAGGCCCAATTTCTTTTTTTTTTATTGCTGGCGATGCAAAAAGAAGCTAATTTAAACATCATAGCAGTCATTTGACTCGCTCTAGCCTGATGTATTTTCTTCTAGATAACTTCCTATTTGAGAAAAGTAAGTAGCCTAAAATTGAAGTCAGTAGCACGGAATGCCACGATAAGGGTTAACAAGAATATGACATACCTAGCGTGTTTTAACGAGATCCACATGTAGAATGTACATAGTGGATAGAAAAGGTATTTCATTGCACCTAAAATCCTGTATCGAGGTTTCACCAGAAATACATATTTGAGACCCCCAGAATACAATAAAGCAATTTTAAAAACATGTCCGTGTAGGTGTACCTGCGAGCAGCCTACATAAGATATGAGAAGTCGGTTAGATTCCAAACTTGGTACTTAAGTTCAGTGTCTACCAAGGATGCGACATGACGATTTTCAAGAAAATTCTCCACCCCAACCACCCTTCACAAGGAATAATTTTAAAAATGTTGATTTTCTAAAAATGGATGTAATGATTTTGATTAAAATATCGTATATTAAAGATATTTACATGCTAAATAAAATAGCCTCTGAAGACATCTTTACTCTGGATAAATGTTGCGGACTTTTTCATAACTGGTGAACCGTAGGATACAGAAATAAACTTGCTGAATAGAGAATGTAGATCTTATTAAAACACACAATTTGTGTTATATACATTTTTACGTAGATTTGATGATTTTTGAGATATTCCATGTTATTGGTTACAGCTTTAAAAAGTTTATACTTTTCTCATACAGGAGTTTGTCGACTCCTGTCCATACAAACAAAGGAACTGCAGTCACATAGCAACCAGCTTTTGGCTTTCACTTTAACCTATGATACTCCCTTATTTCGCTTCTACTTACAAGGAAGCAAGTAATAAGACTATTTCTGCTAATTGTTCTCAATTATCATAAAGTAAATAGACGCCCAAGCTTTTTAACAATAATTTGTTGCAGAGATGTAGAGAAAGTCATGTGAATGGAACACATCAGCTTTTTTTATAGTTTACCGTTTTAGAGATATTCCGAGTTGTTGGTTTCAGTTTAGGATACTTAAAGTTTTCTCGACTTGGAAGTCATTCCTAGCAAGCAAAGAGAACCGAATTTCACTTGTTTCATATACGACAGGCTTTTAAAATATTTGACTAGCGCTTTAGCCTTTGCATTCCCTTATTTCCCTTCTCGTATCTGTTCTGGTAATATTTGTGTTGATTAGCATGAGGTAGGAAAGTTTGTTTGTGGAACAGCTAGGGAGAGTCAAGTGAATGGAACGATATAGTAAGGTTTTCCAGTTACACAAAAGTCATCCACAATGAAGAGGTCTTCAGAAAATTCAGAGTATGCACTTTGTTTGTCAGATAGTTGTGGATGGGGGGGGGGTGATTTTCCTGGAAACCTTCGCGTCGCATCCATGCAAGATAAAGAGCTTTATTACTAAGTTTAGTATTTAAACAACATTTCATTAATTTCTCTATACGTACTATGTACATAGTGTATAGAGAAGGTATTGTATTGCACCCAAAAATTCGATACTGAGATTTCACCGGAAATACATGTTTTGGGCCTCCTGAATCCGAAAAATACATTTTTGGAAAAAGGTCCATGTGCGTGTGTGTGTGTGTCCGTGGACAGTATAGCTGAAAAACGAAAAGACCGTTGAATACCAAACTTGGTATTTAAGTCTGGTATTTTACAAGGATGCGAAAAGAAGATTTTTCAAGAAAATGTTTATTTTCTCGAAAATAGCTCTAATGATTTTGATTACAATATCGTATACTAAAGATATTTACCTTACAAATGCTATGTATATCTTGAGTTTTCTGGGAATAGCTTCTGAAGACTACTTTATTCTAGATCAGTTTTACAGAATTTTGTATAACTGCTAAACCGTAGTAGATGGACAAAAACTTACCACACAAAAAATGTTGATCACATTAAAACACACAATTTTAGTTATATACCTTTTTTTCGTGGAGTTGTTTGTTTTTGAGACATTCCTTGTTTTTTGGTTTCATCTTTGAAAAACTTGGAACTTCAGTGACATAGCAACCAGTTTTTGACTATCACTGACGTTTTTCTAAAAATGCTTTTTTTTTGTATTCAGAGGACACTAAAACATATTTATTTGTGTTAAAACTCGGAATAAATTTTGGGTGGAATACACTACCTTCTCCATCTAGAGAAAGTATTAAACTTTTAGAAGATGTAGAGAAAGTCATGTAAATGGAACACATCAGATTTTTCCGGTGGAAATGCCAACGTTTTAATCATGTCTTTTTGTAGAGTTGTTGTATGTCTTCCGAGAAATGATCTTGGTGAAAAACAGCTTTTTCATTGAGCTGACTTTGCCCCTTTAAGAAGAAGAGGCACGAGGACTTGGTCAGTTCCTAGAAATGAGTGACATAAGAAAACTCCCGATGTGCAACAGTCACACTACTTTCTTCATATATTACACTTCAACCTTTCATCTGTCTAAAGCAACAGAAATACTACAAATCTGATGTGTTCCATTCACATGACTTTCTCTATCTCTGTAGCAAATTATTGTTAAAAAGCATTGCTTCTATTTACTTCGAGATAATCCACAAAAATTAGCAGAATAGTCTTATTGCCTACTTCCTTGTAAGTAGAAGCGAAACAAGAGAGTACCATAGGCTAAAACGATAGTCAAAAGCTGGTTGCTATGTGACTGAATATATAAACACGAGTTGACAAATTGCTGTATAAGAAAAGTATTTCAAAGCTGAAACCAAAAGCAAGGAATATCTCAAAAACGATCAACTTCACGAAAAAAATGTATATAACATAAATTGTGTGTTTTAACGTGCTCTACATTTTTTGTGTGGTAAGTTTTTGTCCGTAGTTTAGCTGTTATGCAAATTTCCGTAAAATTCATCCAGAATAAAGTAGTCTTGAGAGGATATTCCCAAAAAAATTCAAGATATACAGATCATTTTTCAGGTAAATATCTTTAATATACGATATTTTAATCAAAAGCGTTAGAGCCATTTTTAAGAAAATCAAAATTTTTGGAAAAATGTTTCATGTAAAAGGTAGTTGGGCAGGGTCTTTTTTTTAAAAATCTTTCTGTAGCATCCTTGGAAGGTACCAAACTTATATACCAAGTATGGTATTCAACGGTCTTTTCGTTTTTGAGCTATACTGTCCACAGACACACAGACACACATACACACACGTACGGACGGACATTTTCTGAAAGTGCTGTTTTTGGTTTCAGGGGGACCCAAAACATATATTTCCGGTGAAATCTCGGTATCGAATTTTTGGATGGAATGCAATACCTTCTCTATACACTATGTACATAGTACGTGTAGAGAAAGTAAAAACGTATCGTCTTTCAATACTCACTCAATATAACGAGAGCTCCAACTTTTATCTCGAGAAAAGTTGCAGCTCGAGTTGTATTTAATAAGACTGTTTCGTGAATAAAATAACAATGATTAGCCTACTATATGGATAACACGAAGAATAATATTCCATTGGTCTTGATAACGTATATTTGATAAGGTCCATATCATAAATCATGGCCTGTCTCGTTAGTTACAGAATTCGTTGAAGTGTTTCCACACACTCTCTTTTGTTTTTAGTATTCTGTGGCTTTGAGTTTTCAATTAATATGCCTATTTCAGCGATAGACCTTTCCCCGAAACGTTTTGGAACTTCCGCCATTATGTACGGGAATATCACTGCACACCGATATTATGACACATTACTTCAGACGGAAAACAAATGCCCGTGGGTGTGATAACAAACAATTAAAATGCAGGTAAAATGAGTTCTGATGGTAGGAATTTTGCGCGCCAATGTACTGGATTGGCCACTTCCTACGATCACGTGACATGTACGAAATAGTTAGGGTAACTCACCCTAAGTGAGATTCGATCTCGTGACCTGTTGAATGTGATGTAGACAGGCTACCACCAAACTACCAGTCGGACATTTTGGAGAGAAATAAAAATGAATTATTTTTCTACACAAGTCCTGTGTAGGACAGAAGATGGAAAGGTAAAGTCAAACTGAAAAATCCAAGGCCTTAGCCGGGGTTTGAACTACGGTTCTTCCGGTCTTCGTCCAGATGCTGTAACTACCGAACGCTCCTCGGGAGTATCAATTCTCCTGATATACGAACGTCATCCAGAACGTGACATGATTTGCAATAACTAAACAATAACGAAAGTTATCAACACAAAACTTTATTTACAAAGTTACACTACCTTACTCTATTTCTCAACGTAATCTCCATTCTGTCAAGATATGTATTGTCACGTGGTAACAGTTTTTCACTGGCGATGTTATACTTTTCTACCGCCAAACAACTCATTCGGTTTTTGAATGCACAAAATTCTCCGCCAATCGAATTGTACAGGCAAATAACGCAAGTGTATGATGCAATGAACGAGTCTTCAGTGAGGAAATGGCGCATAATTTACGAGTAATCAAGGAAGAACATAACAGTGTGTACGTTAAAGACCGGAGTGGAAGTTCAATTGTTATGGAGCAGTTGAAAGCAAATATTGACAAAAAATTTAAGTAAAACTAGTGTTTCACTTTGGATTCCGTACATGACTTTTTGGATGGAAAAGATTTCCCAACCGATGAAGACTTCAAAAGGTCAGTGACATCTTGGCTCATATCTTTAGTGGTGGAAGAGTATAACATCTGTACCACGTGACAATAAATACCTTGATAGCAATGACGTTGAGAAATAGAGTAAGGTAGTGTAACTTTGTAAATAAAGTTTTGTGTTAATAACTTTCGTTATTATTTAGTTATGGCAAATCGCCTGTCACTTTCTGGATGGATCTCGGAATCACAATATTTTGAAATGATTATTATTCAGCTGTTTCACGCGATTTGAAGGAGGGAATAAGTCAGCCATTAGCGATAGAGTTTAAAAAAATTGAATATTGTGTCTGGTGTGCATACACAAAGCAGTTCATCCACAAGATATCACTGGGAGATAAGTTAAGTTGATCGGCGTGGACGAGTGATATATACTACAAGTGCTAGAAGGTTTCTTTTAAGGCTAGTATACACACCCGAACAAGTTCATCCGGAGATAAGCCAAGCTGATCAGTGTGGACTGTGTGATATATATTGCAAGTACTGGAAGATTTCTTTTAAGGCTAGTGTACACACACGAATCAGTTCATCCGGAGATAAGCCAAGCTGATCAGTGTGGACTGTGTGATATATACTGCAAGTACTGGAAGATTTCTTTTAAGGCTAGTGTACACACACGAATCAGTTCATCCGGCGATAAGCCAAGCTGATCAGTGCGGACTGTGTGATATATACTGCAAGTACTGGAAGATTTCTTTTAATCCTAGTGTACACACACGAAGCAGTTCATCCGGAAGAAATCTCTGTGAGATAAACTAAACTGATCAGTGTGAGCTGTGTAAGCTATACTGTAAGTGAAGGAAGATTTCTTTTAGTCCTAGTGAACATACACGAAGCAGTTGATCCGGAAGAAACCTGTGGGAGACAAGCTAGGCTGGTCGGTGTGAGCTGTGTAATATGGTGTTAGTGAAGGAAGATTTCTTTTAATCCTAGTGTACACACACGCAGCAGGTGATCCGGAAGAAACCTGTGGGAGACAAGCTAGGCTGGTCGGTGTGAGCTGTGTAATGTGGTGTTAGTGAAGGAAAATTTCTATTAATCCTAGTGTACACACACACACACAAACCAGCTCATCCGGATGAAATCTCTGAGAGATAAGCTCGGCTGATCGGTGTGAGCTGTGTAATCTGTACTCTAAGTAAAGGACGATTTCTTTTAATCCCAGTGTACATACACGAAGCAGTTGATCCGGAAGAAAGCTCTGGGAGATGAGCTCGGCTGATCGGTGTGAGCTGTGTAATCTGTACTCTAAGTAAAGGACGATTTCTTTTAATCCCAGTGTACATACACGAAGCAGTTGATCCGGAAGAAAGCTCTGGGAGATGAGCTCGGCTGATCGGTGTGAGCTGTGTAATCTGTACTCTAAGTAAAGGACGATTTCTTTTAATCCCAGTGTACATACACGAAGCAGTTGATCCGGAAGAAAGCTCTGGGAGATGAGCTCGGCTGATCGGTGTGAGCTGTGTAATCTGTACTCTAAGTAAAGGACGATTTCTTTTAATCCCAGTGTACATACACGAAGCAGTTGATCCGGAAGAAAGCTCTGGGAGATGAGCTCGGCTGATCGGTGTGAGCTGTGTAATCTGTACTCTAAGTAAAGGACGATTTCTTTTAATCCCAGTGTACATACACGAAGCAGTTGATCCGGAAGAAAGCTCTGGGAGATGAGCTCGGCTGATCGGTGTGAGCTGTACAGTGCACATTGATCGAATGTTAACGTGGTATACCGCTACATAATGAATGTTGTGTGCACGCCGCCAGGGCAAGACGGAGCACCGCGACCTTGACCGCTATATTACCAACACCACACAAATTTATTTCCCTTGCAATATTTTTTGTGTGTGTGAATACCGTGTCGCGGGTTGTTCGATAATTTTGGAGCCTACCTTATAGTTTAGAGAGGGGAGGTCGCGCACAGGCATGCGATCCAGCCACCTCTGTCTCTCTCTCTCTCCCGCCCTGGAGTTTGTAGTAGCATCCCCTCGTCAGTTGTCGCGCGGCCGCCAGTCCGAGAACACCGCTACTCATATTGCACTTCCTTCACACAATAAACTATGCGACAATAAATCTCACATAGTGCTTCAACCTCGACACAAACACTTTCCAAAATAAACTCAAACGTGTTTCTAATTAATTCTAAACACAATTTTACAATAGCTGTCTAATATTAACCCCCCTCATATTATAACATATCACTATAAAACCTTCTGCTAATTTTTTTTCTGAGGTCAGTCAATAGAATTTGAAAGAGTGGCTTTTGGATGGACAGAAAAACGCACGTGGTTTGGGCTGCGCTCACGGTCGCCCGGGCTCCAGTACATGTAACCTGCACAGGGTCACGCATCTCTCTTTCCTTTGTTTTGTTTTTGGTTTCCAAAACATGGCCAGTGCAGTGCAAAGCGTGCTTTTCGCTAGACTCTCATACATAGTGACGCTTATACGTAAATATTTTTTGGGAGATTAGTCGAGCAAGATATCCCACCGTTTCCTAGGCGACCTGCAACACGCCTGTGAACATGGAGAGTGCAGATGAGTAAGTACAGCCTTATTTCATTCCTATTTCAGTAACAACACGATCCTACATTGACATGCCAACTTTTACCCCATTTTATTGAATGACTGAATTATTATTCTAAACCTTTCTATGAAAAACTCATGCTAAAACATTATACATGTCTATAAATTTTATTTCGTTAGTAAGAATGCAATTCATGTTTTATAAGACGTTTCAAAACTTCATCTATTTTTTTTTTTTTTTTTTTGCTATTTTCTTACAACAATTCTCCCAAAAATAGACAAAGCACCTGTTTTTCCCCTAACTTTAAAATTCATAAATCACGTATAGATTAATGTATTAATGAGCAATCTAATGCAAAAATAAAACTCATTTTCGTTTGTGATTGTAAGACAACTGGAAATTCTAATTTCAGTTGCAACAGCAAACGTAGACCCTTCAAAACATGGACAATAAATTCTCTGGTTAAATTTTTATATTAATACTTTGCTTATCGTTTTTAAATTTAATTTTGTACATCCAAATATTTTTCTTAAAAAGTATTAGATATTGATTAACTTAATTTTTATAGACAGATGTTTATTTCTAAAATAATTTATATTTATATTTTTATTTCCTTTTTCCGAATGCAGAAAAAGACAATAAATAATATTAATAATAACATTAACTCTTAAGAGAGATTATAAAAGGGAAAAAAGATCAAAATAACAAACATTTAAATGGTAGAATAACAGAAAGACAGCAAACATAAAAAAATTTACCTTTGAAAGATATATAAACACAATTTTAGCATGAAATGTTTTAATCTCAAGAAACTCCTGCACTTTATACGCAGGAGTTTTGTTCAGCATTATTAGAAACTTTCTCTTAAAGTTTTCAGGCTTCTTAATTTTGTTAGATTAACTATTTAATAGATTAATGTAATGCATTTATAAAATTTGGAACTTCCAGAAAATATAAATATCTTTTTGAAATTTATACGCTATAATATTGATTTAGAAAATCATGTTTACTCTCTAGAGTCTTTCTTATAATAAAAATGAATCATGTGATACGTGGTTAAAATATTCAGATGAGTATACACAGCAAATAAGTTAACAAATTATATGTTATCCCTGATTACTGGTACTCTGCAAAACCCTTCACTTTGCAAGACTACACACTTTATGTTAACAACATTGAGGCATTATTAAACAAATCTGATTCACATGACCTTCACTTTATAATGCTGCAACAAGTTATTGCTAAAAAGCTTATGTTTCTATTTACTACATGTTAATAGAGAAAAAATTAGTAGAAATAGTCTTATTACTTGCTTCCTTGTAAGAAGAAGCGAAATAAGGGAGTAGCATAGGTTAAAGTGATAGTCAAAAGCTGGTTGCTGTGTGACGGAAGTTCCTTTGTATGGACATGAGTTGACAAATTTCCGCATGAGAAAAATATAAGTTTTTCAAAGCTGAAACTAAAAACAAGAGATATGTCAAAAACGAACTCCACGATAAAAATGTAAATAACATAAATTGTACGTAGTAAGTTTCTGTCTATGTCCTACGGTTTAAATTCAGTAAAAATCATCGAGAATAAAGAAGTCTTTTGAGGCTATTCCCAGAAAATTCAAGATATATAATTTATTTCGTAAGTAATATCTTAAATATAAGAGATTGAAATCAAAATTGCTAGAACCATTTTTAATAAAATAAAAATTTTCGAAAAAGTTCCCTGTAAAGGGCAGTTGGGGGTGGGGGAATTTTCTTGAAAATCTTCGTGTCGCATCCTTGGAAGATAGCAAACTTAAATACCAAGTTTGGTTTTAAACGGTCTTTTCTTTTTTGAGTTATACTGCCCTCAGACACACACACACACTTACACGCGCGCGCAGACACACACACACACACAGATAGACACACAGACGGACAGACATTTTTCTAAAAATGTTTTTTTTTTTTTTTTTTTTTTTTTTTTGTTTTGGATTCCGGGGGTCTCAAAATATATATTTCCGGTGAAATCTCGGTATCGAATTTTTGGGTACAATACAATACCTTCTCTATACACTATATGCATAGTAAGTATAGAGCAAGTAAAAATGAATCACGTGATAAAATATTCAGATGAGTATATACAGTTTAACAGCAAATAGATGTGTCAAATGATATTTTTTACATTATCCCTGATTAGTGTACACAAATTGTGACTCCTGCTCTGCAAAGTCTTCACTTTTTAAGGGTTCAATAATTTATTTTAACAAAATTGAGGCATTGTACTTAGTAATCTTACAAGAGGCATTATTCAAATTTTAAAAGAAGTTATTGAAAAATGGCATCGAGTGGAACATTTTTGAGTATGAAGCAGAGCTGGAAAAATGTTGGGAGTGTCTACTGATAAGCCTGCACCTAGAGCATCAGTTCGTTGTTAGTAAAGTGCGTGAAGTGAGAAAAGATATTTATTTTATTAAAACTTAGAATTTATATAATTTTATTATGAAAAAATTCACAGTTTTGATCAAATTTTGCAGTTGTGACCCTTAAAACCAGAGTTAATTTCAATGTTTTGGTTATTTTCTTAACCGTAACATCCTCCAAAAAGTAGACAAAGCACATACTATTTTTACTTTCTCTACACGTACTATGTACATAGTGTATAGAGAAGGTATTGTATTGCACCCAAAAATTCGATACCGAGATATCATTGGAAATATATGTTTTAGTGTCCCCTGTATCCAAAAAAAGAATTTTCAGAAAAAAGTCCGTGTGTGTGTTTGTCTCACTGGATAGCATAACTCCAAAACGAATAGACGGTTAAATACCAAACATGGTATTTAAGTTTAGTATCTTCCAAGGATGCGAAACGAAGATTTTCACGAAAATCCCCCCACCTCTAAGTACCCTTTACATGGAAAAAGTTTCGAAAATTATGTTTTTGTTAAACATGGTTCTAACAGTTTTGGTTAAAATATCACATATTAAAGACATTTGCATCACAAATAAAATGTATATTTTGCATTTTCTGAGAGTAGCTTCTGAAGACCTGCTTATTCTGGTTGAGTTTTGCATAACTAGTAAACCGTGCGAGTTAGACAAAAGCCTACTGCACAAAAAATGTAGATATCGGTAAAAGACACAATTTATGTCATATATAATTTTTGGGGGGAATTTACCGTTTTCGAGATATGCCTTATTATTAGTTTCAGTAATAAAGTACTCATACTTTTCTGAGACAGGAAGTCTCCATTTTTCTTTTGTTCTACTCCTGTCCATACAAAGAAGCGATTTGCAATGACAGTTGCATCACGATAGATTTTAAAACATTTGACTATCGCTATAGCCTAGTGCATTACCTTAGTTCCCTTTTACTTATAAGAACATACTGCTAATGTTTATCTCGATTAACATTGTGAAGAAAGAAGAAGAATTTTTTGTAGGAGGTTTGTAGAGCAGCTAGAGAAAGTCATGTGAGTGTAACACACAAGAGTTTTTCGTAATACATTTCAAAAGCTGGGCAATAAATTCTATGGTTAGAATTTTTATTAGAATATCTTTGTTTGCTGCTTTTAAATTCCACTTTGCACAACAAAATATTTTTCTTATAAAGTATAAATTTATCAACATTGCAGATACTAATATATTTAGTTTTTTATACACAGGTATTTACTGCTAAAAAAATACATTAATATTTTATTTTCTTCTCCTTATTACAGAAGTTAAAACGAAGTTTAGTTTACACAAATAATTAATAATAATAATATTACAACTTAGGAAAAACCAGCAGAATAGCTTGTAGTTATATAGAACAGTAAAAAACATTCAAAAGAAGGAATAACATAAAGAAAACAAATAACTTTTGAAAAATATACATAAAATATCTGTGTTAACAAGTAGCGTATACTGTAGTGCACATTTTTTGTTAAAGTAACTTTCAAATTTGAATACTTCATATACCTGTTATTCAGGATCATTCTAATCTGAATGAATTATAGCCAGAAACTTTTGTTATAATACACTCATGTACCTCTTAACATAAACTGGAACTAATACGACCCTTAATGGGTTACTTTTACTTTGGTTCAAATTTGGAAATTATATAAGTTTATAAATATATACATATATATATATATTTAGTTTCTCTATACATGCTATGTACGTAGTGTATAGAGAAGGTATTGTATTCTACCCAAAAATTCTATTCCGAGATTTCACCTGAAATACATGTTTTGAGTCCCCCAGAATCCACAAAAAAAGGAATTTCTGGAAAAAGGTCAGTGTGTGTGTGGGGGGCGGCAGCATAGCTCAAAAACGAAAAGACCGTTAAATGCCAAACTTGGTATCTAGGGTTGGTGGTTTCCAAGGATACGACACGAAATTTTCAAGAATATCCCCCCCAACCACTCTTTACATGGAACATTTTTCGAAAAATTTTACTTTTTCAGAAATGGATGTAACGATTTTGATTAAAATATCGTATACTTAAGATATTTACATGGCAAATAAAATGTATATCTTGAATTTTCTGGCAATAGCCTCTGAAGACTGCTTTATTCTGGATGAATTTTACGGAATTTTTCATAACTGCTAAAACGTAAGAGATGGACAAAAACTTACTACACAAAAAATGTAGAGCACGTTAAAACACATAATGGATGTTATATATATATTTTTTTTTTTTCGTGGAGTTGATAGGTTTTTTTTTTTTTTTTTTTTTTTTTTTTTTAGATAATCCTTGTTTTTGGTTTCAGTTTTGAAAAACGTATACTTTTCCCATGCAGGAATTTGTCAACTCCTGTTCATACAAGCAAAGGAACTTCAGTCACATAGCAACCTGCTTTTGATTTTCACTTTAACCTATGCTACTCCCTTATTTCACTTCTGCTTACATGGAAGCAAGTAATAAGACTATTTCTGCTATTTTTTTCAAGAAAATCCCCCACCCCCATCTACCGTTTACATGGAACCTTTTTCGAAAATTTAGATTTTTTTTTCAAAAATGGCTCTAACGATTTTGATTAAAATATCGTATATTAAAGATATTTACCTGACAAATAATATGTATATCTTGAATTTTCTGGGAATAGCCTCTGAAGACTACTTTATAATGGATGAATTTTGCATAACTGCTAAACTGTAAGAAATGGACAAAAACTTACCACACAAAAAATGTAGAGCACATTAAAACACACAATTTGTTATATACATTTTTTTCGAGTTCATCGTTTTTTAGATATTCTTGTTTTTGGTTTCAGCTTTGAAAAAACTTGTACTTTTCTCATACAAGAAGTTGTCAACTCGTGTCCATACAAACAAAGGAACTTGTCACCTAGTAACCAGCTTTTGACTGTCACTTTAACCTATGGTATTCCCTTATTTCGCTTCTACTTACAAGGAAGCAAATAATAAGACTATTTCTGCTAATTTTTCTCGATTAGCATGGAGTAAATAGAAGAATAAGCTCATTAACAATAGTGTGTTACACATAAGTAGAGAAAGTCGTGTGAATGGAATACATCAGATTTTTCTTTCGATAAGCACGAAGAAAATAGAAGCATAAGCTTTTTAACAATACTTTTTTGCAGAATGTATAGAAAGTCATGTGAATGGAACACATCAGATTTTTTTTAAAAATATTCAGTTAAAATATCCAGTTTTTCAGTAAAAGACTTTTCAAATATATTTTTACTTTCTCTACAGGTACATATTGTTTAAAGAAGGCTACATTGCACCCAAAAATTCGATTTCACCGGAAATATATGTTTTGAGACCCCAGTATCCAAAAAGAAAAGCATTTTCAAAAAAAGATCCTTGTGTTGTGTGTCACTGTGTCCGTGTGTCTGTGAAAACGATAACCCAAAAGGGAAAACTGGGTAAAATGCCAAACCCATTAGGTTTTTTACGTTTTTGTTGCCTTTTTTAAGGGTTATAAATGTCTAAACATCCGGGCTATACTAATAACTGGGTAAAATGCCAAACCCATTAGGTTTTTTACGTTTTTGTTGCCTTTTTTAAGGGTTATAAATGTCTAAACATCCGGGCTATACTAATAACTGGGTAAAATGCCAAACCCATTAGGTTTTTTACGTTTTTGTTGCCTTTTTTAAGAGTTATAAATGTCTAAACATCGGGGTATACTAATAACTGGGTAAAATGCCAAACCCATTAGGTTTTTTACGTTTTTGTTGCCTTTTTTAAGAGTTATAAATGTCTAAACATCCGGGCTATACTAATAACTGGGTAAAATGCCAAACCCATTAGGTTTTTTACGTTTTTGTTGCCTTTTTTAAGAGTTATAAATGTCTAAACATCCGGGCTATACTAATAACTGGGTAAAATGCCAAACCCATTAGGTTTTTTACGTTTTTGTTGCCTTTTTTAAGAGTTATAAATGTCTAAACATCCGGGCTATACTAATAACTGGGTAAAATGCCAAACCCATTAGGTTTTTTACGTTTTTGTTGCCTTTTTTAAGAGTTATAAATGTCTAAACATCCGGGCTATACTAATAATACTTATGTCAGTTTAAATTTTGAAGAGGCGTTTTGAGAGGCCCTGTAGTATATAGTATAAGGGAGAACTGGAGGATGAAGCGAGGACCTCTGTGTTCGAGACAGCGAAGAGTTTTAATGAAGCCATTACTTGCCTCCATTATTCACTACTGACAAGTTGGAGCGCCGTGTCGTGTTACTGACAGCCGACGTGACAGTGAAGAAACCTTGTCAGCAAGACATGCTCATTTCGGTAATACTCGCCCTCTTGGTCTCCATGTTAAGGTGAGAGAGATGGGACAAAACTTCATTTTAGTAAAAACGGCAATTATCAATGTATCAGGCGGTTACTTCTGTGGACATATTCGGAAGGTTGCCGGTTCGACACCCGTGGCCAGCCTACCTGACCCATGTGTTTCTTCTAGGGTTTTCCGGATCACTATGCGAATGCTTGACAAGTTTCTTTCAATCCCCGAATCTCCTGTCCCTCCATGTCAATTCCATTCTTCTTTCATTCATATTTCATCCCATTTCGGTAATATTTGATGTTCATGAATAATTGTTTAAGCGAGAGAGAGAGAGCAAAAGTGTACAATTTTAGTTCGTAGTCGGCTTACCCTACCTATTTAAGATTGACTCGCCCCTAGGACTTACAAGCGAATGCCTAGGGGTCAGAAGCCTGTCGGGGAATCAACGGCACGTAACTACAGAAGGGAGAACCTGGAACGAGTTGTCAGCCCGTAGCCAGGCATGAGCATGAAGAAGTGGATGATACAAGCGAAATGGAAAGGTCATGATGGGATGAGTGGTGGGGGAAAGTGGAGGACTCGGAGAAAACCCGTCTAGACGCCGCTTTGTCCACCACAAATCCCATATGCCGGCGTTTGGGATTGAATCCGGACCGCCTAGGTGAGTGGCGAGCTGTCTAATCACTCTACCACGACGCCACCTTATCATTTTTGTAAAACATTAATTAACCAGCGAGATGGTACAGTCAGTTTCGTCTGTGACCCTATTCGGAATGTCACCGGTTCGATCCTCGTGGCCGGCCTACCTCACGCTAGGGATTTTCAAGGTCTCTATGCGAACGCTGGATAAGTTTTTTCATCCCCCGTATTTCCTGTCCATCCATGTCATTTCCAGTATTATTTTATTCATCCTTCATTCCATTGGTTTGGAAATATTGGCCATGTACTCGGTGGAAAGTGGCAGGGATGAACTTCACCCCTATATGGGTCGGGGCCCCGATCTGCCTTCCGATTTTCGGGGTGCCTAAATCTCGAAACTGTAGGGACCCTGACATTGCTGAGCTCTCGTCCTGGTTTCGACCGCACGGTGTATCCCCTCAACTCATCCCTCCCTCCCCGGGGTGTCACCTTGTGTGACGTAGATACGATTACTTCAGGTTCCATGTCGAGTTCCTTCCAACCGTATCAGTCGTCCTCCGTGGTGTAATGGTTTTCATTAACTTCATATACCCAAGGTCGCGGGTTTAAACCCGGCGGAGAACGCTGGATTTTTTTCGGGTGTAAGAATCCTTAGCATGGCTTCCTTCTGAAGGGAAGTAAAGCCGTTGGTTCCGTGTCGTAGATTTACAGCACGTAATAGAACCTCAAGCCTGATACAGGTGCAACTGAGCAAAATTGAGGGGTATTTCACGCCCAATTTAGAGTGGGACGCTGAGAACCACAGTAGTTAAAGAGCATCCATAAATAACACGTCATTTACATTTACATTTCCAACCGTATCCTATCCTAATCTATCTTAAAACAGCAATTTCTCTTATGCTATTGCATATAAGCTGACCATATATACACACAGTACGTTTGTTACAAAACTTGGCCGCCAGGAGTACAGCCCATACTTCACTACGTTTTCCTGCGCGCGTCCAACTTCCGTTCTGTCGTCACACGTGCGTCAGTCTTTCACAAGTGAGTAACATTAGGAATGTTTAGAAGTGTTTATGTACGATACGTATGTGCTTACATCATCTTGTAGGCCACTTGTAAGGCAGTTTGAAAAGTAAATTTTCAGCTGTACGTGTTCCAAGTAGACGCCGTTCGTTTCCTTGTAAATAAATTCGGGAGACGGGACCAATTTGTGATAGAAAAAGAAAGGAAAACAGGCGTGTGCTTATGGAGCAGAAATTAGAGGACATTAGAGAAAGGCTACCACGGTCACTTCGATAATCTCTTAAGCGTCTTGCACACGAAACCGACATTTCGAAAGTTTCAGCATGGAAACCAACAAAACTTTTAAAACACAAGGTTATTGTTATACAGGGATTTCCAACATCTACTGTGATAAGGAATATTTTGTGTTTATTTTGATACTTTCTCAACACGTACTATGTACATAGAATATAGAGAATGTATTATAATGCACCCAAAATTTCATACCGAGATTTCACCTGAAACAAAGTTTTTATGTTCCTCCGGAATTCAAAGACAGCTTTTTTGGAAAAAAGTCCGCGCGCGCGTGCGCGTGTGTGTGTGTATGTGTGTCTGTGGATAGCATAGCTAAAAACCGAGAAATCCGTTAATACTTAACTTGGTATTTAAGTTTAATATCTTGTAAGGATGCGACACGAAGCTTTTCAAGAAAACCCCCCAACCCAAGTACTCTTTACATGGAACTTCTTTCGAAAAATTTTATTTTCTCAAAAATGACTAACTATTTATATTAAATATGGTATATTAAAGATATTTAACTGACAAATAAAATGGATATCTTGAATTTTCTGGGAATAACTTCTAAAGACTACTTTCTTCTGGATGAATTTTACGTAATTTTGCATAACTGCGAAATCATAAGAAGTAGACAAAAACGTAACATACAAACATGTAGAGTATATTAAAACACATAGTTTATACTATATACTTTTTATCGTGGAGTTGATCGTTTCTGAGTTATTCCTTGGTTTTGGTTTCAGCTTTAAAAAATAAAATTTTCTCATACAGGAATTTGTCAACTCCTGTCCATAGAAACAAAGAAACTTCAGTCACATAGCACCAGTGGTTGACTATCACTTTAACCTATGGTACTCCCTTATTTCGCCTCTTCTTACAAGGAAGTAAGTAATAAGACTATTTCTGCTGATTTTTTTCGATTAGCATGAAGTAAATAGAAGCATAAGCTTTTTAATAATACTTTTTGCAGAGATGTAGAGAAAGTCATGTGAATGGAACACATCAGATTTTTTTTTTTTGAGACTGGTTACCCTAAAACTTGTATATGCGGTAAATTCTCGGTATCGAATTTTTGGGTGGAGTGCATTACCTGTATATGACATAAATTTTATATTTTAAATGAGATCTACATATTTTGTGTAGTAAGTCTTTGTCTATCCCGTACGGTTTACCAGATTAAAGAGGTGTTCAGAGCTATTCTCAAAAGACCCAGGATATAAATTTTATTAATGCGGCTCCTTGGCTGAGTGGTTAGACCGCTCTCCTCTCACTTAGGCCGCCCGGGTTCGATCCCAGGCGCCCACATGTGGGATCTATGGTGGACGAAACGACGTCTGGGCGTGTTTTAACCCTGTTCTCCAGCTTCCCCCGCCACTCGTTCCACTAATTGTTCCATCATAACCTTTTCTATCATTCATTTCGCATATATTTTCGTGTCATCCACTTCCTCACACTCATGCCTTATTATGGGCCAGGTTCTCCATTCTGTTGTTTCGAGCCGCTGGCTCCCCTACAGACTTCTGACCCCTAGACATCCACTTGTAAGTCCTAGGGAAGTGTCAGTCCTACATATGATCCACTTCCTCACGCTCATGCCTGGTTACGGGCCAGGTTCTCCATTCTTTGGTTTCGTACCATTGGCTCTCCGACAGACTTCTGACCCCTAGACATCTACTTGTAAATCCTAGGGGAGTGGCAGTCCTACATTACGGTGAGAGTAAGCAGACTGGGAAACGAAACGGCTGTAAATCTCTTGTATTTTATTTAAAATTCTGAGAGAGAATAACACCTTTCGACATTATTTCCATGTAAAGTATTTTGGGTGGGGGGATTTTCCTCAACATTTCCATCTCACATTGTTGTAAGATACTAAAACTAAATACCAAGTACCAGGGCCTGACACAGATATGGCGCCACTAGGCCAGGTAGATGGTAGCATCGTATAGTTTAACTCTAGACTAGCTTGTATCCATAGTTACAGGTCAATAGCTTGTTTAGTTTTCCAATGGCAGCATTTTAAACAAGACAACTTTAGAGTTTTCACGAAAATTGAGCATTTGGAAAAACGAGCAGTGATTAAATACTTCTATTTGAAAGGCTTAACGCCTAAAGAAATCAAGGAGGAAATGGACAGTACATTGAAAGACTCTGCCCCTTCACATTCAATGATTAAAAGATGGGTTGCACAGTTTAAAATGGGACGTACGAGCACTTGTGATGAGCCTCGCTCTGGACGCCCTGTAGAAGTGACAACTCCAGAGATCATTGAAAAAATTCATCGTTTAGTACTGGAAGACTGGAGATTAAAGTTGTTTGAGATAGCAGAGGCTGTAAACATATCAAAATAAAGTGCAGGTAATATTTTAAGTAATGTTTTGGGCTTTCACAGGGTCTGTGCAAGATGGGTGCCGCGTTTGTTGACACCTGATCAAAAGTTGCAAAGAAAAACTGTTTCTGTTAAGAATGTGGAGCTCTACCGTAAAAATCCCGGTGAACTTTTGAGACCGCTTATTACCATGGATAAAACTTGGACACATCATTACACTCCAGAAAGTAAATCACAGTCAAAACAGTGGAATGCGCCAGGTGAGCCAACTCCAAAAAAGGAAAAGTCAATTTTGTCAGCTAACAAGTTTTTCTGGGATGCACAGGGAATTATTTTTATTGATTACTTGGAACAGGGTAACAGTACCACTGGTGACTACTACGCAAGCTTACTGCAACGTTTGAGTGATGAGGGGAAAACAAAAATACCTCATTTGGCAACGAAAAAAAAAATCTTGTTTCGTCACGACAATGCTTTGGTCCATTGTTCAGTGATTGCAATGGGGAAAATGTGCGAATTAAAATTGGAAATGCTTGAACATCCACCCTATTCACCAGATCTAGCACCCACTGACTACCACCTGTTCCAAAACCTCAAAAACTTTCTTGGAGGACGAACATTTCAAAAGCAATGAGGAGGTCATTGATGTGGTAAACAGCTATTTTGAGCACCTTGATAAATCGCACTACAGAGATGGTTTAATTAAATTAGAACACCGATATGACAAATGTGTTAGTCTTTCTGGAGATTATGTTGAGAAATAAAGCAAAAATATTTTTTTAAATGCTGTTTTCATTGATAGGCCTCATACTTATCAGCCGACGCTCATATGGTATTTTACCGACTTTTTGTTATCGTGTTCACAAACACATGGAGAAACACACACGCGCGATCTTTTTTCTAAAATGATTTTTATTGGATACTAGCTACACTAAAATGTGTATTTCCGGTAAAACCTCGGTATCGAGTTTCTGGGTGAGGTGCAATAACTTTTCTATCTACGTACCATGTACTATGTAGAGAAAGTAAACATAAACAAATGTGTATTTCCGGTAAAACCTCGGTATCGAGTTTCTGGGTGAGGTGCAATGACTTTTCTATCTATGTACCATGTACTATGTAGAGAAAGTAAACATAAACAAATGCAAATCTGAGGTTGAAGCGATTCGCAATCTGTTTCAAGCGCGCAGACAATGTTAGATGTACGATGCTGAAGACTTTTGTCAGGCGTGTTCAGGATATTGTTAAAGCAATTAAAACGTTTAACAGCAAATAAAGAAGATTGTGTTAAAAAGATGAGCATCGCGATCTTTGTTCTTATTAAGGGAAGAAGTTGTCTCAGATAATGAAGACTCTCTGCCAAGGCTCAGCGTTCATCAAACAGTCACAAGGTGGCTCCACAGTCGCGCAAGGCTATAAATCTTGTCCACACGATGGCTAAATACAACATTCCAATAACTGTTCTAAACCAAAACACACTTCCACCATTATGAACAAAATCTGATGTGTTCCATTCACACGACTTTCTCTACATCTCTGCAACAATTCTTGTTAAAAACTAATGCTTCTATTTACTGAAATTCCTGTGTATTGGCCGGAGTTGACAAATTTCTGTATGACAAAAGTATAAGTTTTTTAAATTTGAAACCAATAACAAGGTCATCTCAAAAAACGATCAACTCTACGAAAAAAATTATATAACATAACTCGCGTGTTTTAACGTGCTCTACATTTTTTGTGTGGTAAGTCTTTGTCCATCTTTTACGGTTTAGCAGTTATGCAAAATTCCGTAAAATTCACCCAGAAAAAAGTAGTCTTCAGAGGCTATTCCCACAATATTCAAGATATACATCGTATTTGACAGGTAAATATCTAAAATATAAAAGATTTTATTTAAAATCGCTAGAGCCATTTTTAAAAATCAAAACTTTCGAAAAGAGTTTCATCTAAAGGGTTGATTGGGGTAGGGGGATTTTTTGAAAATCTTCGTTATCTTGGAAGATATCAAACTTAAATACCAAGATTGGTTTGTAACGGTCTTTTGGCGTTTGAGCTGTTTCCCACAGGCACACACACAGACACACACATAGACAGACAGACACACATACGTACATTTTTCTAAAAATGCTTTTTTTTTTTGTTTCAGGGGGTATCAAAACATATATTTCCTCTTAAATCTCGGTTACGAATTTTTGTGTGCAATACAATACTTCTCTATACACTATGTACGTAGCACGTATAGAGAAAGTAAAAATGTATATGAAAATTGTGTATTTTAAGAGACCTACATTTCTGTCTGTATCTTATACACTTTTCGAATTACCAAAAGTTATAATAAAGTCATCGAGAATTAAGAAGTCTTAAAAGGCCATTCCCAGAAAATTCAGGATATACATTTTATTTATCATTATATTTATTTTCTACCTTTCATATACGGTATCTAATCAAATCCGTTTGTCATTTTTGACAAAGTAGATATTTTTGAAAATGTTTGTATGTAAAGGGCAGTTTGGGGTGGCGGGGGTTCTTCAAAATCTTCGTGCCGCATCATACTAAACTTAAATACCAAGTTTGGTACCTAACGGACTTTTCGTTTTGGCGTTAGCTGTACACAGACAAAACCACGAACTTTATTCTAAAAATACTTTATGCTTGCATTCAGGGGGCCTCAAAACATGCATTTACAGTGAAATTTCGGTATCGAAATTTTGAGTGGAATACAATATTTTCTCCGGTATTTAAGTTTGGTAATTTCCAAGGATGCGACGCGAATATTTTCAAGAAAATTCCCTCACCCCAAACTATCCTTTACAGGAAATTTTTTCGAAAACCTTGATATTCTCACAAATAGCTGTATGACTAGAATACCTTATGTTTAAGATATTTTTATGACAAACGATATATATATATATATTAAATTTTCAGAGAAAATCCCTTCAAGACTGCTCCATTCTGGATGACTTTTGTATAACTGGAAAACCTTAAGAGATATTCAAAAGCTTACTTCACAACAAATATAGAGCTCATTAAAACACACAATTTATGTCATTTACACTTTTTTTGTACAGTCAACCGTTTTCGAGTTATTCCGGATTATTGGTTTTAATTTAACCACTTAAACTTTTCTCAAACGGGAATACCTCTTTCTTCTCGTTTCTCGTTGGTTTACTCCTAGCAAGCAAAGAGATTGGAATTTCAATTGTTTCACACAGCGACCGGCTTTTAAAGGACGAGAATATCGCTTTAGATTGCATTTGTTTATTTCCCTTTTACTTACATGGAAGCTAGTAATAAGACTATTTCTAATTATGTTTATCTTGATTATCACGATGTAGATAACAGATTAATGTTTTGAATAAAAGGTTTGTTTACCGAACAGCTAGAGGACATCATGTGAATGGAACACGTTAGATTTTCCCCTTCTACTTACTATAGACCAAGTAATAAGGAAAATATCTGCTAATGTTTGTCTAGATTAGCACGATTTAGATAGAATAACGTTTTTCACAATGATTTTTACTGAGATGTAGGGACAGTCATGTGAATGGAACACAGATTTTTCGTGGTGTTTAACCGTGTTTATTGGTTTCATTTTGAAAATGAACTTTTCACATACGGGAATTTGTAAACTCCTGGCAATGAAAGAAACGGATTTCAATCACATAACAGCCAGCTTAAAAAAGATTTGATTATTACTTTAGCCTAGTGTTTTCTCTTATTTCATCTCTACCTACAAGGAAGCAAATAAGTCCATTTCTGCCTAAAGAGACACACATAGAGATAGACACGCGGATCTTTTTCTACAAATGCCATTTTACTTTCTCTACACGTACTATGTTCCTACATAGTGTATAGAGAAGGTATTGCATTCCACCCAAAAATTCGATACCGAGATTTCACGGAAATACATGTTTTGGGTCCCCCTGAATAAAAAAAAAAGTATTTTTACAAAAGGTACATTGTTTGTGTGTCTATGTGTCTTTGGACAGCATAGCTTAAAAACGAAAAGACCGTTAAATACCAAAATTGATATTTATATTTTGTATCTTCCAAGAATGCAACAGGAAGATTTTCAAGAAAATCCGCCCACCTGCAACTGCGCTTTACATGGAACATTTTTCAAACTTTTTGATTCTCTCAAAAAAGTTTCTAACGATTTTGATTAAAATATAGTATATTAAAACATTAACATGACAAATAAAATGTATATCTTGAATTTTCTGGAAATAGCCTCTGAAGACTGTTTTATTCTGGATGAATTTTACAGAAATTGTCAAAACTGCTAACCTTAAGAGATGGGCAAAAACTTACAAGACAAAAAATGTAGATTACGATAAAGCACATAATTTATGTAATATAAATTATTTCGTTTACTTGACCGTTTTGTGAGATATTCCTTGTTTTTGGTTTCAGTTTGAAAAACTTATACTTTTCTGATACAGAAATTTGTCAACTCCTGTCCATACAAACAAAGGAACATCAGTCACATAGCAACCAGCTTTTTACTATCACTTTAACCTATGGTACTCCCTTATTTCGTTTCTACTTACAAGGAAGCAAGGAATAAGACTATTTCTGCTAATTTTTTCTCAATTAGCAGGAAGTAAAAAAGAAGCATAAGCTTATTGATAATAATTTGTTGCAGAGATGTAGAGAAAATCATGTGAATGCAACACATCAGATTCTTATATTCAGGACCCCTCAAAACATGAATATACGGTGCAAAATTGGTGTTGATTTTTTTATTGAATATATCTGGTATATACGTGTTAAAAAAAGTATATTTTTCTTGAAGTTTAAGTTTAAATTTTTAGAGGTGTATATGAAATTTGAGGGGTGTATAAAGGTATATTTTGCAGTTAGAGCTGGTTTTGACATCCCTTAACGAAAGCGGCGCAGGTATATGAAAGAGAGGACATAAAGCCACGCCCAGTTGGCCTGAGCTGGCATAAATACGTCACCGGGGGAATCTTTCATATAAAGCCTGCGCGATTCCAAACTGGGTATAGTGCCCAGCTGCAGTTAATGAACAGTCACTGCCACAGTTCTATACGTGACAACAGTCAAAACAGTACAACCCAAAACAGATTTTACTCAACACATCAAAAAAAAAAAAGCAATCTAACTTGTTCTATTCATAAGACTTTCTCTACCCATTAACTATTCTTACAAAGCATTCTGCTCCTATCTACTTCATCCTATAAACATTGTCAAAAATCTCATGTGTTCCATTCACATGACTTTCTCTACATCTCTACAACAAATTATTATTAAAATGTTTATGCTGCTATTTACTTCATGCTAATCGAGAAAAAAATAGCAGAAATAGTCTTGTTACTTGCTTCCTTGTAAGTAGAAGGGAAATAAGGGAGTACTGTAGGTTAAAGTGATATTCAAAGTCTGGGTGCTATGTGACTGAAGTTCCTTTGTTTGCATAACGATCAACTCCATGAAAAACATGTATATAACATAAATTGTGTGTTTTAACGTGCTCTACATTTTTGTGTGGTAAGTTTATGTCCATCTATTACGGTTTAGTAACTATGCAAAGTTCCGTACAATTCATTCAGAATAAAGTAGTCTTCAGAGGCTATTCCCAAAAAAATTCAAGACATACATTTTATTTGTTATTATTTTATTTTATACAACATTTTAATCAAAACCCTTAATCATTTTTGATAAAATTAAAATTTTAGAAAAAAGTTCAATGTAAAGTGTAGTTTGGGTTAGGGGGATTTTTCTCAAAATCTTCCTGTTGCATCCCTGGAAGACACTGAACTTGAATTCCATGTTTGGTATTTTACCAACTTTTCGTTTTTGGGTTACCGTGTTCACAGATACACGGACACTCACACAAACGGACCTTTTTTCTGAAAATACTTTTTTTGGATACAGGGACTCTAAAACATATATTTCCGGATAAATCTCGGTATCGCATTTTTAGGTGGAGTGCAATACCTTCTCTATATATTATGTACATAATACGTGTAGAGAAAGTAAAAATCTGATGTGTCCCACTCACTAGACTTCTACTTATTCTGTATTGAACTATTCCTACAAAAAACTATTCTTCTATGTACTCCATCCTATCGAGATAAACATTAAAAAAATTGAAATTCGGCAAGTAGTAAAACAAAATATAATTGAAAGAAAAGATGACTTCTGGTTTCCGAAAAGTTTAAGTAGTTTAAAACAGAAATGAATAACAAAGAATATTTGGCCTGCCTGGGTAATAAGGTGGTAGCGTGTCTGCCTCACATTCAAAAGGTCGTGAGTTCGAATCTCGCTTAGGGTGAGTTGCTCGGATAATGTTTTTTTCGGGGTTTTCCCTTATCCTGAGAATACGAATGTCGAGTACCTTTAAGCTTCATGGACCCCGAGATCAATTTGATTCATCGCCCGATATGGCCAACCAGGTTAAAGGACGTTAAGCTACATACAAAAATATATATATTTCGCAAACCCTACAAAAAACTTAGTAACATAAACAATGTGTTTCAATGAGATTTACATTTATACTTTCTGTACATAGACTATGAGATTTCACCGGAAATAAACCTTTTTGGGTCTCTTGAATGCAAACACGATTTTAAGTACCTCTTTTTCAGAACATGATGACCCTATCCTACTCTTCTGACTATAAGTTTGCAAATAGGGTGTGTGCAGTTGGAAACCTGTCCCGGATGTTACCAAGCTTACCACTTACTTAACTTACCACTAGTACAGGGTAGTCTTTTGTTTGTTAATGGTTACTGTCCAGCGGTAAGAGGGAGTGACCCTTTTCCAAGATTTGGAAAAATCTGTATAAAAGGATCCGTGTGCCTGTGAACTCGGGAACTCAAAAACGAAAAGTCGATGAAATACCAAACTTGGTATTTGAGTTTAGAATATTTCAAGGATGCGACACGAAGATTTCGATAAAAATTCCCCCAACCCAAACTTTCCCTTACATGGAACATTTTTCGAAAGCTTTACGTAATAAAGATATTTATAAAAATGTAATGTAAATTTGGAGTTTTCCGGAAAATCCTCTGAAGATTCTGGATGAATTTGGATGAAATTTTCTTAACAGGTAAACCGAAAAAGAAAAATATGTAGATGTTTAGCCACACAATTTATGTCATATACATATTTAATTTCTCTATAGAGAAATGAACATAGTGTATAGAGAAGGTATTGCACTCAACCAAAAATTCGATACCGAGATTTCACCGTAAATATGTTTTAGGGTCCCCTGTATCCAAAAGAAGTATTTTCAGAAAAAGGTTCGTGTGTGTCCGTATGTCTGTGAACACGATAACTCAAAAAGGAAAAGTCGGTAAAATATCAAACTTGCTATTTAAGTTTAGTATCTTCCAGGGATGCAACACGAAAATCTTGAGAAAAATCCCCCACCAAAAAATACCCTCTTCATGGAACTTTTTTCGAAAATGTTGATTTTCTCAAAAATGAGTCCAACTATTTTCATTAAAATGTCGTATATTAAAGCTATTTACCTGAAAAATAAAATGTATATCATGAATTTTCTGAAGAGTACTTTATTCTGGATGAATTTTACGGAATTTTGAATAACTGCTAAACCGTAAGAGATGGACAAATGTCTTAGAGCACATTAAGACACAAAATTTATGAAATACACATTTTCTTCTTGGAGTTGATCGTATTTTAGATATCTCATGTTTTTAGTTTCAGCTTTGAAAAACTTATACCTTTCTCATACAGGAATTTGTTAACTCGTGTCCATACAAACAAAGGAACTTCAGTCACATAGCAACTAGCTTTTGACTAGCACTTTAACTTATGTTACTCCCTTATTTCGCTTCTACTTACAAGGAAACCAGTAATAAGACTAATTCAGCTAATTTTTTCTCGATTAGTATGAAGTAAATAGAAGCATAGCTTTTTAACAATAATTTGTTGCAGAGATGTAGAGAAATTCATGTAAATGGAACACATCAGATTTCTGTGGAATACAATGCCTTTTCTACCTACTATGTACATAGTACCTACGTGTATATAAAGTAAATTGTACTACCAGTGTCCCTTAATGGTATTTATAGAACAATTACTGCTCAGTTAGACATATAAAAAGAATTAAACAACAGAGAATCAGTAAGAGAATATAGCATGTTCCAACTCGATGGTCATATCCAAATCTTAAAACTGATATTGAGGAACAAGGAGAAGAAAAAGAAGACAATGGTTTTATAGTTTTATGGTGTCCGTGTTCCTGTACATGCACGATGAGCCCTGGAACAGTCCAAGTTGATATCGGACAGGAACGAAGGGACAGTAACTACCAGACTCCTTGCTGCGGGACACTCTGTCCCTAGCTGCCATTCCTTTTTACTTTCTCTACACGTACTATATATAGAGAAGGTATTGAAAAATTCGATACCGAGATTTCACCGGTAACATATGTTTTATGTTCCCCAGTATCCAGAAAAAAGCATTTTCAGAAAAAGGTCCGTGTGTCTGTGAGCACGATAACTCAAAAACGAAACCAAACTTGGTATTTAAGTTTAGTATCTTCCAGGGTTGTAACACGAAGATTTTGAGAATAATCACCGCACCCCAAACCACCGTTTACATGGAACTTTTTAGAAAATCTTATATTCTCAAAAATTGCTCTAACGATTTTGATTAAAATATCGTATATTAAAGATATTTACCTGACAAATAAAATGTATATCTTGAATTTTCTGGTAATAGCCTCTGAAGACTACTTTATTCTGGATGAATTTTACGGAATATCACATAACTGCTAAATCGTAAGCGATGGACATAAGCACGCTAAAACTTACAATTTATGTTATATACATTTTTTTCATGGAGTTTATCGTTTTTTCGATATCCTTTTTTTTTTTTTTTTTTTTTGGTTTCATCTTTAAAAACTTGTACTTTTCCAATACAGGAATTTGTCAACTCGTGTCCATACGAACAAAGGAACTTCAGTCACATAGTAACCAGCTTTTGACTATCACTTTAGCCTATGGCACTCCCTTATTTCGCTTCTACTTACAAGGAAGCAAGTTTCTTAAAGTTGAAACCAACAAGGAATATCTCAAAAACGTACAATTCCACGAAAAAACTGTGTATAAGATAAATTGTGTGTTTTAATGAGCTCTGCATTTTTGGTGGTGTAAGTTTTTGTCCACCCCTTACGGTTTAGCAGTTATGCAAAATTTCGTAAAATTCATCCAGAATAAAGTAGTCTTACGTGGCTATTCCCAGAAAATTCAAGATGTACATTTTATTTTTGAAAAATCTTCCATGTAAAGGGTTGTTGGGGGTGGGGGGATTTTCTTAAAAATTTTTGTGTCGCATCCTTGGAAGATACCAAACCTAAATACCAAGTTTGGTTTTAACGGTCTTTTCGTTTATGAGTTATGCTTCCCACAAACACACACAGACAGGCATATTTCTAAAAATGGTTTGTTTACTTTTGGGTTCAGAGGGTCAAAAAGCATGTGTTTTCGGTGAAATTTTTGTATCTATTTTTGGGTTGCAATACAATAGCTTCTCTATACACTATGTACATAGTACGTGTAGAGAAAGTAATGAGGCAGAGTGTGATTAAGCAATTATAAATATTTTGCGGCTGACCGCCATGATTGGCTGATTTTCAACGCCTTCTTCTGTTTTATTGGTCGAAACTAGTATGAGCTAGTAAAAATAGAATAACCAATCTGTATGCATGGTGCATGGCATTTTCATTGAGAACATCACGCGATTGGTTTAAATTTAAAATTCAAGCCATTTGTATCTCATGAATTTATAGTTTCTCTGCCACTGGCTGAGGGAGGTAGAGGAAACTACTTGTCAAAAGGACTTTGTAGAGAGCGAAACGAATGCACAGGCGTTTGTATGTCTCAAGACCATAACTCCAAACTGTATAGTCAAAAATCTGATGTGTTACATTCACGTGATTTTCTCTATCGACTGTGTTATATAAAATCTAGAAACTATTCTTAAAAAGCTGATATGTTTCATTCTCATGACTTTATCTAGCTGTTTCATAAACAGTTTTCCTTAAAAATATTAGTTTGTTATCTACAATATACTAATGGAGATAAAATTAGCGGAAATAATCTTATTACGTTCTTCCTTGTAAGTAGAAGGGAAAAAGGGAGTACACTAGGCTAAAGCGATATATAAAATGCTTTAAAAGCGGGTAGCCATGAGTTTTAATCCGTTTCTATGCATGGCCAGGAGTTTACAAATTCCCCTATGAGAAAAATGTATTTTAAAGCTGAAAGCAATAACAAGGCAAATAGTAAAAACGGTGAAACCCACAAAAAACATATATAGCTAAAAGTGTGTGCTTTAACGAGATCTACATCTTTTGTTAGGTGCGGTTTTGTCCATCTCTTACAGTTTAGCAGTTATGATAAATTCCGCAAAATTCATCCAGAATAAAGTAGTCTTCAGAAGCTATTCCCAAAATATTCAAGATATACATTTTATTTGTCAGGTAAATATCTTTAATACACGATATTTTAATCAAAATCGCTAGAGCCATTTTTGAGAAAATCAATATTTTCGAAACTTTTTCCATGTAGAGGGTAGTTGGAGGTGGGAGGATTTCCTTGAAAATCTTCGTGTCGCATCCTTGGAAGATACCGAACTTATACACCAAGTTTGGTATTTAACGGACTTTTCGCTTTTGAGCTATGCTGCCCACAGGCACACAGACATACAGACAGACACATTCACATGCACATTTTGCTAAAAATGCTTTTATGAATTCAGGTGGTCCTAAAAGGTGTATTTTCGGTGAAATCTCGGTATCGAATTTTTGGGGACAATATAATACATTCTCTATACACTCTGTACATAGTACGTGTAGAAAAAATAAAACTGTATTTCAAAGCTGAAACCAACAGCAAGGACAGTTTCAAAGAAACGGTTAACCCCACAAAAATGTATATTACTAAAATTACCTGATTCAATGATTCTACATCTTTTGTTAAGTGCAGTTTTGTCTATCTCTTACAGTTTAACAGTTATGCAACATACTGCAAAATTAATCTAGAATAAAAATATCTTCAGATACTAGCTGTTCCCACAAAAATCAAGATAGACATTTTGTTTGCCCTGTAAATATATAAATATTAATATTTGGTAAGAAGTTTGTTCGTAGAACCATTCGAGAAAGTCGTGTAAATGGATCACATCCAATTTTTTTTTTTAGGGCTTCACTACTTCCGAAATATTCCTCGTTATTCGTTGTAATTTTGAACTATATTAGTTTTTCTAGAACAGGAAATCATCATTCGTTTTTCATTTGGTTTACGCCTGCCACGCAAACAGAACCGAAATTAAAAATCAGTCGCATAGCAATAGCTTTTAAAAGATTTGCCTTCGGTTTAACCTAAGGTATTCGCTTATTTCTCTTGTAGTAATGAGAAAACAAATAATAAAACTAATTTTAGTAACGTTTGTCTCGATTTTAATGAAGTAGATAAAATACTAATGTGTTGTAAGAAAATCTTGTTTGTGGAAAAGCTAAGGAAAGTTTCGTGAATGAAACACAACATTTTTACTTTTATTCAATTGTATTGCACCAAAAATTTGAAGCTTTATGTTTTGGGATCCACTGAGTTTGAAAATATCATTTTTAGAAAAAGGCCCGTGTGTATCTGTGTTTCATGTTTCCGCATAGCTCAACGACTAAAAGAGCGTTAAATACCAAACTTATCAATTAGGTTTAGTATCTTCCAAGGATGCGACACGATTTTCATGAAAATCTCCCACCACAAACCAACCTTTACATGGAACTTTGTTGGAAAATTTTTATTTTCTCAAAAATGGCTCTAACGATTTTGATTAAAATATCATACGAGGGCTGGGACAAAAGTCGTGGCAACTAATTTTTTTCTTGTAGATATGTGGATGGATCACAAACGTATAGATATGTGTCGTGTGGAAATTCTGCAGGCAATAGTGTGTATGCAGAACAACAGATGGCTCTGTGATAGCTGTGAAATCAGTCAGTTGGTGAGTGTCGTGAGAGATGGAAGTAACCAGTTTGAGCAGCGCGCTTACATTAAAATAGCCGCTCTCCAAGGGAGAAATGCGATGGAATGTTACTGCGAATTAGTGGAAAAACGAAAAAAAAAAACAAAAAAAAACGAAAAGTCGGTAAAATACCAAACTTGGTATATTTAAGTTTAGTATCTTCCAGGGATGCGACACGAAGATTTTGAGAAAAATCCCCCACCCCAAACTACCCTTTACATGGAATTTTTTTCGAAAAATTTGATTTTCTCAAAAATGGCTGTAACGATTTTGACCAAAATATCATACGAGTGTTGGGGCAAAAGTCATGACAACTAGTGCTTTTTTTGTTTTTTGTTTTTTTGTTTTTTGTTGTTTTTTTTTTTTTTGTAGACATGTGAACGGATCACAACGTATATGTGTCGGGTGGAAGTTCAGCAGGCATAGTGTGTATGCAGAACAACAGATGGCTCTGCGATAGCTCGTAGTAGCGCAGTGAGGGCTGTGAAATCAGTCAGTTGGCGAAGGTTGTGCGAGATGGAAATAACCCGTGTTGAGCATTAAAATAGCCGTTCTCCGAGAGAGAAATGCGATGGAATGTCACAGTGAATTAGTGGAAGCGCTAGGGAATAATAATGCCCTACCATACCGTACAGTAGCACGGGAAAGTTTCAGCAAGGACGTGTGTCAACCAGTGATGAGCAATGTTCGGGATGACCTGTCAGTGTGCGGGCCGACGTGGCACGTGCCGACATCGAGGAGCTCCGGGATGAAGCTACTGGAGTTAGGGAGGGCAAGTGTGAGGACCGACGTGGCACGTGCCGACATTGAGCAACTCCTGGATGAAGACAGACGATGGACGCTACTGGAGTTAGAGAGGGTAAGTGGCATCGAGAAACCACCGTCTACAGGATATTGCGTAATGAGCTGCAACTACGCAAAATCGCATCGCGGTGGGTACCGCATGCACTGACGGAAGTTCAAAGGTGGGCGCGCTATGCAATATGCTCCGACCACCTTGCACGGTGGCAACAGGACGGCGATGAATTCTTGTCACGAATGATCACCATCGATGAATTTTGGGCCAGGGCATACGAACCAGAACTGAAACGTCAGTCCGCGGAGGAGCGACATGCTGGTTCACCAAGGAGGCAGAACTTCCGACAGAATCCTTCCCCAGTCAAATTGATGGTGACCGTCGTGTATGACGTCAGGGGTGTCATTGTTTGGTACTTTGTTCCACACAGCAGAACAGTGACCGCACAGTACTACAGGGACTTCCTGGTACGTCAGGTATGACGTGGCTTTCGGGAGAGACGTCTGGATCCTGTGGACAGTGCAATAATCCAGCACGACAATGCAAAACTACATAAAGCAGAGTCTGTAGGGCAGCTACTGCGACGTTGGGGATGGCAAGAATTGGAGCACCCACTGTACTCTCCCGACATTTCGCCCTGTGACTTTGATCTCATCAGAAATATTAAGGAACCACAACGTGGTGGGCGGTTTGCAACACGAGAGGACATTGCTAATTCTGTGCGCGAACAGATCACCCGATTCACATACGGTAGGGTAAATGCTGTGGCACATGGTATTCATCGCCTCCCACATCGTTGGCAGCATGTGATGACAGTAGCAGGGGACTACTTTGAGGGTCTTTAGACCCAGGTTTGTCATATCAACTGTATGTGTACTGTGTTGTCGTTCTTTTTCACCGTGAAGGCCATATTGCCCTGTATACTACCGTAATAAATTAGTGTATTACGATATTCATTGTCCACACATGTAGGTAACACCTTGTCCTTTCGTCTGTACTTGTCACATTTTCCAACCGGACTGGTATCTTCAAGAAAATAAATAGTGGCCATGACTTTTGCCCCAACCTTCGTATGTTAAAGATATTCACCTGACAAATAAAATGTATATCTTGAATTTTCTGGGAATAGCCTCTCAAGACTACTTTATTCTAGATGAATTTTACGGAATTTTGCATAGCTGCAAAACCGTAAGAGATGGACAAAAACCTACCATACAAAAAACGTAGAGCACTTTAAAACACACATACATCATATACATTTTTTTTTCCTTGGAGTTGATAGTTTTCTAGATATTCCTTGTTTTTTGGTTTCAGCTTTAAAAAGCATACTTTTCTCATACAGGAATGTGTCAACTCTTGCCCATACAAACAAAGGAACTTCAGTCACATAGCAACCAGCTTTTGACTGTCACTTTAACCTATGGTACTCCCTTATTTCGCTTCTACTTACAAGGAAGCAAGTAATAAGACCATTTCTGCTAATTGTTTCTGGATTATCATGAAGTAAATAGAAGCATAAGCTCTCTAAGAATAATCTGTTGCAGAGATGTTGAGAAAGTCATGAGAATGGAACACATGATATTTTTATTCAAGAAGTAGATACTTTGTGGGTAGTAAATATGTGAGGAAAGACACAGAAGACGCGCTCTACTTGAATTACCTGCACAAACACACTGTGGTGTAACTGCACCACCAGTTGGAGGAGGAGCTTATGGCCGTGCGGCACGAACACGGCACAAAGAAACGAGAATCACAAATAAAATGTCGTCATGTACGTCAGAGCAAGCAAACAAAGGAGTACAATAGATTTATTTTATATATCCTTCTCCTACGACCACAAAATGAACTTTTCTACACCTTCAACATGTCTAGTCTAAAACAAATCTGACGTATTCCATTCACATCACTTTCTCTACTTCTCTGTAACAAACTCTTGTTAAACAGTTTATGCTTCTATTAACTTCATGCTAATTCAGAAAACATTAGCAGAAGTATAAGCGAAATAAGGGAGTACCATAGGTTAAAGTGACAGTTAAAATCTGGTTGCTATGTAACTGATGTTCCTTTGTTTGTGTACAGACGAGTTGACAAATTCCTGTATGAGAAAAATATAAGTTTTTCAAAGCTGAAACCAAAAATAATGGATATTCAAAAACCATCAACTCTACGAAAAAAATGTATATTACATAAAGTGTGTATTTTAACGTGCTCTTTATATTTTGTGTGTTAGGTGTTTGTCCATCTCTTACGGTTTAGCAGTAATGCAAAATTCCATAAAATTCATCCAGAATAAGGTACACTTAAGCGGCTATTCCCAGAAAATACAAAATATACATTTTATTTGTGAGGTAAATACCTTTAATATACGACATTTTAATCAAAATCGTTAGAGTCTTTTTGAGAAAATCAAAATTTTCGGAAAATATTCCATGATGAAGATATTTTGGAGTAGAGGGATTTTTCTCAAAATCTTCGTGTAGCATCCCTGGAAGATACTAAACTTAAATACACAGTTTGGTATTTTACCGACTTTTCGTTTTTGAGTTATTGTATTCACAGACAGACACGGACCTTTTTCTGAAATGCTTTTTTCCTTCTCTATACTTACTATATACCTAGTGTATAGAAAAGGTATTGCACTCCACCAAAAAATTTGATACCGAGATTTCACCGGAAATATATGTTTTAGGGTCCCCTGTATCCAAAAAAAGTATTTTCAGAAAAAGGTCCCTGTGTGTGTCCGTGTGTCCGCATGTCCGCGTGTCTGTGAACACGATAACTCGAAAACGAAAAGTCGGCAAAATACCAAACTTGGTATTTATGTATCTCCCAGGGATGCGACACGAAGATTTTGAGAAAAATGCCCCACCTCAAACTTCCCTTTACATAGACAGTTTTTCGAAAATTTTGATTTTCTAAAAATGACTCTAACGATTTGAATTAAAATATCGTATATTAAAGATATTTAACTGAAAAATAAAATGTATATTTTGAATTTTCTGGAATAGTCTCTGAAGACTACTTTATTCTGGGCCAATTTTACGGAATTTTGCATAAGTGCTAAACAGTAAGAGATGGACAAAAACTTACCACACCAGAAATGTAGAGCACTTTAAAACACACAATTTATGTTATATACATTTTTTTCATGGAGATGATTGTTTTTGAGATATTCCTTGTTTTTGGTTTCAGCTATAAAAAACATACTTTTCTCATACAGGTATTTGTCACCTCATGTCCATACAAACAAAGGAACTTCAGTCACATAGCAACCAGCTTTTGGCTTTCACTTTAACCTATGGTACTCCCTTATTTCACTTCTACTTACAAGTAAGCAAGAAATTAGTCTATTTCTGATAATTTTTTCTTGATTAACAGGAAGTAAATAGAAGCATAAACTTTTTAAAAATAATTTATTGCAGAGATGTGTAGAAAGTCATAAGAATGGAATACATAAGATTTCTTTTTAATACAGGAGACCCTAAAACATATATTTCTGGTGAATTTTCGGTATCGAATTTTTGGGTGGTGAGCAATACCTTCTCCATACACTATGTATATAGTACGTGCAGAGAAAGTAAAAATGTTATGTGTTCCATTCACATGACATTCTCTACATCTCTGTAACAAATTTTAGTTAGTAAGATTATTGCTCTATCGACTTGATGCTAATCGAAAAACAATTGCAATCCCTTTAGTTTCCCAGAGTAAACAAACGACAAACGAGGAGAAAGATGAATAACTGTTTCAGAAATGTTTAAATGCCTAACACCGGAACTAATAATACGGAATATTTCGAAAACGGTAATTCTACAAAAAAATGTATATAACATAAGCTGTATGTTTTAATGAGATCTTCACAGACACCTACATGGACCTTTTTACTTTCTCTAAACGTACTATGTACATGGTGTATAGAGAAGGTATGGCATTCCACCCAAAAAGTTGCTACCGAGATTTCTTCGGAAATACATGTATTGAGTCCCCCTTAATACAAAAAAAAACATTTTTAGAAAAAGGTCCGTGTGTCTGTGTGTGGACATTATAGCTCAAAAACGAAAAGACCGTTGAATATCAAACTTGGCATTTAAGTTTATCTTCCAAGGATGCGACACGAAGATTTTCAAGAAAATCCCCCCAACCCCAACTCCCTTTACATTGAACTATTTTCGAAAAGGTTGATTTACTCAAAAATGGCTCTAACGACTTTGGTTAAAATATCGTATATTGAAGATATTTACCTGAAAAATAAAATGTATATCTTAAATTTTCTGGGAATAGCCTTTGAAGACTACTTTATTCTGGATGAATTTTACGGAATTTTGCGTAACATGGTAAACCGTAAGAGATGGACAAAAACTTACCACACAAAAACTTTAGATGTCCTTAAAACACGCAATTTATGCTATATGCATTTTATTCGTGGAGTTGATTGTTTTTGAGATATTCCTTGTTTTTGGTTTCAGTTTTAAAAAACTTACACTTTTCTCATACAGGAATTTGACAACTGTTCATATAAACAAAGGAAATTCAATCACAGAGCTACGAGGTCTTACAATATTTAACTATCGCTTTAGCCTAGTGAATTCTCTTATATCCCTTCTTACATAGAAGTAACTAATAAGATCTTTTTTGTTATTTTTTTTTTCAATTAGTGGTAAGTAAATAGAATAATAGTCTTTTAATAATAATTTATTGCACAGCTGTAGATGATTGAAGTTCCTTTGTTTGTGTGCACAGGAGTTGACAAATTACTGTATGAGAAAAGTATGTTTTTGAAAGCTGAAACCAAAAACAAGGAATAGCTCAGAAACGATCAACTCCGCGAATAAAATGCATATGACATAAATTATGTGTTTTAAAGTGCTCCACATATTCTGTGAGGTAAGTTCTTCTCCATCTCTTACGGTTTAGGAGTTAGGCAAAATTCCGTAAAATTCATCCGGAATATAGTCTTTAGAGGCTATTCCCAGAAAATTCATGATATACATTTTATTTATGAGGTAAGTGTCTTTAATATACGATATTTTAACCAAAATCGTTGGATCTATTTTTATTAAACTCAAAATTTTCGAAAAATGTTCCATGTAAAGGGTAGCATAGTGTGGGGGGATTTTTCTCAAAATCTTCGTGTCGCATCCCTGGAAGATACCAAACTTAAATCCCAAGTTTGGCATTTAACGGTCTTTTCGTTTTTGAGCTATGCTGTCCACAGACACACATACACAGACACACACACACACGGACCTTTTTTCTAGAAATGCGTTTTTTAGATTCAGGGTGGCCCATAACATGTATTTCCGGTGAAATCTCGGTATTGAATTTTTGGGTGGAATATAATACTTTCTGTACACACTATGTACATAATACGTGTAGAGAACGCAAAAATTATCCTTTCCTTTCGTAAACATTAACTCTTAGTTGCATGCATTAGTATAATTTTAATATTATATATAGTTTTCGTTTAATTTAAACTGGAGTTCTAGTAAAAATATAGGAATAATCCTATGAAAATATTATATAAAACAATAGAAAGACATAATGGAAATTAAAATATATGTAGATCCTTTATTAATCTATTTGTTTCCAATTAAATGTTTAAAAGTTTAAATTCTTCTAAAGCAGATTTCATAATCCTGCCAAAGGAACTATCAAGCAGTGGTTCAAATGGCCATGACGGTTAGGTGATAGGTAATGGACTGGCCAACCATCCAAAGGCAAATGTTGCAAGTTCAAATCCCAGTGACTCTAGTTAAGGATGGGGAGAGCCCAAGTAAAATAATCGATGAGATGCTTGGAAGTTAATTGGGTTATATTTGACTGAGGTTACTCGGGTTTTACCCTTTTATTTATTTAAAATATCACTGCAATTTTAGGGCAAAAATTGTATATATTTTTACAGTGTGATTACTTGTCGTTTATGGTTGAAGGTTAGTGTAACATGAAATTAATCCTAGAGTACAAGCCTATTAAAACAAGTGGAACTTATAGGTACCGACAGGCAACAAAGGGTTAAAGAGAAAATAAACGATTAGTGGGACATTTTGAAAGAAGCGCTATATGAACTCCTTGGTGTGCCACTCACAGAGTTTATTTAGAACTCCAGCAAGCTCGTGAAGTTCTCACCTTGAAAGGAATGCTGTGGACTGACTGGCCAGTTGCATTTGACCTTTACACAGGAAAGTTTTTGCCAGTAAAATGGGAGTGATAATATATGAGTGTGCGGTATAACGCTGTTAGTATCAACAACTGCCGCCAGAAGTGCAGTGTTGAAACCTATTTAGATGAAATATGGATTACATCTCGCTGTATGGAATATTGGGAGGGCCGAACCCCCACGAGAGTCCAATAATTCCACTAGTGCTACCAACTGCCCAAAATTACCTCATGCATTGCACTCACATCCACTTCTAAACTCGTCTTCCTGCATGCTATTCTTTCAAAATCGGATTCCTATATTTACCTTCTTCTATTTACTCGAGATAAACTTAAAATTTACATTTTGTTTCAACACTCACTAAATGATCACTTAAAACACATGTTATCTACCTCTCACATGAACTTCTCTACCTATTCTACATCAAACTATGCTTTCAAAATCTGATTCCTTATTAAATTCCTTCTATTTACCAGAAATAAGCCTGCAATTTATATTTTGTTTAGATATAGTAACAATTCTTAAAAAGTGCGTCTCTGTGTGATAACTTTAAAAATCTGATGTGTTCCATTCACTTTCTCTACATCTCTGCAACAAATTATTGTTAAAAATCATTGGCCCCCAATTATATGCATGCTAATCGACAAAAAAGTAGCAGAAATAGTCTTATTACTTGCTAGAAGAGAAATAAGGGAGTACAATAAGTTAAACTGATAGTCAAAAACTGGTTGCTAAGTGATTGAAGTTCCATTGTTTGTATGGACAGGAGTTGACAAAGTTCTGCATGAGAAAAGTTAAGTTTTTCAAGGCTGAAACCAAAAACAAGGAATATCTCAAAAACGGTCAGACACGAAAAAAAAGTATATAACATAAATTGTGTGTTTTAATGTTCTCTACATTTTTTGTGTGGTAAACTTTTGTCCACCTCTTACGTTTAGCAGCTATGGAAAATTCGGTAAAATTCATCCAGAAGAAAGAAGTCTTCAGAGACTATTCCCATAAAATTCAAGATATACATTCTATTTATCAGGTAAATATCTTTAATATACGATATTTTAATCAACATCGTTAGAGTAAATTTTGAGAAAGTCAAAATTATCGAAAAAAGTTCGGTGTAAAGGGTAGTTGGGGTGAGAGGACTTTCTTGAAAATCTTCGTGTCGCATCCTTGGAAGATACCAAACTTAAATACTAAGTTTGGTATTCAACGGTGTCTGTATTATCGTGTTCACAGACAGACGGACCTTTTTCTGAAAATGTATTTTTTTTTGTGCATACAGGGGATTCTAAAACATATATTTCCGGTGAAATCTCGGTTTCAAACTTTTGGGTGGAATACAATACCTTCTCTACACAGTAGTGTAGAGAAAGTAAAAATGTCCAAAAGGTGCAGACTTTCCCACATGCAGTTTTGCTTGTGTTGGTTGGACAGTTTTCTTGGAATCCACTTTGCGGTACTGCAGAATATCATGAACAATGGTTTCAAAAGATGTTCCCATATGTCATGACATAGTCCCCCTGTTGTCCTGAATCAGCTTCTCCAATCGAGCTGTGCTGGGTCGGTCACTGCGATCCTCGACTGTGACGTTTTCTCTACCGGCCACAAACTTTCAACACTATTCTGCGAGACATTACAGTCTCTCTATAAACCTCTTCCAGCTGTCAGCCAAGGTTGCATATTTGGGCCCATATAAAACGAATAACTGACAAGCACATTACTTTCTCTTCAGGTACTATGTACAAAGTGTATAGAGATTGTCTTACATTCCACCCAAAAACTCGATAACGCGATTTCACCGCAAATATATGTTTTAGGGCCCCCTTTATCCAAAAAAAGCATTTCCAGATAAAGGTCCATGTGTGTGTCCGTGTGTCCGTAAACACAATACCTCAAAAACAAAAAGTCGGTGAAACACCAAACTTGGTATTTAAGTTCAGTGTCTTCTAGGGATGCAACACGAAGATTTTGAGAAAAATCCCCCCACACCAAACTACTCTTTACATGGAGTAATTTTGATTTTCTGAAAAACGGCTCTAACGATTTTTATTAAAATATCACATATTAAAGATATTTACCGCACAAATAAAGTGTATACTTTGAGTTTTCTTGGAATAGCCTCTGAAGACTACTTTATTCTGGATGAATTTTACTGAAATTTGTATTACTTGCAAACCGTAAGAGATAGACAAAAACTTTCTGGAGAGAAAATGTATATCACGTTAAAACATACAATTTATGTTATATATATTTTTTTTTTCGAGGAGAGGGTCGGTTTTTAGATATTCCTTGTTATTGGTTTAAGCTTTAAATAGGTATATCAATCGCATACGAAAATGTGTCAACTCCTGTCCATACAAAGGAACTTCTGTGACCTAAATCCAGCTTTTGACTATCACTTTAACCTATGGTACTCCCTTATTTGGCTTCTATTTTCATGGAAGCAAATAATAAGACTATTCCTGCTAATGTTTTCTGAATTAGTATAAAGTAAAATTAAGCATAAGGTTTTTAACAATAATTTATTTTTGAGATGTAGAAAAATTCATGTGAATGGAACACATCCGATTTTTTTACTTTCTCTACACGTACTATGTACATAGTGTATAGAGAAGGTACTGTATTGCACCCAAAAATTCGATACCGAGATTTCACCAGAAATATGTTTTGGGTCCTCCTGAATCTAAAAAACGCATTTTTACAAAAACGTCCGTGTGCGTGCGTGTGTGTGTGTGTGTGTGTGTGTGTGTGTGTGTGTGTCTGTGGATAGCATAGCTCAAAAACGAAAAGACCGTTAAATACCAAACTTGGAATTTAAGTTTGGCATTATCCAAGGATGCGACATGAAAATGTTCAAGAAAATTCCCCCACCGCCAACTACTCTTTACATGGAACACTTTTAAAAAATTTTGATTTTCTAAAAATGACTCTAACGATTTTGAATAAAATGTCAAATATTAAACATATTTACTTGACAAATAATATGTATATCTTGAATTTTCTGGGAATAGCCACTGAAGACTACTTTATTCTGAATGAATTTTACGGAATTTAGCATAACTGCTAAACCGTAAGAGATGGACAAAAACTTAACTCACAAAAAATGTAGAGCACATTAAAACATACAGTTTATGTCATATACATTTTATCGTGGAGTTGATCTTTTTTTTTTCTTATTTTTTTTCTTTAGATATTCCTTGTTTTTGGTTTCAGGGGGAAAACTTATCCTTTTCTTATACCTAATTTGTCAACTCCTTTCCACCATACAAACAAAGGAACTTCAGTCACATAGCAACCAGCCTTTGACTATCACTTTAACCTATTATACTCCCTTATTTCCCTCCTACTTACAAGGAAGCAAGTAATAAGACTATTTCTGCTAATGTTTTCTACATTAGCATGAAGTAAATAAACCATATGTTTTTAAAAATACTTTCTTGCAGAGATGTAGAGAAAGTCATGTTTTTTTTTTGTTTTTTGTTTTTTTATAGTCCAGCCTGCAGCTAACTGTACTGCAAGGAGTATGTGATAAATGTGAAAAGTGGCTGTTATTAGGTGAAATTATGTTTTACAAACTTTTCTGTGGGATACCAATACTGCAGGGTATATGTTCAGGAACAATAGCAGCATCCCGAGAAACTTCAGTGAAGATAAGACATTTTATTTCTTCTCACATGCAACCAAACATCCCCCGCTTTTATTAATATGTAAAGAACTCTCGTTATAAAAAATTGTATAACCACTTGTTTTGCCATTACAAACATTTTGGAAGAAAAAATATAACATTTTTATCTCCCCCACGTGAATACTTGGTTGCGAGCGGATTTCTTCGCGAGACCAGTTTTCCAAACGACTCGCCATTTGTATTTGCCTTGCAGTAGCGCTGTAGGTGACAGTCACAGGCACAGTTGCCAACCGCATGTATTAAGATTACTTACTACCATTGCCCTGAAACACCAAGAATATGATCTTGTGAGTTTAGTTTCTGATCAACCCTTGTATATACATGAATTATGTTTGTAGCATTACTTTGAAGCAGAATAGGCAGAGAAAGTGCTGTGAATGTAACACCTCATATTTTGTGTGTCTCTGCTGATAACGGACATTAACAACGTCTGAATATATTCCCCCCAGCTGACGACATATTCTGTTTCACACAGAAGCACCGCGATTTAAATATCCGCTCTTTTGGGCAACACGACCCCGTCTTTCTGAACATCCCCGGGGGATAGAATAGCTTTTGTTCGGAGCCACACGTAGCTTTTAAGGCGAAGTTTTGTACCAACATTTGATACAGAAATGTATTTCCCCTGAGCAAAAAGCCCGTTGTGCCATTTTTTCCTTCCGAAATTAATTAACCAGCTGGAGGTGAGGCCCTACTTTGCTTCTTCCTTATTTGGTTATTTCCTGTCCTACAGAGTTCGCAGCTACACAACCAAAATTCCCGCACAGATTCAATTTACTCTATAAATACTTTATATGATAAATGTGTGATCCTCCGTGGTGTAATGGCTACCATGGTAACTTCATATACCCAAGGTTGCTGGTTCAAACCCGGAGGAGAACGATGGACTTTCTCGGGTGTAAAAATCCTTAGCATGGCTTCCTCCGGAAGAGAAGTAAAGCCGTTGGTCCCGTGTCGTAGATTTACAGCACGTAAAAGAGCCTCAAACTTGATAGAGAGGCCTCCGAGCAAAATTAAGCGGTCTTTCACGCCCAGTATAGAATGGGACACTGATAACCACAGCAGTTAAAGAGCGCCCATAAATAAAACACCATTTCTTTTTTATGATAAATGTGCGGTATTCCTTCTCAATTTTGTGTAATATCTGAACGGCAGTAACACTAACTGTTGCTATTTTTACTTTCTCTAGCAGATGAGAAGATATTATATTCCGCCTGAAAATTCTGAATACATGTTTTGAGAACACCTTGGATAAAGAAAAAATATTTGTAGAAAATGGTCCATGTGTATCTAATCTGCGTGCCTGAGTATGTAAGAGAGAGGGAGAGCGTTAATATAAAAGTGAGAAAGTGTGTGTGTATGTCTGTAAATAGCAACTGAATAACGAAAATCCGACACTGGGGGTGAAACTTTGACTACAATCGCCAAAACGTCAAAAATGTATTTTCTATAATAAGCAGTTATTGTGTGTACTCTTTAAGCATCTATAAAGAATGAACGCTTATCTGCCCTCCGCTTACTTCCGACTCTACACACATTTAAAGTTCGTACAATACATTTGTTTCCTAGGATGCTGTTTTATAAAACAGTGTTTTTCTCAAAACTATATTTTCACATTTTCAAAATATTCCACGCGCTCAATTTTCGTTTAAATGTAATTAAAATTTCCCTGAATGTGCAGATGTATTTATTGTAATATTAAAAACCTGATGTGTTACATTCACATGACTTTCTCTATATCTCTGCAATAAATTATTTTTAAAATTCTTATGATTCCATTTACTTCATGCTAATCGAGAAAAACGTAGCAGAAATACACTCATTACTTGCTTCCTTGTAAATAGAAGCGAAATAAGGGAGTATCATAGGTTAAAGTGGTAGTCAAAAGCTGGTTGCTATGTGACTGAAGCTCCTTTGTTTGTATGGACACGAGTAAAGTATAAGTTTTTTATAGCTGAAACCAAAAACAAGGAATGTCTCAAAAACGATGCACTCCACGAAAAACATGTATATAATATAAATTGTGTGTTTTAACGTGCTCTACATTTTTCGTGTAATACGGTTTAGCAGTTATTCAAAATTCCGTAAAATTCATCCAGAATAAAGTAATTCTTCAGAGGCTATTTCCAGAAAACTCAAGATAAACATTTTATTTGTCAGGTAAATATCTATAATATACGAAATTTTAATCAAAATCGTTAGAGCCCTTTTTGAGAAGATAAAAAAATTCAATTTTTTTCCAGGTAAAGAGTAGTTTGAGGTGGGAGGATTTTTCTCAAAATATTCGTGCGGCATCCCTGGAAGATATTTAACGTAAATATCAAGTTTGGTATTTTACCGATTTTTCGTTTTTGAGTTATCGTCTTCACAGACATACGGTCGCCCTCCGTGGTGTAATGGTTACCATGCTGACTTCATATACCCACAGTCGCGGGTTCAAACCCGACGGAGAACGATGGATTTTTTCGGGTGTAAAAATTCTTAGTATGGCTTCCTCCGGAAGGGAAGTAAAACCGTTGGTTCCGTGTCGTAGATTTGCGGCACGTAAAAGAACCTCAAGCCTGATAGAGATGCCTCTGAGCAAAATTAGGCGGTCTGTCATGCCCAATTTAGAATGGGACGCTGAGAACCACAGCAGTTAAAGAGCGTCCATAAATAACACGCCATTTTTTTCACAGACATACGGACACACACACGGACCTTTTTCCGAAAATGCTTACTTTAGATAAAGGGACCCTAAAACATATATATTGGGTGAAATCTCGGCATGGAATTGTTGGGTGGAGTGCAATACCTTCTCTATACACTATGCACATATTGCGTGTAGAGAGGATGCAAAAAGGGAACAAGTATCCTAAAACTAATAGCGACATTACAATGTACCTTTTAAAAGAAATTATATTAATTAAGCAATCAAAATTATTAAAATTGTATTTGCTATTCTATGCTTCAAATTGATAAATTTCCAAAATTGTGTCAAAACTTGAGGCGCATGAGACTTTTTAATAGTGCTATAAGATAATTTACATTATATATGAGCTATGTTATGCAGAAACACACACGGCCTTTTCATATAAATCTGATTTGTTCCATTTGTATGACCTTTCTCTAAATCTCTGCAACAAATTGTGCTTCTATTCACTTCATGCTAATCGATAAAAAATACCTAACAATTCAGTATAGCAGTTTTTAACGTCAATTACCAACATGTTTATAAACAGTTATTATCAACATTAACAGTTACACATTCTTAATTACGTCACAATATTTACTTTATCTAACATTTATTCTGTTTAAATTATTCCTAAACGTCTTTAAAGTCAGAGGGCAGCCCTGAAAGGCTGCTACAGGCAATTCATTCCATTCTTCAGTGGTTCTATTAAAATAGAATTTTCCTACGTCGGTTCTGTACCTCCTAACCTTAATTTTATACAACTGATCGTTTCGTCTGTAGTATGCTGGGTTTTCTAACCTCTTTCTAACGTCCACCCTTGCATTTAAACCAGCATAAGCTTTAAATAGTGCGACTAACCTTTGTCTTTAAACGGCTCCCATTTACTCGAAAGCCCAAAATCATATTTTCTTTTTTATTTTCTCTATACGTACTATGTACATAGTGTATAGAGAAGGTATTGCACTCCACACAAAATTCAATACCAAGATTTCACCAGAAATATATTTTTTAGTCTCCCCTGTATAAAAAAGCATTTTTACATAAAGGTCCGTGTGTCTGTGAACACGATAACTCAATAACGAAAATTGGGTAAAGTGCCAAATTTGATATTTAATTTCAGTATCTTCCAGGGATGCGTCACGAAGATTTTGAGAAAATTCGCCCCACCACAAACAACCCTTTATATGGAACATTTTTCGATATGTTTGATTTTCTCAAAAATGGCTCTAACGATTTTGATTAAATTGCCGTATATGAAAGACATTTACCTGACAAATAAAATTTATATCTTGAATTTTCTGGAAATAGCCTCTGAAGACTACTTTATTCTGGATCAATTTTACGGAATTTTGCATAACTACTAAACATTAAGAGATGGACAAAAACTTACCACAAAAAAGGTAGAGTAGGTTAAAACACACAATTTGTGTCGTATGCATTTTTTTCGTGGTGTTGACCGTTTTTGAGATATTCCTTGTTTTTGGTTTCAGCTTTAAAAAAACTTATACTTTTCTCATATAGGAATTTGTCAACGTCTGTCCATACAAACAAAGGAACTTCAGTCAAATAGTAACCAGCTTTTGACTATCACTTTAACCTATGCTACTCCCTTATTTCGCTTCTACTTACAAGGAAGCAAGTAAAAAGACTATTTCTGCTAATTTTTCTGGATTAGCATGAAGTAAAAACAAGCATAAGCTATTTAACAATAATTTGTTGCAGAGATGTAGAGAAAGTCATGTGAATGGAACACATCAGATTTTTATTATTGCTTCCATATCAAAGAGCCACTTGTATGACGTCAGATTTTCAGCAGAAGTTATATGTGTAGTTGATGTTGGCAACATTATTAACGCCATTACGGAACGATTGTTGTGCATAATAAGAAAACAAGAGACAGACTAATGGATTGTCGATTATTTTTGCAGGACGGAAGGTGACGGAACCGCATGGAAGGATCTTGTTTTTCCTAGTTTACCTAGAGAGCGGTACTGCACCGCACAAACAGAATAAATTTACGCGCAAGCTTTTACCGTTGCTAACGTTGCCAAATTAACACCTAAATATCACGGTGGGGTGGGTTCGTTTGTAATTAAAAAAGCAGTGCAATACAAAAAACATCCAACATATTGTGACATCGCTTTTAATGTGCACAAAGAAGAATTAGAATTTAGTCTAAACCTGTGTTTGTGTTTCTCGTTTACAGAGCGTGTATTTGTTAACTAGACGTATATCTAATTGCATTAGATCTAACACACTGACTATTCTATCAGACATTTCTAACGCTTGTGCATGGCGTGTCCGGAAGGTAAATACCGCTTTGGAACAAATATGATGTGTCTTTCATATGAACTTCTCTACAAACTATTATTCCTTTATCTATAACTGGCGCAACAGGTCTGGACATGTGAAAATCCTAATGAGAGCTAGGAAGCGAGTTGTACTTTCAGATAAGCAGTTCACCAGTCGATTCATGCCTCTCACAATCAATGCCAAATATCTGTCACTGATAAACATGTGTTATATTCATATCTATACAAATGGCCTACTATATAAACAATGTGCCTCCAATTCTTCCACACCTGACAGTCCTTCGTCTTCGCTCACGTCATTGTCATCATCAACGTTATCGCTACTTGCTGCACCATTATCCTGCATTAGAATTATTTTTGAATCTCTACAATTCTTTCTAATGATTTTCAATGTTCTCAACATGACGACATATATTTTCCCATTGTGGCCTGCCAATTTCTGATCTTCGTACTTTACAACATTTGCGGAGAGCCATTCAAAACAAGCGAAGAGGAATGCTGACTTCAGGAATTGTGTTGATCCATGACAACGCGTCCACACACTGCTGTCACAACCCATTGGCTCCTTGAACAATTTCAATGGGACATTTTCAATCATCCGCCGTACAGTCCATCCAGCGACTTTCGCCTTTTCCGTGAACTGAAGACGTGGCTAGGACTTTCAAACCAAAAAAGATCTTCAAAACAACGTCAAAGCTCATTTGAAATCATTGGCGGCAGCATTTCTTGAAGCAGGTATTGCAAAGCTTGTACACAGGTACGATAAATGTCTCAATCTTTTCGGTGATTATGTTGAAAAGTAACCATAAGTGTACAACACTTTTAGTGACAAAATAATTGTTTTGTATTTTATTTATAGCCTATCGAAGGTTGAAAACAAAAAACGGCCTAGAATGGAGTATCAAAGACAACAAAGGCTGCTCTTAAAGTTTTGTCAGAAGCTGTATAACTTTACGATCGTAAACGTCCTCTTGGTAAGGAGTAGGCCTAATTATTTTTGCATGGAGCTGTAGGATGCGTCCAGTGGAGGATCTAAAAGCAAGTGAGGATCGATACGCCACCAAGTTTGAAACTTCTAATCCAAGTTACGTACGTTGGTATCCGTGTTCATCAGTTTTATCTGCAGTAAAGCTTCACATTTCACTCGTCTCCTAATTGCTGATGGCAGCCAAACCCATCTCAGATCGAAGGAGCAAGTGTCGCTCCAGGGCTGTCCAAACGCGCTTTATATACCCTTTCTGCTATAATAATACTGAAGTTTTAAAAGTTAATAACATTTTAAATAATTCATTATAAAATAAAGATATTAAAATATTGAGATAAATCATTAATAAAATAAAATAAAAAATCTGATGTGTGGCATTCATATGATTTTCTCTACAAAATAATGTTATAAAATATTTATCTTTTATCCACATTTCACTACTCTACGAGGGTCGTCCAGAAAGTGACAGACGATTTGACAGAACTAAATAATAAGGAAAGTTATCAACACAAAACTTTATTTACGTAGTTACATTACCTTACTACACAGGATGTTTCAAAAATACGGGGCACAATTTCAGGTATGTATTTCCCGCATGAAGACAATCAAAATAGTTCATTATAACATGTGTCCGGAAATGCTTCATTTCCGAGTTATGGCCTTTACAACATTGAAAGTCCCACCTGTAGACAATCAAAATAGTTCATGTCCGGAAATGCTTCATTCTGAGGAAGGTTACATTCAGTGTTCTTTAGGCGTTAAGACTGTGCGACATATATTCAAATCAAGAGCTGGCAGAGATACACTTCATGTACGGTAAGGCGGACGGCAATGCTGCGCTGGCTCGTCGTTTGTACCAGGAGAGGTACCCACAGCGACAATGTCCAGATCGGAAGACATTTGTACGTCTCCATTCCCGTCTGTGCGAGTATGGAACATTCACCTCTCCTGGTTTGGGAAGTGGACGACCAAGATCTACAACTCCAGAAGTGCAGAAGGAGATTCTGGAGGCTGTGGACAGGACTCCTTCTATCAGCACACGACGGTTAGCGTTGCAAGTCAATGTTCCTCATACGACTGTCTGGAGACTGTTGAACGAGTATCAATTATATCCTTATCATTTGCAACGTGTACAGGCCCTGTCACCAGCAGATTACCCTGCACGAGTTAGGTTCTGTCAGTGGTTCTTGCAGCAGTGTGGTGTAAATCCGAACTTTTCTGCCGTCGTATTATTTACAGATGAAGCACAGTTCACAAGAGATGGCATAACAAATTTTTACAATCAGCATGTATGGTCGCATGAAAACCCACGTGCAACTGTTGTATCTCATCACCAGGTGCGGTTCTCCCTCAACATGTGGGCGGGTATCATTGGTGATCAATTAGTTGGACCCCATGTACTCGTAAACAGACTTACGGGGCAGACGTACACAAACTTCCTGGAAAACACCATACCTGACGTTTTCGAAGACACTCCACTGATCAATCATCAACACATTTACTTCTTGCATGATGGCGCTCCTGCACACTTCAGTCTTACGGCTGGATCGAAGGTTTTCTGATCGATGGATAGGTAGAGGTGGCCGAATTGCTTGGCCTCCACGCTCACCTGATCTGAACCCTCTCGATTTCTACTTGTGGGGCCATTTAAAATATTGGTTTATTCGTCTCCGGTGCCGGATTTGGAATCCCTTCGGAATCGAATTGTGGCAAGTTGTGAGGACATACGCAATACTCCTGGAGTTTGGGATCGTGTTCACAGGTCAATGAGACATCGATGTGAGGTCTGTATTCAAGCAGGAGGTGGACATTTTGAACATCTTCTGTAATGACAACAACCTGCGGAAAGAAAAACGTTCCAGTGAATTTCAATGTTGTGAAGGCCATAACTCGGAAATGAAGCATTTCCGGACACATGGGAAATACATACCTGAAATTATGCCCCGTATTTTTGAAACTCTCTGTATATCGCAACGCATTCGTCATTCTGTCAGGATATTTGCTGTCAAGATTTTCAATGCCAATGTTATAATGTTTATTTGAATGCACAAAATGTTCGACCAATCGAATTTGACAGGCAAATAACGCAAGTGTATAGTGATAATGCAATTAACGAGTCTTCAGTGAGGAAATGCGCACAATTTACGAGTAATCAAGGAACAACCGCTTTCTGTCTCTTTGTGTGTCTGTGTGTATCTGTGCCTGTGTGTGTCCGTGTATGTCTGTGTGTGTGTTTGTCTGGGTGTGTGTGTCAGTGTGTGTGTAATTTCATCAAAGTGAAACCAGTATTTCACTTTGGACACCGTATATAAATTTTGGGATGGAAGAGACTTCGCAGTCATGAAGACCTCAAAGTGACATCTTGGCTCAGATCTTTAGCGGTGGAAAAGTATAACATCTACATTGAAAACCCGGTACCACGTGACAATAAACACCTGGATAGCAATGATAATTATTTTGAAAAATAAAGTAAGGTATTATAGTTTTGTAAATAAAATTTTGTGTAGTTAACTTTCGCTATTATTTAGTTAAGCCAAACCTTCTGTCACTTTCTGGATAGGTCTCGTACATAAGCAGAAATGGCCTCATTACTTGCTTTTCTCAAATTTATTAAAAGCTGTTGCTATTTGATTAAACTTCGTTTCTTTGCATGGCCAGAGCTGATAAATTCCAGTATAAGAAATATGTTTAAGTATTTTAAAACTGAAACCAGAACAAGTAATGCCTCGAAAATGGTCAACTCTAAAAAAAAAGTAATATAAATATATATTTCATAAATTGTATGTTTTAACCATATCTGTATTTTTGTTTAGTAACCTTTTGTCTATCTTCGGGTTTACCATATTTGCAAAAATTATCCAGAATGAAGAGATTTTTAGACACTATTCACTAAAAATTTGAGATAGACATTTTATTTCACATGTAAACATGTTTAATATACGTATTTAATTCAATATTACTAGCTATTTGTGAAAATTTTAGAATTTGTTTCCATGTTTGGGGTGGGGAGATTTTTCTCAGAATCTTCGTTATACAGAATTCAGAAGAATTCATTCTAAATGAAGGGATCTTCGGAAACTACTCCCTGAAATTTCAAAATGCACATTTTAATTAACATGTAAACATCTTTAATATACCTACAGTATTTAAATCAAAATCGTTAAAGAAATTTTGGAAAAAATAAAAATTTTCAAAACATTTCCATATTAAGGGTAGTTTGGTGTGTGTGATTTTCTTAAAAATCGTCGCGTCGCATCCTTGGAAGATGTTAAATCTAAATACCAAATTGTGTATGCAAACGGTCTTCCAGTTTTGAGCTGTGCTGTCTACTGACACACCGACTCTTTTCCAAAAACTGTTTTTTTGTTATTTTGTTATTTTGTTATTTGATCCAAAGAAGCATTACCGGTGGGTGCAATATGATACCCTCTTTATACACAATGTACATCGTACGTGTAGAAAAAGTAAAAATCTACTGTGTTCCATTCACATGACTTTCTCTACATCTCTGCAACATATTACATTGCTTCTATTTACTTCATGTTAATCGAGAAAAACATTAGCAGAAATAGTCTTATTACTTGCTTCCTTGTAAGTAGAAGCGAAATAAGGGAGTACCATAGGTTAAAGTTTTTTAAATGTGAAATCAAAAACAAGGAAGCACTCAAAAACAATCAACTCCACGAAAAAATGTATATACCATGATGTTAGTAAGTGTTAGTTCATCTCTTACGGTTTAGCAATTATGCAAAATTCCGTAAAATTCATCTAGAATAAAGTAATCTTTAGATGCTATTCCCAGAAAATTCAAGATATCGATTTTATTTGTCAGGTAAATATATTTAATATACGATATTTTAATCAAAATCGTTAGAGCTATTTTTGAAAATTTCAAAATTTTTGAAAAAAGTTCCATGGAAAGGGTAGTTTGGGGTGGGGTAATTTTTATAAAAAATGTCGTGTCGCATACCTGAGAGATACTAAACTTAAATACCAAGTATGGTATTTTAGCGATTTTTCGTTTTTGAATTATCGGGACTCAGGAATCTGAAATCTCGACATCGAATTTTTCGGTGTAATCCAATACATTTATAGCTACTATTATATACATACGTGCTAGAGAATGTAAAAATAGCGGTAACAGCATGTCTCGATCTTCTACTATAGAATTAAAGCCATGACTGTGCAAACTACGTGAAAAATCCTTTCCATATTCCACAGGAACAACGTCACAGCTGCTACCGGGAATCGAACCCGTCCTCGCCGCTATCACCACCCTAAGAGGATGCCCGTATACAAAGAGAAGGTACTGCTCGGATATTCGAAGCTGCCATCTACCGGTCACATCTAGTAGCAGAGATACTGTAAGGCATTATGAATACGTGTCGAAGTTAACAAATATCCATCGAGTATAAACCAAGAGCAACGATGTTTAGCACTAACGCCTTTGTACAAACTTGACGAGGCTGCCATTTACCCATCACATCTAGTAGGATCAGAATTACAATTGCCTAGCTCTAAGGCCTTAGTGAACACGAATCATGCTGTCATCTGCCGGTCACGTCTAGTTTCAGAGTTGCAGTTGCCTAGTTCTAAGGCCTTTGTGAACACTAATCATACTGCCATCTGCCGGTCACGTCTAGTATCAGAGTTACAGTTGCCTAGCTCTAAGGCCTCTTGAACACGTGTCGTGCTGGTATCTGCTGGTCACGTCTAGTATCAGACTGCAGTTGCCTAGCTCTTAGACCTTTGTGAACACGAATCGAGCTGTCATCTTTCGGTCACGTCTAGGATCAGAATTACAGTTGCCTAGCTCTAAGGCCTTTGTGAACACGAAAATCACAAACATCAGTCGGTACGTCTAGTATCAGAGTTGCAGTTGCCTAGCTCTAAGGCCTCTGTGAACACGTATCGTGCTGCCATCTGCCGGTCACATCTAGTATCAGATTTGCAGTTGCCTAGCTCTATGGCCTATGAGAATAAGTATCGTGCTGCCATCTGCCGACCAAGTCTAGTATCAGATTTGCAATTCTCTAGCTCTAAGGCCTTTTTTTATCACGAATCGTGCTGCTATCTGCCGGCCACATCTAGCATCAGAGTTGCAGTTGCCTAGCTCTAAGGTCTCTGTGAACACGTATCGTGCTGCCATCTGCCGGTCACGTCTAGCATCACAGTTGCAGTTGCCTACTCTAAGGCTTTTACGAGCATATCTGCTGCACACGTTTAGATTCATGGGTTCTCAAAAAGGGACTTTTTGATCAAATCTGGAGCTTGAGATTTTGGCTGGAATACGATAATTCCTGCAATGCGTGGGTGGAAAGACAGAACCACTTTTAACTTTGTATAATATGCCATTTTACGACATTTCTAACTTCAATGCCATAAAACACACAAGAGAGGTAAAAGTTGTTATATATATATTTCATCGCGGACTGCGATATCGTCGATATTTTCAATAAAATATGAGCGCGCGCTTAAAAAGGAACTTCCCTAGTTAAACTAACCACGGCAATTCATATAGGAACTAAGCATATAAATCAATAACTTATGCTTCCATGTAATAATCAAACTTCGCTTAATTGTTTTAATTCATTCATTTGATTTAATTACTGGAAATGAAACAGTTTTCCTGAGCGCTAGAAAATCAAACTCCTCTTTTATATTACTGGTGAAATCTCCAACTCTCAAACAAAAGAAAACATCTGAAGTGTTCCATTCACATAACGGTTCTACGTATATACTAACAGTTCCTTAAAAAGATTATTATCTACATCATGCTAATCGAGATAAACATTAGCAGAATTAGTCTTATTAGGTACTTGCTTCCTTGTAAGCAGAGGAGAAATAAGGAAATGCACTAGGCTAAAGTGATGCCCAAATCGTTTAAAAACTGGTTGCTATGCGAAACAATTGAGATTCGATTCGCTTCGTATGGTCCCATTTTAGGAAAGGTAGTTTAAAATAGTAACCAATATAGAGCGATATATCGAAAACGGTCAAATCTACAAGAAACTGGTATGCTGCATAAGTTAAGTATTAAGGTTTCTTCTACTACGTTTTACCAGTTATGCCATTTAGAATAAATGGCTCTTCAGAGGCTATTCTCAGGAAACTCAAAATATACATTTTATTCGAGATGTAAATATGTTTAATGTACGACATTTTAGTCAACATCTTCCTGTCACATTATTGAAAGTTAATACTTCAATACCAAGTTTGATATGTAATGGTCTTTTCGTTTTTGAGTTATGCTGCCCACAGACACACACGGGCCTTTTTCTATAAAGATTTTTTCCGAAATTAGGGGGCCTCAAAACATATATTTTGGGTATAATCTCGTCATCGAATTTTTGGATCACATACATTACGAAAAAAATGCATACGCCATAATTTATGTATTTCATCAAGATCAACATTTTTTGTATAGTAGGTTTTCGTCTATCTCTTACGGTTTACTAGCTATGCCAAATTAAGCAAGATTCATCCGAATAAACAGATCTTTAGAGGCTATTCAGAGAAAATTCAAGATATACATTTTATTTCTGATAGAAATGGCTTTAATAAGTGATATTTTAAACAAAAGCGTTAGTCATTTTTAAGAAACACAAAATTTTCGAAAAGTTTTCCATGTAAAGGGTAGTTAGAGGTGGGGGGATTTTCTTGAAAATGATCACGTCGTATCCTTGGAAGATACTAAACTTAAATAAAAAGTTTCGTATTTCACCATATTTTCGTTTTTGAGCTATGCTGTCCACAGACACATATTCGCACGGGCCTGTTTCTGAAAATGCTTTTTCTTTAATTCAGGGGGTCTCAAAACATATATTTCCGGTGAAATCTCGATATCAAATTTTTGGGTGCAATACAATACCTTCTCTATATACTATGTACATAATACGTGTAGAGAAAGTAAAAATGTATGCAAGATAAGTGGTATGTTTTAGCAAGCTCTATATTTTGATGTGGTAAGTTTTCCCATCTCTTGTGGTTTATCAGCTATACAAAATGCATCCAGAATGAAGAGGTTTTAAGAGACTATTCCTAGAAAATGTAACATATACATTTCGTTTTTTATGAAAATATCTCAAGCATTTAAATTATTAATACAAACTATAATCGTTAGAGCCATTTTTGAGAAAATTTAAATTTTAGAATAATGTTCCTTGTAAAGGGAAGTGGGGGTGGGGAGATTTTCTTGAAAACCTTCCAGTCGCACCTTTGAAAGATACATAACTTAAATACTAAGTTTATTATTTTATTAAATTTTAGTTTTTGAGATATGCAGCTGCCCACAGACACACACATGGGCATGTTTCTAAAAATGTGTTGTTTTTTTTTATGGCTATAATGGGTTTCAAAGCATAAACAGATAAAATTAATTTCAGAATACACTTTTAGATTTCCAAGAAAATCTCTCCACCCCAATTCCTTTACGTTGAACATTTTTTGAAACTTTAGACTTTCTCAGAAATGACTCCAACGATTTTGATTAAAATGCCATAAGTTTAAGAAGTTCGCATGGCAAACAAAATGTATATCTTGAATTTTGGGGATATAGCTCCTTAAGATGGCTTCATTCTGAGTGAATTGTGTCTAACTTGTAAACCGTGAGACGTAAACATAGCTTACTACACAAAACTTAAATCTCGTAAAAAACACACAACTTATGTCCTATATACCGGGGTCGGCTGATAAGAATTTAATTTTTTTTTGCTTTATTTATCAACATAATCTCCAGAAATGCTAGTACATCTGTCATATCGGTGTTATAATTTAATTAAACCATCTCTGTAGTGCGATTTATCACGGTCCTCAAAATAGCCGTTTACCGCATCAATGACCTCCTCGTTGCTGTGAAATCTTGTCTTCCAAGAAACTTCTTTTGAGGTTTGGGAACAGGTGGTAGTCACTGGGTGCTAGATCTGGCGGGTAGGGTGGATGTTCAAGCAATTCCAACTTTAATTCGCACATTTTCCCCTTTGCAATGACTGAACGATGGACCGGAGTATTGTCGTGATGAAACAAGAACTTTTCAGGTTTGGGAACAGGTGGTAGTCACTGGGTGCTAGATCTGGCGAGTAGGGTGGATGTTCAAGCAATTCCAACTTTAATTCGCACATTTTACCATTGTAATGACTGAGCATTGTCGTGATGAAACAAGATTTTTTTTTTTTTTGTTGCCAAATGAGGTCTTTAAGTTTTCACCTCATCACTGAAACGTTACAGTAAGCTTGCGTAGTATACACCAGTGATACTTTTACTCTTTTCCAAGTACATCTCAGGAAAAAACCCATAAACTTGTTAGCTGAAAAAATTGACTTTGCCTATTTTCGAGTTGGTTCACCTGGCACAATCCACTGTGTTGTGACTGTGATTTATTGTCTGGACTGTAGTGGTGTATCCAAGTTTTATCCATGGTAATAAGTCGTCTCAAAAATTTACTGGGATTTTTACGGTAGAGCTCCACATACTTTGCAACTTTTGATCAACAAACGCGGCACCCATCTTGCACAGACCTTGTGAAAGCCCTAAACATTACTTAAATATTACCTGCACGTTCTTTCGATATGTTTACAGCCTCTGCTATCTCAAACAACTTTAATCTGCGGTCTTCCAGTACTAAACGATGACTTTTTTCAATGATCTCTGGAGTTGCCACTTCTACAGGGCGTCCAGAGCGAGGCTCATCACTAGTGCTCGTACGTCCCATTTTAAACTCTACAATCCACCTTTTAATCATTGAATATGAAGGGGCAGAGTCTTTCAATGTACTGTTTATTTACTTCTTGATTTCTTTAGGCGTTAAGCCTTTCAAATGGAAATATTTAAACACTGCTCGTTTTACCAAATCCTCCATTTTCGTGAAAACTCTAAAGTTGTCTTGTTTAAAATGCTGTCATTGGAAAACTAAACAAGCTATTGACCTGTAACTATGGATACAAGCTAGTCTAGAGTTAAACTATACGATGCTACCGTCTAACTGGCCTAGTGGCGCCATGTCTGTGTGAGGCCCGGGACTTATCAGCCGACCCTTGTATTACGTTTCCTAGCTCGTATGTATGTACAATATACATAGTGGATAGAGCAAAATATTACATTACGCAACATTTTCGATTCCGAGATTTCTCCGCAAAAATACATTCTGAAGTAAGTTGAGTCCGAAAAAGCCTTTTAGTAAAATGCCAGTGTGTGTGTGTGTGTGTGTGGGCACAGCATACCTCAAAAACGGAAACACCGTTACATACCAAATGCGGTATTTATGTTAAGCATCTTCCAGCGATGCGACACGAAGGTTTTTCAACAGCCCCTCCCCTCCCAAACTACAGCTTTTGTTTAGATAATTTTGTTTTTCTTAAAAATGGTTCTAAAGACTTTTATTAAAACGCGTATATTAAAATACTACATCAAAAATAAAATATATATTTTGAATTCTGCGAATAGTCTCTTTATTCTGTATGAGTTTTGCAGAATTTCGCATAACGGTTAAACCGTAACAGATAGACCAAAACTTACTAAACAAAAAATGTAGAACACAATTGATGTCATATACACTTTTTTTCTGGAGTTAAGCGTTTTCGAGGCACTCCCTGTTGTTGGTTTCAATTTTAAACTAAGATGACCATGTAAACAGAAGTGAATCACAATTGTTTCACATAGTGACTATAACTTTAGCCTAGTGTATTCCCTTCTACTTACAAGGACGCTAGTAATAAGACAATTTCTGCTAATCGATTGATATGATGAACTATCTGTGTGATAAAGGAATGCTGGTGTAGCATGGCACGGTCAGAGTAGAGTGACCATCAAAACATCAGCACAGCGTACGTAAACTAAACGGCCCACGACAGGTTAAACTTGCTGTTTTCTATATCAGTAGTGAGCGCACGACTAGACCGGCGGAGTTTGATCCAAACCGGTCCACTGTAACAAACTCAAACGGCACGCACCGGGAATGACGACGCAATACCGCTTATCTGTGTTTATGCAAGCATCCACTCGTGGCCGTTGGATAACTGCTAAACCGTAAAAGATGTACAAAAACTTAGCACACAAAAAATGTAAAGCAAGTTAAAACTCACAATTTATGTTATATACATTATTTTTCGTGGAGTTGATCGTTTTTTAGATATTCCTTGTTATTGGTTTCAGCTTTGAAAAACGTATAATTCTCTCATACAGGAATGTGTCAACTCCTGTCCGTACAAACAAAGGAACTTCAATCACATAGCAACCAGCTTTTGACTATCACTTTAACCTATGGTATTCCCATATTTCGGTTCTACTTACAAGGAAGCAAGTAATAAAACTACTTCTGCTAATGGTTCTCGATTAGGTGAAGAAAGAAGCATAAGCCTTTTAACAATAATTTGTAGCAGAGATGTAGAGAAAGTCATGTGAATGGATCACGTGAGATATTGTTCTGTTTATAATGTAGGTAGCTATAGCAAAGACTGTATATTGGAATGTAGAAGCCATTACGTGGGCAGCAATCTTTAACGTAGGAGTACATTGTGGGTGGATGTGGGCTTTTTTTGCCCTGGAACCAAAGACACGGTGTTTGTTGTTGTGGTGCACGTGACCTGCCTTACTGACAGGAACAAGAGCGGCGTCTCCAGGATATTAATCAAACAGATGACAGCAGCAAGTCCTGCCAATACCCTCTGCTTCCGCCTACGCTTGTATTCCATATTCTCTTACTGGAATAATGACCATCATCTCCCTATTTCACTAAAAGGCAATACTTTTAAAAATCTCATGTGTTATGCTCACATGACTTTCTCTTCATCTCGATTACAAATTCTTGTTGAAAACCTACTTCAAGCTAATTGCCAGAAACGGTCTTATTAATGCAACAAATCCTTACAAAAAGAGCAAAACAAATTATTTTTTGCATGATTTATTTATTACATAGTGCATATGGAGAAGGTATTGCACTCCTCCAAAAAATTCAATACTGAGATTTCACCGGTAATATATGTTTTAGGGTCCCCTGTATCCAAAAAAAGGTATTTTTAGAAAAAGGTCCGTGTGTGTGTCCGTGTGTCTGTGAACACGTTAACCCAAAAAACGAAAACTCGGTAAAATACCAAACTTGGTATTTAAGTTTAGTATCTTCCAGGGATGCCACACGAAGATTTTGAGAAAAATCCCCCATCCCAAACTATTCTGTACCTGGAACTTTTTTCGAAAATTTTGATTTTCTAAAAAATGGCTCTAACGATTTTGATTAAAAAATCGTATATTAAAGATATTTACACGACAAATAAAATATATATCTTGAATTTTCTGGGAATAGCCTCTGAAGACTACTTTATTCTGGATACATTTTACGGAATTTTGCATAAATGCAAAGTCGTAAGAGATGGACAAAAACTTACAACCCAAAAAATGTAGAGCACCTTAAAACACACAATTTATGATATATTCTTTTTTTCATGGAGTTGATCGTTTTTTAGTTACTCCTTGTTTTTTGGTTTCAGCTTTAAAAACATACCTTTCTCATACAGGAATTTAATATTTCAGGTCCATACAAACAAAGGAACTTCAGTCATACAGCAACCAGCTTTTGACCTTCACTTTAACCTATGGTACTCCCTTATTTCGCTTCTACTTACAAGGAAGCAAGTAATAGGCTATTTCGGCTGATTTCTTCTCGATTAGCAGGAAGTAAATAGAACATACACTTAACAACACTTTGTTGCAGAGATGTAGAAAAAGTCATGTGAATGGAACACAATCTACTTTTAGCTGGATACGCTTTTACCAGCGTTTCTCCAAATGTTTTTAACCTCCCAAAATAGGATCTCGGATGGTCCTCAAAATAGGCATTGCTAGACGTGAAAGGTTTTCCACTTTTTCAAGTTTGGATATAAAAAAACTGATGTGTCGCATTCATATGACTTTCTCTACATCTCTGCAACAAATTATTCTTAAAAACGTCATTTTTCTATTTACTTCATGCTAAACCAGAAAAAATTAGCTGAAATAGTCTTATTACTTGCTTCCTTGTAAGTGGAAGCGAAATAAGGGAGTACCATAGGTTAAAGTGATAGTCAAAAGCTGGTGGCTATGTGACTGAAGTTCCTTTGTTTGTATGGACACGAGTTGAGAAATTACTGTATGAGAAAAGTATACGTTTTTCAAAGCTGAAACCAATAATAAGGAATATCTAAAACACGATCAATTCCACCAAAAAAATGTAGACAACATAAATGTGCGTTTTGAAGTGCTGTACAGTTTTTGTGCGGTGAGTTTTTGCGCTTCGCTTACGGTTTGCCAGTTATGTACAATTCCGTAAAATTCATCAAGAATATAGTAGTCCAAAGAGGCTATTCCCAGAAAATTCAAGATATATATTTTATATGTCAGTTAAACATATTTAATATATGATATTTTAATCATCATCGTTAGACCATTTTTTAAATAATCCAAATTTTCGAAAAAAAGTTCCATGTAAAGCGTACTTTGGAGTGGGGAGATTTTTCTCAAAATCCCAGGAAGATACTAAACTTTAATACCAAGTTTGGTATTTTATCGACTTTTCGTTTTTGAGTTATCGTGTTCACAGACAAATGGATTCACACACACACACACGCACACACATAGATGTAAAAAATCTGATGAGTTCCACTCACATTACTTTCTCTACATCTATGCAACAAATTTTACTTAAAAAGCTTATGCTTCTATTTACTTCATGCTAATCGAGAAACAGCATAAATAGTCTTATTATTTTATTCCTTGTAAGTAGAAGCGAAATGAGAGAGTACCATAGGTTAAAGTGATAGCCAAAAGCTGGGTGCTATGTAACTGAAGTTCCTTTGTTTGTATGCACAGGAGCTGACAAATTCCTGTATGAAAAAAGTATGTTTTTCAAAGCAGAAACGAAAAACCAACAACATCTTAAAAATGATCAACTCCACGAAAAAAATGTATATGACAAATTGTGTGTTTTATTGCGAGCTACATTTTTTGTATGGTTAGCTTTTGTCCATGTCTTACGGTTTAGCAGTTATGCACACTTCCGTAAAATTCAACCAGAATAAAGTAGTCTTTAGAGGTTATTCCCAGAAAATTCAAGATATACATTTTATTTGTCAGGTAAATATCTTTAATATACGATATTTTAATGAAAATCGTTAGAGCAAGTTTTAAGAAAATCAAAATTTTCGAAATTTTTTCCATGTAAAGGGTAGTTTGGGGTAGGGGGATTTTCTTGAAAATCTTGTCGCATCCTTGGAAGATACGAAACTTAAATACCAAGTTTGGGCTTTAACGGTTCTTTCGTTTTTGCGCTATGCTGCCCACAGACACACACACACACATGGACATTTTTCTGAAAATGCTTTTTTTGGATTCAGGTAGTCTCAAAACATGTATTTCCGGTGAAATCTCGGTATGGACTTTTTGAGTACAATACAATACCTTCTCTATACATTATGTACAGAGAAAGTAAGAATACTATTTTGTATAGTTTGTTTGCAGCAGAAAGGGGTGGGAATGGAACACATGAGATTTGTTCAGCTCTTTGTGAGAAGACAGATATATGACTGAGGGAACACTCATGTTTCGAGGACTGTTCCCAGCACACTTGAACACAGACAGAGTGCTAATACCTGCTGTGTGTTGTCATAGTAGCATGCAGTTTATGGACTAAACGTCGAGTGGCGCTAGTATCGACGTGCCTTTTCATCAAACCTGACCACTAATAGATCATAAACAAAGTTTCACACTTTTAGAGGGATACATATGGTATATCTGTAAGGGACAATCGGAACGAATTTTTAAATTTTCACACATTTATACAGCTTTTTACTTTCGCTATACATACTATGTACATAGTGTATTGAGAAAATATTGCATTCCATCCAAAATTCTACACCAGGATTTCACTGGAAATACACGTTTTGGGTCCCCCTGAGACCAAAAAAAAAATTTTGGAAAAAGTTCCGTGTGTGAATGCGTGTGTGTCTTTCTGTGGACAGTATAGCTCAAAAACGAAGACCGTTGAATACCAAACTTGGTATTTAAGTTTGGTATATTTCCAGGATGTGACACAAAGATTTTCAAGAAAATCCCCCACCTCCCACGGCCCTTTACATGGAAGTTTTTTCGTAAGTTTTGATTTTCTCAAAAATGGCTCTAGCGATTTTAATTAAAATATCGTATATTTAAGATATTAACCTGAAAAATAAAATGTATATCTTGAATTTTGTAGGAATAGCCTCTGAAGACTACTATATTCTGGATGGATTTTGCGGAATTTTGCATAACTGCTAAACCTTAAGAGATAGACAAAAACTTAACACATAAAAAATGTAAAGCACATTAAAACACACAATTTATGTTATATACATTTTTTTTTTCGTGGAGTTAATCGTTTTTGAGACATCCCTTGTTTTCGGCTTCAACCTTGAAAAACTTATTCTTTTTTCATACGGGAATTTGTCAACTCGTGTCCATACAAAGGAACTTCAGTCACATAGCAACCAGTTTTTCACTATCACTTTAACCTATGGTACTCCTTTATTTCACTTTTACTTACAAGGAAGCAAGTAATAAGACTATTTCTACTAATTTGTTCTCGATTAGCATGAAGTAAATAGAAGCATAAGCTTTTTAACAATAATTTGTTGCAGAGATGTAGAGAAGGTCATGTGAATGGAACACATCAGTTTTTTACATTATCTAGTTAGTACATGGTATATAAGTAGAGAAGGTATTATATTCCACACAAAATGAATATCACGAGCAGAACCTTCCCGATATGAGGAATAGTTAAAAGCGACTTTAAATATATACAATGAAAAAAAGTATGTTGCATTCACATGACTTTCTCTGCACTCCTGTATTAAATTATTATTAAAAGCATATTTTTCTGCCGTTGGTTTACATATTTTACACACAAGCCGTGTGTAGGGCAGGAGATGGTTAGGTAGAGTCAGACTGAAAAATTCAAAGCCGGTTGCTCTACCATTGAGCTAACATGGCAACATTCCGGTATAACATTGAATTTCTCAATTGACTCGTTTATTTCCCGGTAAAGCACAAGGTGATCTCTAACTATTTTGAGATGAAAACCCCAATGGCGACTTACAATGTTTTAAGTACTTTAAGTCCCAGGATTCATAGTATAGCCATCTATTATGGTCAATTGGTAATGGTTTAATGTTTTTTTACACAAACCATATGAACACAGGAGTTGGTTTTTACTCTGACTCTCCTACCCTTATTTTTCTGTCTTCTTTATGATATAAGTTTGCGGAAATAGTCTTAACTACTTGCTTGCTTGTAAGTGGAAGAAGAATAAGGCAATACACTAGGCTAAAGTGATAGTCAAATCTTTGAAAAACTGGTTGCCATGTGGTTCATATCAATTTCTATGCAGAGCCAGAAGTTTACAATTTTCCGTGTGAGAAAAGTAAGTATTTTAGGTCTGAAACAAATAAGGAATGTCTCAGAAATGGTCAACTCGACGTAAAAAGCGTTTATGACATTAACTGTGTGTTTTAACGTGATCTACGTTTTTTGTTTAGTAAGTTTTTTCCTCTCTCTTACTGTTTGCTAGTTACGCAAAATTCATTCAGAATAAAAAGGCCTTCAGAGGCTATTTCGAGAAAATTCAAGATACATATTTTATTTGCTTTATAGATAGCTTTAATATACGGTATTTTAATTCAAATCGTTAGAACCACTTTTCAGAAAATCAAAATTTTCGAAAAAACTTCCATGTAAAGGATAGTTTGGGGTGGGGATAACTTTTCTCAAAATCTTCATGTCGCATCCCTGGAAGATACTAAATTAAATACCAAGTTTGGTATTTTACCGACTTCTTGTTTTGAGTTATCGTGTTCACAGACACAAGCACACACGGAATATTTTCTACAAATGCCTTTTTTAGATACAGGGGACCCTAAAAAATGTATTTCCGGTACATCTCGGTATCGAATTTTTGGGTGGAATACAATAGCCCCTATATACACTATGTACATAATACGTGTCCCTTTTCGCCTCCCCTTAATATAATAAATTGATACAGAGATGTAGAGAAAGTCATGTGAATGGAGTTATCAAAATTTTTTCTCGGCAATTAATTTTCCGAAGGGTTTGCAAGAACTGCTATTACTGATGAAAATATTTTTTACTTTCTCTACACGTACTTTACATAGTGTATAGAGAAGCTATTGCACTCCTCCCAAAAATTAGATACCGAGATTTCATCGGAAATACCACGCTTTATGATCCCGTGTACCGAAAAAAAAGCATTTTCAGAAAAAGGTCCGAGTGTCTGTGAACACAATAACTCAAAAGCGAAAAATCGGTAAAATTCCAAACTTGGTATTTAAGTTTAGCGTCTTCCAGGGATGCCACACGAAGATAGTGAGAAAAATTCACCCAAACTAATCTTTACACGGAATTATTTTCGAAAAATTGTCTTTTAATTGATACTGAACTTAAGTACGAAGTTTGGTATTTAACGGACCTTTCTTTCTTGAGATATGTTGCTCACACACACACAGTCATGTTTTCTAAAAATGGCTTTTTCGATTCAGGGCTTCCAAAAATTTGTATTTCTGGTGAAATTTCGATATCCAGTTTTTGGGTGCATTACAATATCTTCTCTATACACTATGTACACATTACGTGTAGAGAAAATAATACAGACCTTTTCCTTTCTCTAGCCCGTATATACAATGTGCATTGTTGATAGAGAAGGAATTGTATTGCACCCAAAATTTAGAGATTTTTACCGGTAATATATTCTTAAGGTTCTCTGAGTCCGAAAAAGCATTCCTAGAAAAAGGTCTGAGCGCGCGCGCGTGTGTACTAACGCTTATCTCGATTAGCATAAAGTACACACAAGAATAACCTTTTCAACAATACTTTTTTACAGAGATGTAGCTAACTATTCTTGTAGAATCAAATATTCTTAAGAAAACATTATTGTTTTAAGTACATAGTATTTCCTTGTAAGTAGAAGAGAAATAACGGAATACGCTAGGCTTAAGTGGTAATAAAATGTTTTTTAAAAACTGGTTGTTATGTGAAACAAATGACATTCGAGATTCTCTTTGCATTGCCTATATGTATATATATATATATATATATATATATATATATATATATATATATATATCAAATGCTGTAAGAACTGCGTTTATTGCCTCAGAATGTAGTTACAAATAAAGTCTTTACAATACTGCTGAAAATAGTTAATTTAATGTTAGACATTTTACATTTTACAGCTGCACGCCGTCCACGGGTAGCGCACCACTGCGCACTAACTCTCCAGTCCCTCAATACTCAGTACAATTCACAGCAAGTCGTGAGAAGTCGTGATTTTCTTATGGACAGTATAGCTCAAAACCATTAAATATCTACCAAACTTGATATTTAAGTTTGGTAACTTCCAAGGATGCGACATAAAGATTTTCAAGAAAAGATCCCCAGCCCCAACTACCCTTTAGATAGAAATTTTGATTTTCTCAAAAATGGCTCTAACAATTTTGATTAAAATATTGTATATTAAAGGTAATTACCTCACAAATAAAATGTATATCTTGAATTTTCTGGGAATAAACTCTGAACACTATTTTATTCTGAATGAATGTCGCCCTCCATGCTGTACTGGTTACCATGCTAACTTGATATACCCAAGGTTGTGAGTTCAAACCTGGCGGAGGACGATGGATTATTTCGGGCGTAAAATTCCTTCGGAAGGGAAGTAAAGCCGATGGTCCCGTGTGATAAAAGAATGTCAAGCCTGATAGAGCGGCCTCTGAACAAAATTAAGCGGTCTTTCACGCCCAGTATAGAATGGGACGCTGAGAACCTCAGCAGTTAGAGAGGGTCCATAGATAGATAACATGCCATTTCATTTCATTTCTGGATGAAATTTACGAGATTTTGGAAAACTGGTAAACCGTAAGAGATAGATAAAAACTTACTTAACAGAAACTGTAGAGCTCGTTAAAACACAGAATCTATGTCATATTCATTTTTTTTTGTAATAGTTTTTTGTTAGATATTCCTTGTTATTGGTTACAGCTTTAAAAACGTATAATTTTCTCGTACAGGAATTTGTCAACTCCTGTCCATACAAACAAAGGAATATCAGTCTCATAGCAACCAGCTTTTGACTGTCACTTTAACCTATGGTACTCCCTTATTTCGCTTCTACTTACAAGGAAGCAAGTAATAAGACTATTTCTGCTAATTTTTCTCAATTAGCATGAAGTAAATAGAAGCATAATCTTTTTAACAATAATTTTTTGCACAGATGTAGAATGGAAGACATTTAAGAGCCGTGTGAAACAAAGTTGGCGACATTTATAATTGAGGAACGATAATTGTAGAAGTTGGTACGACTGCGGGATAATCCGTGTTGTTACCCGGAGCTGAAATGCGTCATGGCATTCTGAGTATACAGGACACCTAACACTATGTGAGGATTAATGAGCTTCACTCTACAAAGCCATCTATAACTTTCCACAACAGCTGCTACACCACCCCAGTTTTAACAAAAAAAAAAAAAAACTTTCAGTTTATGCTTTTTTTTATCTATATATGCGATTTCCGTTATCATCAAAGGAGTTAACATACCCATAACGGTGATACAGAAGTGATTTTTAATACTTTTGGTAACAAATATCAATTTTTGGTACACAAAACTCTCCATACTTAAAAATCTGATGTGTTCCATTTACATGACTTTTAAAAAGCTGAAACCAAAAACAAAACTAGTAATATCTCAAAAACGATCAACTCCAAGACAAAAATGTATATGATATAAATTGTGTATTTTAATGTGCTCTACATTTTTTGTGCAGTAAGTTTTAGTCCATCTATTACGGCTGAGCAGTTATGCAATATTACGTAAAATTCAATCATAATAAAGTAATCTTCAGAGGTTAATCGTAGAAAATTCAAGATATACATTTGTCACGTACATATCCATAATATACGATATGTTTATCAAAATCGTTAGAGCTATTTTTGAGAAAATCAAAATTTTCGAAAAAAGTTTCATTTAAAGTGTAGTTTCGGGTGGGGGGAATTTTCTCATAATCTTCGTGTCGCATCTTTGGAAGATACTAAACATAGCCAAGTTTGGTATTTTGCGGACTTTTCGTTTTACAGTTATCGTGTTCACAGACACACATACACACACGGGCCTTTTTCTGAAAATAGTTTTTTTGGATACAGGGTACCCAAAAACATATATTTCCCGTGAAATCTCGGTATCGAATTTTTTGAGTGTAGTGCAATACCTTCTCTATACACTATGTACATAATACGTATAGAGAAAGTAAAAATGCTTTGTTTTGGATTCAGGAGGTCTCAAAACATGTATTTCCGGTGAAATCTCGGTATCGAATTTTTGGGTGGAATGCAATACCTTTCTTTACACTATGTACATAGTACGTGTAGAGAAAGTAAAAAGGAGTGAAAATGGTCATTATTTGTATTTCTTATGTCTGAGATGAGTGCAATAACCTCAAATAAAATAACGTTTGTTTCCATTTCATATATTAGTTATTAAAAGCTGAAATTAAATGACCGCTATTTCTATTGTTGCTATTGATATTCGTACATTGGGTGTAGACGCGGTCGGCATATCAGGAGGCAGTGTGTAAATAAAGATGGTGGTCATGTAACATTTGAGAACTAATGTAAGTATTACAATGATAAAATCTCTCTTCCTTTGTTATATTATAATAGTCTATTGTCTTATCAAATGCAAATTGTCTTATCTTTTAGGACAATTCGCTTCGGTCTTGAATTATCGACAAGATGAAAAATTGGAGGTATTATGATAAAAGAATAGTCTTTTATAAGAATAGATTGTTGTAGAACAGATAGAGAAAAATATATGAATGTAAGACATCATATTTTGTAAGTTATATCATTCATAGGTATATTTCAGTTTATATTTTTACTTTCTCTACACGTACTATGCACATAGTGCATAGAGAAGGTATTGTATTCCACCCAAAAATTCGATACCGAGATTTCACCAGAAATATATATTTTGGATACTCCTAAATCCAAAAAAAAAAAGCATTTTTGGATAAAGGTCTATGAGTGTGTGTATGTATGTGTGTGTCTGTAGGCAGCATAGCTCAAAAACGAAAATACCGTTAAATACCAAACTTGGAACCTATTTAAGTTTGGTATCTTCTAAGGATGCGACACGAAGATTTTAAAGAAAATCCCCACACCCCAAACTAACCTTTATATGGAAAAAGTTTTGAAAATTTTGATTTTTTCAAAAATGGCTCTAAAGATTTTGAATAAAATATTGATTATTTCAGATATTTACATGTCAAATAAAATCTACATCTTGAATCTTCAGGTAATAGCCTCTAAAGGCTACTTTATTCTGGATGAGCTTTATGAATTTAGCATAACAGGCAAACCGTAAGAGATAGCCAAAAATGTGCGTAACAGAAAATGTAGATCACGTTAAAACATATCATTTTTGTTATATACATTTTTTCGTAGATTGGATATTTTTGAGATATTCTTTGTTATCGGTTTCAGCTTTAAAAAACTTTAGATTTTTGTCATATTGGAATTTATCAACTCCTATCCATACAAACAGAGGAACTTCAGTCACATAGCAACCAACAATTTTAACCCATGGTACTCCCCTTTTTCACTTTTACTTGCATGGAAGCAAGTAATAAGACTACTTCTGCTTTTTAACAATACCTTGTTGTAGAGGTGTAGAGAAAGTCATGTGAATGGAACACATCAGGTTTTTAAACAGTTTTTATTCAGGCTTTATCAGAACGTGTAGGTATTATGTGAAATAGAATTTTGCATTTAGATGGATTACTTTCACTACTTGGTATGGAAGTAGAGGAGAAAGTAAAAATGGAGTAGTTAGGGTGGTGGTGTTTCTAATCTGAATATAGATTAAAGAATGCGCGAGTGTGTGTATATCTCTGACTGCCGGAGAGGGAGAAAGGCGTTTAAGCAAAACTCAAACACAGCTGACGTTTAAGTGGTTTTGAAAGCTCACAAAAGGGAGAGAGAGGAATGGACTAAGGGCACTGTACTGCCGGAGAACAAGCTCCTCACAGGGCAAAAGTTTTTATTTAGAAAACACTCGTCATGGCCAACTCTGCTGCACTTGGAGCATTCTTTAATTGCCAAATTATAGGGACTTCATGACAATAGGCGCTGGGTCCTTGAACCCACTGCTCCGTTCATGTTATTGCATTTAGTTTTATCTCTCTCTCTTTCCCTCTCTATCAGATCTTAATAAGCGGTTTCCTCTATGGCCTGCATTCCAGAGGTCACGGGATCGCTTCCTATAGCCGGCCTACTTGAAAAATGAGATTTTAAGGACTTTTCCCGGCTAACTTTCATCCCCAGAAGTTCTTGTCCCTCCTTTTCGTTCCATCGTTATTTCACCCCGTTGGTTTCTTTCAGAGACTGCTAATAGTTATTTCAAAATGTATAACCAATAAAGAAGTAATTTTCTTCATCGTAATGATATTAACTTTTTTTTTTAGTTTAACGTTTTGGTCGTATAGGACGATGACCGGCATTGGTGAAATGATGCTCAAATGATATCGGGGTCCGTGGAGCTTAAAGCTACACGACATTCGTCTTCTCACGACAAGGGAAACCCCCGATAAAACCTTATCCGGGTAACTCACCCTAAGCGAGATTCAAACTCACGACCTTTAGAATGTAAGGAAAACTCGCTACCACTACACTACCCAGGCGGGCATCAATTTTTTATCATAAAAAAGAGCTCCAAGTTGTAGCTCGAGTTGTGTTTAATAAGACTATTTCCTGAATAAAATAACAATGATAAGCCTACTATATGGATAACACGAACAATAATATTCCATTGGTCTTGATAACGTAGATTTGCAACTTGATCTCCATATCATAAATTTCAGATCTCTTTGTATTGCTATATTCTATTATTTTGGCTTAGTAAAGCATGATTGCAATTAAAATGTCTATTGGAACTTCCGCCATTATGTACGGGAATATCACTGCATATCCAGAGAGAAAATAATTGCACGTGTGTGTAATAAAATCGATTAAAATACAGCGATAATGAGTTCCGATTGGTTGTAATTTACAGGCGAATGTATTGGATTGGCCACTTCCAACGATCACGTGTCATGAACGAAATAACCTAAAAAATCAGATGAGTTCCATTCACATGACTTTCTCTACATCTCTGTAACAAAGTATTGTTAAAAAGCGTATGCTTCTATTTACTTCATGCTAATCGAGAAAAAATTAGCAGAAAGTCTTATTACTTGCTTCCATGTAAGTAGAAGCGAAATAAGGGAGTACCATAGGTTAAAGTGATAGTCAAAAGCTGGTTGCTATGTGATTTAAGTTTCTTTGTTTGTATGGACAGGAATTGACAAATTCCTGTATGAGAAAAGTAAAAGTTTTTAAAGCTGAAACCAGAAAGAATGAATATCTCAAAAATGATCAACTCCATTAAAAAAAGTCTATAATATAAATTGAGTGTTTTAATGTGCTCTAAATTTCTTGTGTGGTAAGTTTTTGTCCATCTCTTACGGTTTAGCAGTTATGCAAAATTTCGTAGACATCACCCGAATAAATTAGTTTTCAGAGGCCATTCCCAAAAAAATCATGATATATATTTTATTTGTTAGGTAAATATCTGTAATATTGACACTTTAATCAAAATCGTTAGAGCCGCTTTTGAGAAAATCAAACTTTTCGAAAAAAGTTCTATGTAAAGAATAGTTGTGGATATGGGGGATTTTCTTCAAAAACCTTCGTATCGCATCCTTGGAAGATACCAAACTTAAATACCAAGTTAACGGACTTTTCGTTTTTGAGCTATGCTGTCCACAGACACACAGGCAGACAGAAATGTAAACACACACGGACATTTTTCCAAAAATGCTTTTTTTGGATTTAGGAGGTCTCAAAATATGTATTTAAGGTGAAATTTCGGTATGGAATTTTTGGATGCATTAAAATACGATATACTACACTATTGTCTATACACTATGTACATAGTACGTGTAGAGAAAGTAAAATTCTTTAACACCGTGAACATATTCCCCGTTTGAATGTGGATTTAAACTAATTACATCTTCACGTCTAAATTTTTCTTAACCATTCTCCTTAATTGAAATAATCATTTTAATTTGATATATTCGAGATTAAGTGTAAATTTTGAGAGATCCACATTTTTACTTTCTCTAGCCCCATATGTACAATGCACATAGGGGTAGAGAAGGAATTGTAATGCACCCAAAAATTCGATACCGAGATTTCACCGGAAAAAATATGTTTTGGGGTCCCCTGAGTCCGAGAAAAGCATTGTTTAAAAAAGGTCTGTGTGTATGTGTGTGTGTGTGTGTGTGTGTGTGTGTGTCTGTGGACAGCATAGCCCCAAAACAAAAAGACCGTTAAATACCAAACTTGGTATATAGGTTCAGTATCTTCCAAGGATGCGACACGAAGATTTTCAAAAAAATCCCCCCATCACAAACTACCCTTTTCATGCAAAAATTTTGAGCATTTTTATTTTCTTAAAAATGACTGTAACAATTTGGGTTAAAAATCCCGTATATTAAAGCTATTTATGTCTGACATAAAATGTATATCTCCGATTTTTTGGGAATAGCCTCTGAAGACCTCTTTATCCTGCATGAATTTTGCCGAATTTTGCTTAACTGCTAACCTGTAAGAGATAGAAAAAAACGTACTTCACAAAAAATGTACCTCATGACAAAACACACAATTTTTGTCCTTCACATTTTTGTTGTGGAGGTAACCGTTTTCGAGATATTCCTTGTTATTGGTTTCAATTGTTAAGTACCTAAACTTTTCTCACACAGGAAGTTTTTCTTTTGTTCTACTCCAGGCCAAGCAAAGAAGCGATTTGCAATGACAATCGTATAACGATAGGTTTTAAAACATTTGACAATCATTTTAGCATAGTGCATTCCCTTATTCCCTTCTACTTATAAGGAACTAAGTAATAACATTCTGCTAACATTTATCTTATCATTGTGTACAAAGAAGAATAATCCTTTGTAGGAGTTTTGTAGAACAGCTAGAGAAAGTCATGTGAGTGTAACACATAAGATTTTTCCACATTTTATTTCTTACGGTTTACCAGTTATGAAAATGCATCAGAAGGATCCTCTCGTCTTCATGGCTACTCCCAGAAAATGTGTTTAATTTATTACGAGAGCGTCGTAAACATATGGTATACTAACCAAAATTATTTGTGTCATTTTTACCTTTTTTACATCTACTATATATATGGCAAATAAAACTAATATCTTGAATTTTCTGGGTATAGCCTCTGAAGATTTCTTTATTCTGGATACACTTTGCTGAATTTTGCCTAACTGGTAAATCATAAGAGATAGAAGAAATAAAAAATGTAGATCTCGTTAAAACAGACAATTTATGGCATTTTTACTTTCTCTACACTTACTATGTAAATTGTGTATAGAGAAGGTATTGTAATGCACCCAAAATTCGATACCGAGATTTCGCCGGAAATACGTGTTTTAGGATTCGCTGAATCCCAAAAAAAAAAACATTTTTAGAGAAAGTTCCGCGCGTGTGTGTGTGTACCTGTGGACTACATAGCTCAAAAACGAAAAGACCGTTAAATACCAAACCCCCACCACAAACTACCCTTTACAAGAAACTTTTCTCCAAATTTTTAATTTTCTTAAAAATGGCTCTAACGATTTTGATTAAAATACAGTATACTAAGGATATTTACCTGACAAATAAAATATATATATCTTGAATTTTCTGGGAATAGCCTCTGAATACTACTTTATTCTGGATGAATTTTACGGAATTTTGCATAATTGCTGAACCATAAGAAATGGACAAAGGCTTACCACACAAAAATGTAGAGCATGTTAAAACAAACAATTTATGTTCTATTAATTTTTTTCGTAGAGTTGGCCGTTTTTTGAAATATTCCTTGTTTTTGGTTTCACCTTTAAAAACTTACACTTTTCTCATACAGGCATTTGTAAACTCCTGTCCATACAAAGAAAGGAACCTCAGTGACATAGCAACCAGCTTTTGACTACCACTTTAACCTATGGTACTCCCTCATTTCGCTTCTACTTACAAGGAAGCAAGTAATAACACTATTTCTGCTAATGTTTTCTCGATTAGCATGAAGTAAATAGAAGCATAAGCTTTTTAACAATCATTTGTTGCAGCGATGTAGAGAAAGGCATGTGAATGTATTGTATTGTATTGAATATATATCGTCGTCGCAAGGGATCAAACTCTGGACCTCCCCCATGACACCATCTCACTCTGATAGCGAAACCATTTTGCAAATTCGGAATAAAGGAAAGAGAAACGTAATACTTCTCTGACGTGTGGTCCATACGCAGATAATTATTTATAAACCATCAAAGCACAGCTTTTTCAAAACATCGATTTGTTATCTGCGAACCAAACCGTGGATAGAACTTTCACCTGAAAAAGCTGACTAAACGGACGGCAAAGAAAAACGATATCGCTGTTTGGCCGCTACTAATAGTGCAATCGGTCAATAGACACAAACCTGCACTATACACCCCTCGGTGCAAGTGAAGTCACTACATTAATTTAAACCAGTGATAATAGATCTGGGTATTTGGAACGCATTTTGTACCTTATGTTTTTGTCTCTGAGCATTTCCTAGGAGATATTTTACGAGGGCCGTTTTTACTTTCTCTATACGTACTATGTATAGAGAAGGTATTGCACTCCACCCAAAAATAGAAGTATAAGGTTTTTAACAATAATTTGTTGCTGGGATGTAGAGATTGGAACACATAAGATGAAGATTTTCTAAAACTGTTTTTGGGGGGGGGATTTAGGGAGTCCCAAAACATATATATCTCGGTATGGAATTTTTGGGTACAATACAATACACTGTGCACATAGTACGTGTAGACAAATCCATGCTGTGGTTTAGATAAATATTATGGCATGACGTTGCTACTGGCTACGTACCTCCGTTTTGGCTTGAGGGCCTATGAGGGAAAGCGACAAAGAAACGTAGGCGGCAGTCCACTTGGAGCTTTAGTTTCAACTCCAAGTTTACCTTTGTGGAAATTGAGTACGTGCGCCGAAACAAAACCACGTGAGGGTTAACTAAGTGACTTCCTTCCCACGCGTGCTATACAACACGAATAACAAACACGCGTCCATATCTCGTCACACGACCTTCTCCACATCTTTGCTAGAGAGTTTATGCTACTATTTACTTCATGCTAATCGAGAAAAAGTCAGCAGAAATAGACTTATTACTGGCTTCCTTGTAAGTAGAAGCGAAATAAGGGAGTATCATAGGTTAAAGTGACAGTCAAAAGCTGGTTACTAGGTGACTGAAGTTCCTTTGTTTGTATGCACAGCAATTGACAAATTCCTGTATGAGAAAAGTATAAGTTTTTCAAAGCTGAAACCGAAAATAAGGAATATCTCAAAAACGATCAACTCCACGAAAAAAATGCCTATAACATAAATTGTGTGTTTTAACGTGATCTACATTTTTTGTGTGGTAAGTATTTGTCTATCTCTTACGGTATAGCAGTTATACAAAATTCTGTAAAATTCGTTCAGAATAAAGTAGTCTTCAGAGTTTATTCTGGATGATTTTTAGTGAATTTTGTATAACTGTTAAACCATAAGAGATGCACAAAAACTTACTAAACAAGAAATATAGATCACGATAAAACACATAATTTATGTTAAATACATTTTTTTCGTGGAGTTAATCGTTTTTGAGGTATTTCTTGTTATTGGTTTCAGCTTTAAAAACCTTATACTTTTCTCATACAAGAATATGCCAACTCCTGTCAATAAGAACAGAGGAATTTCAGTCACATAGTAACTAGCTTTTGACTATCACTTTAACCTATGGTACTCTCTTATTTCTCTTCTGCTTACAAGGAAGCCAGTAATAAGACTATTTCTGCTGACTTTTTCTCGATTAACATGAAGTAAATAGTAGCATAAACTCTCTAGCAATAATTTTTTGCAAATATGTAAAGAAAGTCATGTGAGTGGAACAATCAGATTTTTTTACTCCTTTTAAAACATTTCTCTATGTAACCTAATGCATTCCCTTTCTATTTACAAGAAAGTTCTAAGACATTTTCTGCTAATGCTTATTCGATTAGCATGAAATAGAAGAATAAGCTTTTGTAGGCACAGTTTGTTACAGAATATATAGAGAAAGTCATGTGAATGTAAAGATTTTTTCACGAAAGTGCGTAAAGTTACAACTTATTTGTACCCTTACGTGTTACAGAACTTCACTTCACACACTAACAACAGTGAATGAAATTCAATTTTACGGGAACTTTACGCACCCTAGTGCAAAATAGCTATTTATGCAACGATCCTATAATGGTAGTTGTTAGGACACGAGCGAAATGAGTATTATATTAATGAGAGTTGCATACAAAATGTTTTCTATGACATGTAGATATACAATAAATATTTGATATTCAGATATCCTGCATCCATTTAGATGAACTCCGCCGACCGCTATGCGCTATTGTACGCTTGCGTCGATAACAAATGAAATTCGATTTATGGCGATTTGCAAGAAGGAGACTGAGCTATTTAGGCCTAGTGATAATGATATGGAATTTAGTTCCACGCCCTCTGATATAACAGAGGAGGTGAGTAAAAAAATCAAAAGAAATCAAAAAAAGATCTACGAAAAGATGGAAGTTTATCATAAATTCATAGCATGGAGAGTAACAAAAAATGCGACTGACTTTAATTGGAAGTAGAACTAGCGCGCCTGCCCCAAGTCATTGATTTCCTGGTTTCTGTGACGGCAATGTCATGACCTAGTTTGCTTTGCTTATGAGTATAGATTTGGAAAATGGTTATAAATTCTTATATATAATAAATATTCTTGGAGATTATTTTACACGTAAGTTGTTTCTGTAATTTTATGTAGATTAGCAGGTAGTGAAGAGCGGGCAGCGTGAAAATTATATCAAAATGAAAATTTGTATCGAAATGGTCTTCATTTCGATATAGATTTTTAACAGTAAATGAGTATAAGATACTTTAAACACTCGTGAATGTTCCCAAGTGTAAGAGTATAAAAGTAACTCGTGGTTTATAAAGCAGTTACCTACCTATGCAGCATTTACATAGTGCGGATCCCAGGGACGACCTTTTACCCACTTGGGGAGTCAGGAAAGATGCGCATCTTCCTTTATAGGCTTTTCTCTGCCGAACATTTTGATACTGGACCCACCATCGAGTCTTGAGGGATGACCTTTTCGGGTTATAAAGCGCCGCTCTCGATATCCCCACCCCTCTAAAGAAGTTTCAAGTTCACAAGTTCGCCTGTTGGAATATTCATGAAGGTGATCAATAGAATGCGACCTGGAAATGTTGATCCTGTAAATAAAGTATAATGCTTCCCGGCCGTACAAAGGAATTAAAACCAAAGTCTCTGGAGCATTGTATCCCGTGTGTAAGCCAGGGATCGACGCTAGGGACACTCAGTGAATAACAATTCATAAGGGTAGTCAAGCTCCTGCGCGACATGACGTTACATATCACTTTCTCTGCACGTACTATCTATGTACGAGATTTCACCGCAAATATGTTTTCGGACCTCCTGAATACAAAGAATCTGATGTGCTCCATTCATACGACTTTCTCTACATCTCTGTAACAAATTATTCTTAATAAGTTTACTCTTCTATCTATTTAATGCTAAAACATAAGCAGAAACGGTCTTATTACTTATTTCTTTATAAGTAGAAGGGAAATAAGGGAGTCAAATGTGGTTGCTATGGGATTGAAATCCGTTTGCGTGGCCAAGCGTTGACAAGTTCCTGTGTGAGAAAAGTTTTAAATGTTTTAAAACTGAAATCAATAATAAGGAATATCTCAAAAACGGCCAACTGCACAGAAAAAATCCATATAACACAAATTGTGTGTTTTATGGAGAGCTAAGTTTTTTGTGCAGTAAGTTTTTGTCTATCTCTTACGGTTTAACAGTTATGTAAAATTCAATAAAAATCAGCCCAAATAAAGAGGTCTTCAGAGGCTATTCCCAGAAAATTGGAGATACACATTTTATTTGACATGTAAATATTAAGCTGTCTTATAAGTAATGTCGGTTTTTTGATTTTGGTGTTTTGAAAATGCATTGGGTTTCTTTGGTTTGGCAATGCTATTTACAGGATGCCATGGCTCGTGTTGCGTACATTGCGAGCATGTATCATGTTAATAAACAATCACATAATGGACATAACAAAGTTTGAACTTAGAGTCATTCTAAAGCACTACATGAAACAAGATTATAAAGCCGCTGCCGCAGCTCGAAGAATATGTGAAGTGGAAGGAGAAGGTTTCGTTAGTGAGTGTGTGGCACAACGATGGTTCCAACGTTTCAACAATGGAGACTAAAACACTAAAGATTTACCACGTTCTGCAAGACCTAAAGTTTGGAATATTCATGATACACGCCAAGTTTTGCGAGAAAATCCGCAAGAAAGTACCCGTAAGCTTTCAGAAGAACTTGGTGCATCAAAAATACCATACATCGCCACATTAAGACACTTGGAAAATCACACAGAAGCTGTAAATCTGTACCTCATGAACTGACACCTCAACAGGCTCAACGTAGAGTGAATATCTGTCGTCAGCTTATCCGTAATCCCAAGGATGATAGAGTTGTCAGGAGAATTGTCACCTGTGATGAAAAATGGGTATATTACCGAAACCCTAATGTCTCGAAACAGTGGCTTGATCCCCGCCAATCTGCCAAAGTAATCGTCAAAAAAAATTGGTTCGGTCCCAAAGTAATGTTGTGTGTTTGGTGGAATTTTGAAGGTGTGATTCACCTGGAGTTTGTTCCAAACCGGAAGGCAATCTTTAATCTCAACAACTGGAACGCATTCATGAAATTTTGAGACGGAGTAGAGTTCTATTGCAACAGGACAATGCAAGACCCCATACTGCACGAACAACCATGAAAAAATGCAGGAATTTGGAGGAATCGAATGCTGCCACACCCAGCATACAGCCCTGATCTCGCACCATCAGATTATCAATTTTTTTTCGATCCATGACCCATTTTCTACGCGGAAGAAATTTTGACAACACTGAAGCAGTGCAAGTGGGTCTCACGAATTCTTCGCATCAAAAACCAGAGACTGGTACCTCGTTGAAAGATGGCTCAAGACCATAGAATCTAATGGTCTGTACTTTGAAGATTAGTTTAATTGCTTGTCAGAACACATTTCAAATAATTGTTTTTCTTAAAAAACGACATTACTGATGATACATTATTTATATTTTAAATATAAGACATTATGATCAAAATCACCGAAGTCATTTTTGAGAAAATCACGATTTTCGATTTTTTTTCCATGTAAAGAGTATTTCGGGGTGGGGGGATTTTCTTGAAAATGTTCGTGTCGCATCCTTGGTACATTATGAACTTATATTTCAAGTTTAGTATTTAACGGACTTTTCGTTCGTTTTTGAGCTATGCTGCCCACAGACACACACTGACACAGACGGACATTTTTCTAAGAATGCTTTTTTTGTATTCAGGAGGTTCCAAAACATACATTTCCGGTGAAATCTCGGTATCGAATTTTTGGATGCAATACAATATCTTCCCAATACACTATGAACATAGTACGTGTAGAGAAAGTAAAAAACTTGGATAAACATCGCCATTTTTTTTCGCGAAAATGCGAAAAGTTGCAACTTTACTTTACGCACTGAGAATAGTTCACCTATCTTGGGGCGAAAAAGGTGTTTTCGATCTTTTTGACCGTTTATAGTTGAAATTTTGACTAAGTATGGCTGTAAGGGGGTTGAAGACGCGCTGAAATGCTTGGCACCTCGACAATAAGTTTATTGAAGGCCGGAACCGCAGATATTTACGAAAGGGATGACTACTGATTTACTTTTTGGGCGGATAACCAAAGGACGGATTTATGGTCGAGCTCGGATACACGGTGCGGAGATAAGCCCGGCCGAGCATGCCACTTCAAAGGACACGTGTCACTCCAAAGAACGGATTTATGGTCCAGCAAGGACACCCCTCCTCCTGCCACTTGCTTCAGGACAAAACCTGGAACCAACTTAATGTATGGTTACCTCCTTGCTCAATAAGCCATGTACACTGAGGGACCTTAATGGTAGGACAATCTCAAAAATTAACCAAGATTATAGATGCTTTAATTGTTTTTACTTTCTCTACACGTATTATGTACATAGTGTATAGAGAAGGTATTGCACTCCACCTAAAAATTCGATACCAAGATTTCACCGGAAATATATGTTTTAGGGTTCCCTGAATCCCAAAAAAAAAAAAAAAAAAAAAAAAAGCATTTTCTGAAAACGGTCCGTGTGTGTGTGTGTGTGTGTGTGTGTGTGTATGTGTGTGTGAGTCCGTGTGCCTTTGAACACGATAGCGCAAAAACGAAAAGTCGGTAAAATACCAAAGTTGGTATTTAAGTTTAGTATCTTCCAGGAATGCGACACGAAGATTTTGAGAAACGTCCCCCCACCCAAACTACCCTTTACACGGAACTTCTTTGTGAAAATTTTGATTTTCCCAAAAATGGCTCTAACGATGTTGATTAAAATCGCTTTTCTTTAAGATATTTACATGACTAAAAAAAGGTATATATTGAATTTTCTGGGAACAGCCTCTGAAGACTACTTTATTCTGGATGAATTTTACGAAATTTTGCATTACTGCTAAACCGTAAGAGATGGACAAAAACTTGCCAAACAAAAATGTAGGGCACGTTAAAACACACAATTTATGTCATTTACATTTTTTTTCGTGGAGTTGTTCGTTTTTAAGTTATTCCTTGTTTTTGGTTTAAGTTTTGAAAAACTTATACAGGAATTTGTCAACTCCTGTCCATACAAACAAAGCAACTTCAGTCACATAGCAACCAGCTTTTGACTCTGGCTAACACCTGTTCTACTCACGGCTTGTGTGAACAAATCTGATGTGTTCCATTCACATGACAGAAAATACAATGCCATAGCCGGAATTTGAACCACGGATCTCCCGATCTCTAGCCGTTGCTCCGCCACTGGGCTACTATGGCAACATGCCGGCATAGCATTGAATTTCTCAACTGACCCGCATGTTCAAAGCTATACCGGCATGTTACCAATGTTAGCTCAGTGGTGGAGTAGCCAGCTAGAGACCGGGAGATCCCTGGTTCAAATCCCGGCTATGGCATTGCATTTTTCAGTCTGACTCTACCTAGACAAAATTATATATGGCTGAATAGAAATAAAAGTCGAAGAATATGAAGCAAACGATGAACTTGGTGGCAGGAAGAAGATAAGGAAGTATAGCAATGAGACTGTTATAAAATAGTTATTTATGATACAAGTGTAAAAAACTGATGTGTTCCATTCACATGATTTTCTCTATGTCACTGCAACAAAGTATTCTATTTACCTCATCTAATGGAGCAAAAATTAGCAGAAATAGTTTTATTACTTACTTCCTTGTAAGTAGAAGCGAAATAAGGGAGTACCATAGGTTAAAGTGATAGTCAAAAGCTGGTTGCTATGTGACTGAAGTTCCTTTGTTTGTATGGACACGAGTTCACAAAGTCCTGTATCAGAAATGTATAAGTTTTTATAGCTGAAACCAAAAACAAGGAATACCTCAAAAACAATCAACTCCACGAAAAAGATGTAGGTATATAACATAAATTGTGTGTTTTAAGGTGTTCTACATTTGTTGCGTGGTAAGTTTTTGTCAATCTCTTATGGTTTAGCAGTTATGCAAATTCCGTAAAATTGACCCAGAATAAAGAAGTCCTCAGAGGCTATTCCCAGAAAATTTAAAATATACATTTTATTTGTCAGGTATCTTTAATATACGATATTTTAACCAAAATCGTTAGACCCATTTTTTAGAAAATCAAAATTTTCGAAAAAAGTTCCATGTAAAGGGTAGTTGGGGGTGGGGGGATTTTTCTCAAAATCTTCGTGTGGCATCCCTAGAAGATACTAAACTTAAATACCAAGTTTGGTATTTTACCGACTTTTCGTTTTTGAGTTATCGTGTTCACAGACACACGGACACACACACACACACACACACACACACACACACACACACACACACACGGACCTTTTCCGAAAATGCTTTTTTTTAGGTAAGGGGGACCCTAAAACATATATTTCCGGTGAAATCTCGGTATCGAATTTTTGGGTGGAGTGCAATACCTTCTCTATAGACTATGTACATAGCACATATAAAGAAAATAAAAATGGTGTTTTATATTGTAAATAGGAAGCTTGTGAAACGAGACGGTTATCTTACCAACAATATAAAACAATTTAGCATGTGTGCCATACATTAAATTTAGACAGATCTCAGTATTTATACACATATAATTATAAATAGATTGTTTTACCTATTTCACAAAGCTCATTCTTAATAGTCTGTGATATTCAGTTGTTGCGTTGCTTAGCATCAGTGTTGACAACAGGATGACTTAATCGTTCAGAACGAAAACATTCTATACAACGGAGGCAGTGTAGCAGTTGTAAGTTTGCTCTTCCCGCTGCTTGCATAATTTCTGCAGATTCCATGTTCATCCGCCATTTTATGAATCGATAGGAGCTTTCAGTCATAGCCTACTGAAATGAGGCCGTGGACGCATAAAACAAAGTTGGCTACACTGGATATAATTTTTTAACCCTGAGTGATATAATTTTCTATTTTTTAACACCACTGACATCTGGTAAAAGGCCTACTTTTAACATCAACTGCTAAAACATTTTGTGTGTTCCAACTGCTCTTCATTCTGGATAAATGTGGCACAACTGGTAAACAAAATATTACTACACTAATGCAATCTCTTTAAAACATACAATTTATGTCAAATATATTTTTGTTGTGGAGTAAACTATATCCGACATATTTATTGATTTAAATTTCCTAGTTAAACACTTTTCTTAAACAAGAAATCGTCATTAGTTTTTCTTTTATCTTACCCATCGATATGGTGATATAGTTGAAAATACACGTTTTAGGGTCGCATGTACCCAAAAAAGGACATTTTTAGAAAACGCTGCGTATGTGTATCAGTGTGTCTATGATCACAGTCAAAACTCAAACCTGCAAAATCTGATGTGTTCCATTCACCTGATTTTATCTAGATCTCTGCAACAAATTGATGTTAAAAAGCCCATGTTTATATTTACTTCTGCTAATCGAGAAAAAAATCGCCTGCGGTGCCAAAATAGTTAAAGGGGGCGTTAAACACTACAAAAAAAAAAAAAAAAACTCGAGAAAAAATTAGCAGAAATAGTCTTATTACTTGCTTCCTTGTAAGCAAAAGAGAAATAAGGGAGTACCATAGGTTAAAGTGATAGTCAAAAGCTGGTTGCTATGTGACTGAAGTTCCTTCGTTTGTATGGACAGGAGTTGACAAATTCCTGTATGAGAAAAATATATATTTTTTTAAAGCTGCAATCAATAACAAGGAATATCTTAAAACCGATCAACTCTATTTAAAAATGACATAAAGTGTGTGTTTTATCGTGATCTACATTTTTTGTTTCGTAAGTTCTTGTCTAATTCTTATGGTTTATCAGTTATGCAAAATTCAATGAAAATCATCTAGAATAAAGTGGTCTGTTGTGGCTATTCCCAGAAAATTCAGGATATACATCTTATTTGACAAGTAAATATCTTAAATATAACAGATTTTAATCAAAATCGTGGGAGCCATTTTTACGAAAATCAAAATTCTCGATTTTTTTCCATTTAGTTGGAAACCTTCGTGTGTCGCATTCTTGGAAGGTACCAAATTTAAATACCAAGTTTGGTTTTTAACGGTCTTTTCATTTTTGAGCTATACTGTTCACAAACACACACAAACTCGGACGTTTTTCTAAAAATGATTTCTTTTTTATTCAGAGGACCCCAAAACATATATTTACGGTGTAATCTCGACATCGCATTTTAGAGAGGAATACAATGCCTTCTCTATACACTATGTACATAGTACATATAGTTGTTTGTGTTACTGGATTCCAATAATTAATAATAGATGATTTAGTGTTAGTGAAAGTTATTTTATGGTTGGAATCTATTTTATATTAATTTGTTTTCGTTTTAAATTAAATTTTGAGTTATTAGTATATAAGTATTATCTGTAAAATAATGATGTATAACAATAATTTAAAAGTGAGAAATAAATGATAAAGTTTGCAATATACGTCCTGGTATAGGGAACAAGATGCCAGGATGTTGTATTACAGATTTTATTTTCTTTTATTTTATTTTAGTACGTATAGAGAAAGTAAACATAGTATTTAAGTACAATACATAATTGTATGAAATAATGTATTATACTGCTGATGTAACATTTGAAATATATTTCTTTGGTAGATATAAAGAATAATTGTGAATTTTCTTTTATTGCAGGTAAGTTGGCACACTTTAGTACCTTGGAGTTCTTAAATCAAATAATAGGCAGACCAGAGATTGACTGAAGAGTACATAAAGTACGTATCTGTACTATAAGCCACTTATGTTTTATGATTTTTGTGCGCGATGATATATAACGGACGTACATTTCCCCAGATGTCATCAAGTATAAGCTTTCGAAATATGTTGGAATTATGATTCGTACATTTGAGAAACTAAATTACCATACATTATTTTAGTAGCAGAAATACAGGTATTTTCATACCTGTATACTAATATACAGGGTGTTAATGAACCACACCGAAATAATTTGCGAGATTGTGCACGTGACTGATATAAGTAATTTGAGGTGCTGATAAGTCGGTGTTAAGGCAAAGCAGGTTCACAAATGGCTTAGAATGTCTTTAAAACTGCTGCCCGAGTATAGAAATATCTCAAGATTTAATGTCGCTAATCACTTGACAGTGCGACACTGCGCATTCATTAGCTACTTTCTTGAGTTATGTAACTTATTCTGAAGGCGCTTTTTCAACTGGTGGCTTAATGCGTAACGCGGGAAGCTGCTATCCTAAAGGTCATGAGTTCGATTCCTGTCATAGAATAAATGATTATATTATTATTTTTTTCATTGCAGACGAAGTGCCGCGATACGTGAACGAGACCCGAACTCGGAAACTATCTTTCACTTGAAAGCCAGTATCATAACCACTACGCTAGAGAGGTACGCTGTAATATGTCCCTTCGTTTTTCGTGTTATGCCCTCCAACGGTTGATAAATAGCCAGTGGTGTACTGGCACTTCAGAAACTTATAGCCGTTACTTCAACGTTTCAATAAACAGGCCATAAGTCTCCTATCTCAAATTAGTTAAGTAATCCACGTATTCTGTGAAAATATTTCGGTGTAGTTCATTAACATCCTGTATATCCACTTCAGTGTATTAGTTATGTTTGCAATTTGTGTGATAGTTTTCCCACAAACAAATCACATAGCTCTCTGCTCGGTGGTAACCACACCGCGAAATGAATGTCTGTCAGTATAGGCTATCCATTTTGCTTTCATGTGTTGTCTTCCATTTAAGACACTGGCTCAGACAGTCTTCGGTCTTTAACATTACAAAAATTGATGTGTTCCATTCACATGACTTTCTCTACATCTCTGCTACAGGTTTTTGTTAAAAGCTTATGCTTCAATTTACCTCATACTAACCGAGAAAAATTAGGAGAAAAGTCTTATTACATGCTTCTTTGTAAGTAGAAGCAAAATAAAGGAGTACCATAGATTAAAGTGATAGTCAAAAGCTGGTTGCTATGTTACTGAAGTTCCTTTTATTTGTATGGACAGTAGTTGACAAATTCCTCTATGAGAAACTACAATTTTTCAAAGCTGAAACCAAAAATAAGCAATATGTCAAAACCGATCAATTCCATGAAAAAATGCATATAACATAAATTGGGTGTTTTTGTGTGCTCTACATTTTTGTGGAGTAAGTTTCTGTGTATCTCTTATGGTTTACCAGTTATGCAAATGTCAACAAAAAGCATCTAGAATAAAGAGGCCTTTTGTGGCTATTCCCAGAAAATCGAGATATATATTTTATTTGGCAAGTAAATGTTTTAAATATAAGTGATTTTAATCAAAACCGTTAGAGCCATTTTTAAGAAAATCAAAATTATCCAAATTTTTTCCATGTAAAGGGTAGTTTAGGGTGGGGGAAATTTTCTAGAAAATCTTCGTGTCGCATCCTTGAAAAATACCAGACTTAAATAACAAGTTTGGTTTTTAGCGGTATTTTTGTTTTTGAGCTAAGCTGGCCACAGACACACACACAGGAAGTCGGTGTTAAAGCAAAGCAGATTGAAAAATTCTGATGTGTTCCACTCACATGACTTTCTCTACATCTCTGAAACAAATTATTGTTAAAAAGCTTATGCTTGTATTTATTTCATCTAATTGAGAACAATTCAGCAGAAATAATGTTATTACTTGCTTCCTTGTAAGTAGAGGCCTAATAAGAGAGTAATAAACTTCAAAATAGCAACTTTGCTATTTTACCAACTATTTTTGAGCTATGGTGATCACAGACACACGGACACACACACAAACGCACACGGTCCTTTTTGTAATAATGCTTTTTTTGGATACACGGGACCCTAAAACATATATTTTCGGTGAAATCTCGGTATCGAATTTTTGGGTGGAGTGCAATATCTTCTCAATACACTATGTACATAGTACATATAGAGAAAGTAAAAATGGCTTAGAATGTCCTTAAAACTGCTGCCCGAGTATAGAAATATCAATTTTTAGCAGCTGTTACTAGCGTTCTCAAGATTTAATGTCGCAAAAATCTGTAAAATCTCGTGCTAATCACTTGACAGTGCGACACTGAGCATTCATTAACTGCGTTCTTGAGTTATGTAGCCTACTCTGGAGGCGGTTTTTCAACTGCTCTGGTGGCTTAATATGTAACGTGGTTAGCTGCTAACCCAAAGGTCATGATTTCGATTTCTGTCTTAGAGTAAATATTTTATATAATTTTTTTTTTTTTTTTTCATTCCAGACGAAGTGCCGCGATTCGTGGCGTACTGGCACTTCAGAAACTTGTAGCCGTTACTTCGACATTTCAATAAACCGGCCATAAATCTTTTATCTCAAATTACTTATTTAAGTAATCTACAACTTCTTTGAAAATATTTCGGTATAGTTCATTAACAGCCTGTATATCACTTATTAGACTCAGTTACATCAGATATTGAGCCTTTTTCAACATTTTATTATTTGCACGACAGGAAACGTGAAAATATTGACATTCGTGAGAAATAAACATGCAGGCAGCGATACTTTTGTTCCAGCAGAGCCATCTATCATCGTTAGCAACGAACCTTCTGTCTCTTACATCTGCCCTAGGTATATATGTCACGTGATTTACGAACCTGGCGAGATTCACAAAGATAAGAAACGCTGTGCAGTGGTAGATATAAGGTTTCTCTCTGAGGCAAAGGATTTATACCTCCTTCACTTGCAAATGCTTCCTCTCCTTTTAAAATAATTAAATCGATAAAAAGCTACTTTCATTCAATTTAATTCTTCACTTGATAAATATTGCTGCTCTTTTTTGCACCTAAAAAATCTGATGATCACATGACTTTCTCTACGTCTCTGCAACAAAATATTGTTAAAAAGCTTATGCTTCTATTTACTTCATGCTAATCAAGAAAAAATTAGCAGAAATAGTCTTATTACTTGCTTCCTTGTAAGTAGAAGCGAAAGAAGGGAGTACCATAGGTTAAAGTGATAATCAAAAGCTGGTTGCTATGTGACTGAAGTTCCTTTGTTTGTATGGACAGCACTTGACAAATTCCTGTATAAGATAAGTATGTTTATTAAAACTGAAACCAAAAACAAGCAATTTTGGTATTTAACGGTATTTTTATTTTTACTTTCTCTACACATACTATGTACATACTGTATAGAGATCACCCAAAAATTCGATACCGAGATTTCACCGGAAATATATATTTTAGAATCCCCTGAATACAAAAAAGGTTTTCAGAAAGGGTATGTGTGTCTCTGAACACGATAACTAAAAACCGAAAAGTGGGTAAAATATCAAAGTTGGTATTTAAGTTCAATATCTTCCAGGAATGCAACACGAAGATTTTGTGAAAAATCCCCCCACCCCAAAATACCATTTAGTTGAAACTTTTTGAAAATTTTGATTTTCTCAAAAACAGCTCTAACGATTTTGATTAAGATATCGTATATTAAAGATATTTACCTGGCAAATAAAATGTATATCTTGAACTTTCTGGGAATAGCCTCTGAAGGTTACTTTATTCTGGATGAATTTTACGGAATTTTGCATAACTAGTAAACTGTAAGAGGTGGACAAAAACTTAACACTTAACACACAAAAAATGTAGAGTACATTAAAACACATGATTTATGTCACTTACATTTTTTTCGTGAAGTTGATCGTTTTTGTGATCTTCCTTGTTTTTGGTTTCATCTTTAAACAACTTGTACTTTTCTCATACACGAATTTGTCAACTGTTGTCGATACAAACAGAGGAACTTCAGTCACATAGCAACCAGTTTTTGACTATCACTTTAACTTATGGTACTCCCTTATTTCGCTTCTACTTACAAGGGAGCAAGTAATAAGACTATTTCTGCAATTATTTTCGATTGGCTTGAAGTAACTAGAAGCATTAGCTTTCATAACAATAATTTGTTGCAGAGATGCAGAGAAGGTCATGTGAATGGAACACATGCAGAGATAATTTACGCGCCAATGTACTGGATCACGTGTCAGTATAGAATATTAGTTGTGTGACGTAGCAAGTGTCGAAGAGAAAGCCCAGGGTGAGGGCCCTGTCTTAGACCCTTGTCCCTGAGCGTGCCAGCCTATTTACCATCTCTCCTTTGCATGTAAGGACAGATTAAACATTTACGAAGAAAGGGTCTCTAATTGGCTCCTGCACCGAAAGCAACACTCCCATTTTACCTACATATGTGACGAACCGTTTTTTTATTGCTTGGCTTGCCTAAAACAAAAGTGAGAAGCATTGTTTCTCTCACAGCAGGACACATCATTTAGAAACATCTTTGTTCTCCACTAGAGAGTGTCCTCGAGATGCTTTTCACCCTTAAAGTTTACTTCTACAGATAAAGAACGTATGGAATAATTATGCTGTGTATCACAGAGTAAAATTTAAATGAAGAGAAAATTAAAAAAGGGTTTAATAAGGCGGCAAAGCTGCTTACAACGAAATAAAGCGCAAAATACACTTATTTCTTTAATTATTCTGTTGGAAGTGCGTTCAATGACCCATTTTAGCACCAAATTAAGCAGAATGTCCTGGAAATTCGATTGCTTGTCACTCACTGGATTCGTAAATGTTTATGTTTTATTGCATTGTTGGCAGCTGTTTCGTCACTTTGTTCTTGTAGTCAACGTGAAAATGCAGCACGATGTAGAGCTGAGTCAAGGATCTTTTCAGCAAGATGGCGCTACATGCCATACATCAAATGAACCTAATTGCAAGTTTCTTTGACGACCGGATAATTTCCAGGAACCTGTGGCCACCGAGATCTCCGGATTTGACATCGCCGGGCTTCTTTCTGTGGGGTTACTTAAAATATAGAGTTTACGCCACACGTTCCCAGACAATTGGACGATCTGAAACACAGCATCACAAAGGAGATTCAAGCTATTGACAACAGAGTCCTCCAACGAGTGGCCAGAACGACGTGTTGAGTTGTGCCTTATGCAGGATGGAGGACATTTTCAACATTTGCTATAGAGGTAAATAATCTCCCAAAATTCTTCTACAGTTTAGATAAATAAGATGTCGATAGCATAACACATTTTGAAACAATTAATGAAAGATATGTGTCAGCTATATATCAATCACATGTTATTAGTTCACAGCTGTGATGTGCTTCATTCACATGACTTTCTCTACATCTCTGTAACAAATTATTGTTAAAAAGCTTATGTTTCTTTACTTCATGCTAATCAAGAAAAAATAGCAAAAATAGTCTTATTACTTGCTTCCTTATTAGTAGAAGCGAAATAAGGGAGCACCATAGGTGAAAGTGATAGTCAAAAACTGGTTGCTATGTGACTGAAGTTTCTTTGTTTGTATGGACAGGAGTTGTCAAATTTCTGCATGAGAAAAGTATAAGTTTTTCAAAGCTGAAATGAAAAACAAGGAATATCTGAAAATAGAAAAAAATGTATATGACAAAGTGTGTGTTTTAACGTGCTCAACAGCTTTTGTGCTTAAAGTTTTTGTCCACCTCTTACGGGTAAGCAATTATAAAAAGTTCCGCAACATTCATCCAGAATAAAGTAGTTTTCGGAGGCTATTCCTAGAAAATTCAAGATATACATTTTATTTGTCAGGTAAATATCTTTAATATACAATATTGTAGTGAACATCGTTAGAGGCATTTTTGAGAAAATCAAAATTTTCGAAGAAAGTTCCATGTAAAGAGTAGTGGGAAGTGGATTCATGAGGAAGCAAAACATGATTTCCGGTGAAATCTTGGTATCGAATTTGTTGATGCATTGCACCGTCATCGTGCCCAACAATGCAAAATAATATAACCCTTGGTGATTGACTCAAACTTAACGTCAAATTTATTTCATGTTTCGTTGCTTTTCTTTTAATATCACAATATTCTCGTAGAAAAAACATTGTAAAGCCCTTTTTTGATTCCCGCTCGAATCAAAAACCAATGGTTTACGCTCTTATATAAAAAATAACTTTTGTGAAGCAGCTAGAGAAGCTTATTTGAATGGATCTCAACAGACAGTTTTGTAGAAAAATCCAAAACCCAACATTTTGAGACTGCCTCCATGGTCGAGTGGTCAGCGAGCTGACTTCTCACCCGGAGCCCCCGGGTTCGACTCCCGGCTGGAGCGGGGAAGTTTTCTTTAGCCAGAGTTATTCCCTATCACCCACAGAGTCTGGAATTATGTATGTGCGAGTATTTGAGGAAAATAAAATGATTTAAACCAAACGTAAGAGAAGCTATAGACCAAGAGTTGTTCCTACAGCAAAGCCCCCGATATGACCTTAGATGTTAAAGGGGGCTACATAAATGACACAATAAAAAAACATCTGATGTGTTCCATTCACATGACTTTCTCTACCTCTCTGCAACAAAGTATTATTGTTAAAAAGTTTATACTTCTATTTACTTCATGCTAATCGGGAAAAAAATTAGCACAGTCTTATTACTTACTTCCTTGTGAGCAGAAGGGAAATAAGGGAATACTATAGGCTAAACTAATAGTCAAAAGCTGGTTACTGTGTAACTGAAGTTCCTTTGTTTGTATGGACAGGAGTTGAAAAATTCCTGTATGAGAAAATTATAAGATTTTCATAGCTGAAAACAAAAACAAGGAATATGTCAAAAACAATCAACTCTACGAAAAAAATGTATATAAGATAAATTGAGCATTTTAAGGTGCTCTACATTTTTTTGTGGTGTAAGTTTTTCTCCATCTCTTACGGTTTAGCAGTTAGGCAAAAATCCATAAAATTCATCCAGAATAAAGTATTCTTCAGAAGCTATTCACCGAAAATTCAAGATATACATTTTATTTGTCGTGTAAAAATCTTGAATTTACGAAATTTGAATCAAAATCGTTAGACTCATTTTTGAGAAAATCAAAATTTTTCAAAAAAGCTCCATGTAAAGGATAGTTGGGGGTGGGGGAATTTTTCTCAAAAGCTTCGTGTCGCATCTCTGGAAGATACCAAACTTAAATACCAAGTTTGGTATTTTACTGACTTTTCGTTTTTGAGTTATCGTGTTCACAGTCACACGGACACAGACAGACACACACACACACACACACACACACACACACACACACACAGACTTTTTTCCGAAGATGCTTTTTTTAGATAAAGGGGACCCTAAAACATATAGTTCCGGTGAAATCTCGGTATGGAATTTTTGGGTGGAGTGCAATACCTTCTCTATACACTATGTACATAGTATTGAGAAAGTAAAAAACGACACTTTGTGACCAAAATGCGTACGAAAGCATCTCTGAGAAGTAGAGTAGAGGTGTTGATGGTCAGGACGTATGTTTTCAGTTGAAAGGAACAATTTTGCAATAAGCGACTGGCTCTGGTATGTAATGACTGATACAAGTTGGGAAGTTGGCATCTGTCGTTTATTACAAGGAAACAGTTGTGTTGGTCAGAACGGGCAGCTCTTGCCCCCGCAATTTCAAACTTTTATTGCAGTTAAAGTTGTGGCGGCCATGTCTCACTGGCGATATTATTGTCACCAGGAATGTGAACTCCTTGTGTATTTGTCATTCAAGTAATTTTCTTGCTTCCGACACAAAAGTGCTTTAGGCGCGTTCGATACCGTCCTCAATATAATGAACCCGAGCAAAAATTTTCCTGTCCTGAACTTTCACCAGAAATACTGTTTGGGCCCCCCTGAATCCAAAAAAAGAATTTCTGGAAAAAGGTCCATGTGTGTCTGCGTGTTTGTGCACAGCTTAGCTCAAAATCGGAAAGACCGTTAACCACCAAACATCGTATTTAAGTTTGGTATCTCGCAAGGATATGACACGAAGTTTTTCAAGAAAATCCTTCTACCCCCAACTACCCTTTACATGAAACCTGACAAATAATATGTGTATCTTGAATTTTCTGGGAATAGCCTCTGAAGACTACTTTATTCCTGATGAATTTTACGAAATTTTACGTAACTGCTAAACCATAACAGATGGACAAAAACGCACCACACAAAAAATGTAGAGCTCATTAAAACACACAATTTCTGTTATATAAATTGTTTTCGTGGAGTTGATCGTTTTTGACATATTCCTTCTTTTTGGTTTCAGCTTTAAAAAACTTATACTTTTGTCATACAGGAATTTGTCAACTCGTGTCCATACAAACAAAGGAACTTCAGTCACACAGCAACCAGTTTTTGACTATCACTTTAATTTATGGTATTCGCTTGTTTTGTATCTACTTACAAGGAAGTAAGTAATAAGATTAGTTCTGCTAGTTTTTTTCTCGATCATATCAGATTTTTTTCATTAAAAATATCTTACTTCAAAATGTCAAAACTATAGCTAATTCTAAAAACTTGCCTTGTTAAAATATTTACGATTTATATAAACATAGTGCCTGAAAGTATGAACTTTCTATGTCTAAAATTTTCTGAGAAAATGTTCCTTATGTATCAAACAATGTAGTTTTGAGGTATTGGGCTTCAGAGATAGAACTAAACTTTTCAATACATTCACCACCACAAAATTTGCACTACACATGGTTATGACGAATATCTGATAACATTTGAATATTTATTCTTTGTTTAGTACTATTTCAATAAATTACTATATTCATCTCCACAGTTGCGCAGTTTATTTTCAGAATAACTATTATACTTCACTTTTACCACATGTGCATCTGTAATATCAACATTATTTGCAGCGATATCTTTTGGTTGTTCCGCTTTCTGAAAATACTATTACTGTGTCGTGGCAGTGTAAACAAATAACAGCCAAAATATTCACAATTCCATCAATAACAAACTGAAGACGTTTACACAAACAAATGACTAGGTTAGGTTGCCATGATAAATCAGTAATCAGTGTTCGCAAAAATCTCTATAGGCATTTCAAAATTTTCCTTTCTAAAAATAAAAAAAGAAGTAACTTTTAAATATGTTTATAGCAAAAACAAACGTCAATAAATTGAGTGACCACGCCCACTAAATGCAGTCCCTTGGTGAATACTCTATAAAAAGTCTTAGAATAGTGTTACCAAGATAAAAATTGAAGCATTTTACTCAGAAAATTCTCTAGTATTTTCACATACAAAAGTTAATGTTTTACTCATATTTGCCTTACTGGGTCCCCTTAACATTGTACGTGTAGACAAGGTATTGTACTCCATCCAAAAATTCGATACCCAAATTTCACCAGACAAGTTTAGAGACCCCTGAATTACAAAACCAACATTTTTAGAAAAAGTTCCCTATGTGTATCTGTGTGTGTGTGTGTCTATAGATAGCATAATTCAAAAAATAAAAGAGCGCTAAGCACCAAAGTTATATTTAAGTTTACTATCTTAAAAGATGCTACACGAAAACTTTTAAGAACATCCCCACATCCCAAACTACCCTTTACATGAAACATTTTTGAGGGTTGGATTAAAGAGAATTTTGTTTACAATTATTCAGCTCCACCTTTAAAGCGCCAATGGAATGGCCGAGATTAGGAAATTTCAAACCAATCGCGGTGAACTGACTGGAGCGATATTGTCGAAACATCTTATCGTAGCTGATATTCATTTCTTTGAAATCCTGTCGTACCTGATGTTCGTTTGTTTAATCTCGTGTCTTGGTAACAAGGTAACAATCCAGTCAGCCAACCTTCACTTTTAATAACTATCAGTTCTATAACTATACTTTCAATTAATTCATTTACAACGTTTATTTAAACTTTTATCCAATTCATAATGTATTCAGTTCAAAAAAGACTGAAAATAATCATTTGTATTTCTTATGTATGAGATGAGTGCAATAACCTGAAATATTGTTTCCATTTCATGTATTAGTTGTTAAAAGCCGAAATAAAATAATTGTTCCCAGTTCTATTATTCGTACATTGGGTGTAGACACGGTCGGCCATGTCATAATTCAGGAGGCAGTGAAGAAAGGAAAAACATTGTGTAAATAAAGATGGTCGTCATGTACCATTTGAGAACTAATGTAAGTATTACAATGATAAAATCTCCCTTCCTATGTTATATTATAAATTATTAATAGTCTATTTCGCTGAATTGTTTTATCAAACACAACTCGTGTTTTCATCTCTTGGGACATTTCACTCCCGTCGTGAATTATCGATAAGATAAAAACACTCCAGGTGTATATTACTTATGAAATGTTCATGTTCAAACTTAAAAAGAACCTACCACAATCTGAACAGTATAGCAAAAAGGGAACTGGACGGCAATAAAAAAAGATTTGTATTTTATGCTTGTCTGACCGTAAGCCTTTCGTCACCATGGAACACGGATTGTACTGTATTCCACTTGGAAAAAAATAAATGAGGTGCTAAAGCGCATGTATTTGGTCAACAGACTGGCTTACGATACTATATAAACTGCAGGAGATGAACCGGAAAATTCTACAACATCCGCCATACTCCCCTGTTTCGGTGTCATCGATTTTACCAATCGCTTCGGAGTAATTTAAGCGTGCAAATGTTTCAGCAGTTTTCATTGATGTTCAAAATATATTCACAGCATTTTATTCCGCTATACTGGAATTTTGAAGCCATGCAGTCCATAAGCTTCAAAAATATACAAACAACTTAATTGACTTGTAGGAATGAAACGAATTCTGTTCCCGAGAAAAAAAAAATCTGATGTGTTGCATTCACACGAGTTTCTCTACATCGCTGTAACAAATTATTGTTCTACCTAATTTTTGATAAACATTAGCAGAAATTATCTTAATTATACAACTCTCCGTGTCAGAAAAGTATTTTAAGTGTGAAAACAAAAACAAGGTATACCTCAGAAATTGTCAATTTCACGAAACAAAAAGTGTATATGACATAAATGGTGTGTTTTAACGCGATCTACATCCTTTGTAGTGTAAGTTTCTGTCTATCTCTTACAGTTTACCAGCTACGCAAAATTCATTCAAAATAAAGCGATCTTTAGAGGTTATTCGCAAAAAATTCAAGATATACATGTTATTGGGAATTGTGCAAATATATTTAATATACGTCATTTTAATCAAAATCGTTAGAGCTATTTTAGAGAAAATAACAATTTTCTAAAATGTTTCCTGTAAGGGGTAGTTTGTAATGGAGGAATATTATTGAAAATCTTCGTGTCCCATTCTTGGAAGATACTGAACCTAAATACCAAGTTTGATAATTAACGGTCTTTTCGTTTTTGAGCTATGCTTTCCACACACACAAACAAACACACGATCCTTTTGCTAAAAATTATTTTTACTGAATCAGAGGACCCCAAAACATGTATTTCCGGTGAAATCTTGGCATCAAATTTTTGGGTGGAATACAATACCGTCTCTATCCACCATGTGCATTGTACATACGGGGCTAGAGAAAGTAAAAATAGGATGCATTAAGTTAACATGACCTTCTTCACCCATTCTTCAATAAACTAATTTCACTTTCTCTACCACACATAGTCAGTAGAGGAAATGTATTGACTAAAACAGAGAATGCAAGTTTTGAGGGTTCCTGAATGCAAATAAAGCATTTTCCCTTCTCTACACATAATATGTATATAGTGTATAGATAAGGTTTGTATTTCTCCCACAAATCTTTAGGAAAGTTCATTGTGTGTGTCAGTGTGTGTGTGTTTGTGGGCAGCATAACTCTAAAGCGAAAAGCCGGTGGGATACCTAACTTAGTATTTAAGTTAAATATATTCTAAAGATGCGAGACGAAGATTTTTAAGAAAATCCCCTAAACAACCTTTACATGAAATATTTTTCGAAAATTATGGTTTCCTCAAAAATGGCTTCAGCGATTTTGAATAAAATATTTCATATTTAAGATATTTTATGGCAAATGAAATGCACATCTTGAATTTTCTGGGAATAACCTCTGAAGAGTACTTTATTCTGGATGACTTTGGTATTATAACTGGCAAACCGTAAGAGATGTACAAAAACTTACTGCTACAAAAGATGCAGATCTCATTAAAACACACAATTTATGGCATACAATTTTTATTTTGTTTTGCAGAATTATCCTTTTTCCAGATATTCCGGATTATTGGTTTCACTTCTAAAGCACTTAAACTTTTCTTAATCGGGAAGACATATTTCTTCTCGTTTCTCGTTTGTTTACTCCTGAAAAGCAAAGAGATTGGAATTTCAATTTCACATAGCGACCGGCTTTAAAATGATGAGATTTTCGCTTTAGACTGTAAATTTTCCTTCTACGTACAAGGAAGCTAGTAATAAGAAGAATAACAGATTAATGTTTTGAATAAAAGGTTTGTTTACCGAGCAGCTAGAGAAGATCATGTGCACGGAACACATTAGATGTTTTCCCTTCTAATTACAAGGAACAAAGCAGTAAGCAGAATTATGATATCCTTAGAGCTGCGAAAGAATATTTGTCACTTGAACATAACATTATATCGTGCACGGCTAATTTTAATGTTTGTCTGTTGATCAGTGATGTATACACACTAATATCGTGAATTATTTTGTTGAGCGTAAAAATGGAACAAAATTACTTTACGCTTGGCGCACTTCTTTGCGCGTGGATTCCGTAAAAATGCAGTTTGCCGTCTGAAATGAGATCGTAAACTACCCAATTACGCTCGGGCACAGAAAAACGCATCTTTATTAAAAAGATTATTCTTTTATCTACGTCATCCTAATCTAGATGAACATTGGCATAAATGGTCTTATTGTTTTTTGTCCTTGTAAGTAGAAGAGAAATAAGGGAATACACAAGGCTAAATATTTTAGAAGCTGGTCGCTATGTGATTCAATTGAGGTTCGGTTCGCTTGAACAGGGTTAGTTATTTAAATTGAAACCAATAACAATGAACTATCTCGAAAATGGTCAACTTTACAATAAAAACGCACATGACTAAATTATGTATTTTGACGAGATCTACATTTATTGTGCAGAATGTTTGTACATAGCTGTTAAACTTGACCGTTATGCAAAATTCTGCAAAGCTCATCCAGTATATAGATCATTCATACAAAAATTTGATGTGTTACACTCACATGACTATCTCTAGCTACTCTACAAACAAACTTCTTACAACAGATAATTCTTCTTTCAACACCACGCTAATCGAGATAAACATTAGCTGAACTTTATTGCTTAATTCCTAATAAATAGACTGGAACTAAGGGAAGGTACTAGGCTAAAGTGATAGTCAAATGTTTTAAAAGCTGTCGTTATCCGATTGTCATTGTAAATCGCTTCTTTGCTAGGCCAGGAGTAGACAAAAGAAAAACGGACACTTCCTGTCTGAGAAAATTGAAGTATTTCACAACTGAAACTAATAACAAGGAATACCTCGAAAACGGTAAGCTCCACGAAAAAAATGTATTCAAAATAGCTTGTGTATTTTAAAAAGATCTGCATTTTTTGTATAGTAAGTTTTTGTCTATCTCTTACGGTTTACTAGTTATGCCAAATAAAGAAAAATTTGTCCAGACCTGTTTGTCTTTAGAAGTTATTTCCAGAAAATTCAAGATATAGATTTTATTTGTGATACAAATAACTTTAATATAGGTATTTTAATCAAAATCGTTAGAGCCATTTTTAAGAAAAATAAAATTTTCGAAATTTTTTCTATATAAAGGGTATTTGGGGGTGGGGGGATTTTCTTGAAAATCTTTGTGTCGTATCCTTGGGAGATACTAAATTTAAATACTAAGTTTCGTATTTAACGGAGTTTTCGTTTTTGAGCTATACTATCCAAAGATATACACACGGACCTTTGGGGGGGGGAATTGGATTCAGGGGACTCAAAATTTTGGTATGGAATTTTTGGGTGCATTACAATTCCTTATCTATGCACTCTGTACGTGCTGAGAAAGTAAAAAGGGCAATTATTCGACCTAAAGTATAACAGTCACCTGTGCACGTCTTAGACTCCTGTTTTCCTTACAGGAAGGAAAGAATAAAACTGGAATTGAATTTCCCGGAACAAACCATTCCTGCTTTCCTTAAGCTCTTTACGGAATTGTGGAGGAAAAGTGTTTCTCTCTCTCTCTTTCGAGAACGTGCAGAAATATTATCCGTTTCTTAAACGTTGGTTACCTCAGGTTCGGGATGTATCAGATATCACAAACACCTCGTATCCCAGCAAACAAAACAGAACAAGGCAGCGAAAAAAGCTAATTATGTTAGTACAGATAAATACTCCCTTCAGAAAACGTTTGTCGCCACATTAAAAAAACATCAATGTACTATATTCACATGATCTTTCTCTAGCAAGTAAATACAGGGTGTTAATGCACTATACCGAAATATTTTCACAGAATATGTAGATTACTTAAATAAGTAATTCGAGATAAGAGACTTATGGTCTGTTTATTGAAATGTCCACGTAACGGCTATAAGTTTCTGAGGTGCTAGTACGCCACGTATCGTGACAGGAATCGAACTCTTGACCTTTAGAATGTCAGCTTCCCGCTTATGCATTAAGCGACCAAAGCAGTTGAAAAAAACACCTCCAGAGTAGGCTACATAACTCAAGATTGCAGTTATTGAATGCTCAGTGTCGCACTGTCAGGTGATTAGTTCGAGATTTTTGCGACATTAAATCTTGAGAACGCTAGTAACGAGCTGCTAAAAACCCGATATTTCTATACTCGGGCAGCAGTTTTAAAGACATTCTAAACCATTTTTTCAACCTGCTTTGCTTTAACACCGACTTATCAGCACCTAATACCCACACGTTTAACGTTATGTTTATCCGGGCATCGCCGATCTCAAATTACTTATATCAGTCACGTGCACAATCTTGCAAATTATTTCAGTGTAGTTCATTAACACCTTATATATATATATCGTAGAATGAAGGTGGGTATTGTGTTGCATGCAAAAGTGTGATACCCAGATTTCACTGGAAATACATGTTTAAACCATTCTTATGACTCTCTACAGCTCTGCAATAAGGGAACGCCATAGGTTAAAGTGATAGTCCAAAGCTGGACAAATTCCTGAATGAGAAAGGTAAATGCTTTATAAAGCTAAAACCAAAAACAAAGAATATTTCGAAAACAATCAACTCCACGAAAAAATTATATAACATAAAATGTGTGTTTTAAGGAGCTCTACATTGTTTACTAACTACGTTTTTGTCTATTCAGAAAAATTCATTCAAAATAAAGTGATCTTCAGAGGCTATTCCCAGAAAATTAAAGATATATATTTTATTTTTCATGCAAATAATTTAAATATAAGGGATTTTAAACAAAATTGTTAGAACCATTTTTGAGAAAAACAACATTTTCAAAAGTTTTCGCATATAAAGAGTAGTTTGAGGCGGGGAATATTCTTCAAATTCTTCCTTTCCCATACTTGGAAGATACTAAAGTGAAATTTTGATATTTAACTGTCTTTTCTTTTTGAGCTATGCTGTCCACAAACACATGGACCTTTTCATAAAAATGCTCTCTTTTCGGACTACGGAGATCTCAAAACATAAATCTCGTTATCGAATTTTTAGTGGCATACAATACCTTCTCTATGCACTTAGTACATTGTACATACGGGCTAGAGAAGGTCAACATTTTTACTTTCTCTGCACGTACTATGAATATTGTAGGCAAAGACGGTATTACATTCCACCCAAAAATTCGAAACCGAGATTTCACCAGAAATACCTATCCTGAGGTCCCCTGAGTGCATAAAAACATTTTTAGACAAAGGTCCGCGCGCGTGTGTGTGTACAGCATAGCTCAAAAGAAAAGACGGTTGAATATCAAAACTTTGGTATTTCACATTACTATCTTCCAAGTATGAGACACAAGACAATTTTCAAGAGACTCCCCCCCCCCCCCACCTGGAACAAGTGGCTGTAACGGTTAAAATACCACATGTTTAAAATATTTTCATGACCAACTGAAATGTATATCTAAAATTTTCTGAGAATAGCCTCTGAAGACTTATTTATTCTGAATGAATTTTGTATAACAGGTAAACTGTAAAAAATTTACAAAAACTTTCTACACAAAAATGCAGATGTTAAAATGTATGTCGTATACTCTTTTCTGTGGATTTAACAGTTCGCAAGATATTCCTTGTTATTGGTTTCAATTTAAAAAAAAATTAAATCAAGCAGCAGGTAATCTTTCGGTTCAGCTCTTTTTACTTTCTCTACACGTACCATGTACATAGTGTATAGAGAAGGTATTGCACTCCACCCAAAAATTCGATACCGAGATTTCACCGGAATTACATGTTCTAGGGTCCCCTGTATCAAAAAAAAAGAAGCATTTTCACAAAAAGGTGCGTGTGTGTGTGTGTGTGTGTGTGTGTGTCCGTGTGTCTGTATACACGATAACTCAAAAACGAAAAGTCGGTAAAATACCAAACTTGGAATTTAAGTTTAGTTAGCTTCTAGGGATGCGACATGAAGATTTTGAAAAAAATCCCCAACCCGAAACTACCCTTTACATGGATTTTTTTTTCAAAATTGTTGATTTTCTTAAAAACGGCTCTAACAATTTTAATTAAAATACCGTACATAAAATATATTTACCTCATAAATAAAATGTACATCTTGAATTTTCTGGGAATAGTCTCTGAAGCCTGCTTTATTCAGGATGAATTTTACGTAATTTTACATAACTGCTAAACCGTAAGAAATAGACAAAAGCTTATCACACAAAAAATGTAGAGCACATTAAAACACATAATTTATGTTATATACATTTTTTTCGCGGAGTTGATTCTTTTTTAGATATTCCTTGATTTTGGTTTCAGCTTTGAAAAACTTACTTTTTTCATACAGGAATTTGTCAACTCGTGTCCATACAAACAAAGGAACTTCAGTCACATAGCAATTAGCTTTTGACTATCATTTAACCTATGATACTCCCTTATTTCGCTTCTTCTTACAAAGAAATAAGTAATAAGACTATTTCTCTGTTCATTTTTTCTCAATTAGCATGAAGTAAACAGAAGCATAAGCTTTCTAACAATAATTTGTAGCACAGATCTAGAGAAAGTCATGTGAATGGAACACATCAGATTTTTATTTTACTGTTGTGCGTACAAAGCGAACAGAATTCCAATTGTTCGACATAGTGACCGGCTTTTTGTAACATTTGACTATCACTTTAGCCTAGTGTATTCCCTTATTTTCTTTCAAGTTACAAGAAAGCTAGTAATAAGAGCTTTTCTGTTAATGTTTATCTTGATTAGCATGATATACTAGCAGAGAAAGTCATGTGAATGAAACACATAGTCTAGAGACTTGTGTGGTAATTTCTACGTTAACGTTGAAAAGTACGCAGTGCTCCGGATTATCACTGTATTAATATTGGTTCACATTATTATGTAACTGAGGCTATTGCTGAAGCTACGCTTCACTATTACGCTTAAATGAATTATAATTTAATTTGTTATTGAAGTTGCACCACTGTCCTTCTGCGACGTTTATTATACAGCGTGTAAGCTGACCTTGGATTATTCTTTTAAACTGTGAGACAACGCATTGTACTTTCTCTGCATATAGTGTATAGAGAAAGTATTGTATTTTGCTCAAAAATTCGATACCGAAATTTCACCAGAAGTACACACTTTGGGACCCCCTGAATAAGAAAAAGAATTTTTAAAAAATGTCCGTGTGTGGTCTGTGTATGTGTGTGTCTATGGATAGCATAGCTCAAAAACGAAAAAAAAAAAAAAAATGGCATCTTCCAAGCATGCGACACGAAGATATTCAAAAAAATCTCCCCACCCCTACTTATCTTTCTCATGGATAAAATTTCGAAAATTTTGATTTTCTCAAAAATGGTCCTAATGATTTTGATTAAAAATCTCTTATATTTAAGATATTTACATGCCAAATAAAATAAATATCTTAAATGATCTGGGAATAGCCTCTAAAAACGTCATTATTCTAGATGATCTTTATTGAATTTTGCATAAGTTTTAAACGGTAAAAAATGAACAAAATCTTATTACCCAAAAAATTTAGAGCACGTAAAGCACACAATTTATGTCATATACTTTTTTCTCCTGGAGTTCATCGTTTTTAAGATATTCATTGTTATTGGTTTCAGCTTTGAAAAACTAATACTTTTCTCATACAGGAACTTGTCAACTCCTGTCAACACAAACAAAGGAACTTCAGTCACATAGCAATCAGCTTTTGACTATCACTTTAACCTATGGTACTCCCTTATTTCACTTCTACTTACAAGGAAGTAAGTAATAAGACTATTTCTGCTAGTTTTTTCCTCGATTAGCATAAAGTAAATAGAAGCACCAGCATTTTAACAATATTTTTTTGCCGTGATGTAGAGAAAGTCATGTGAATGGAACACATCAGAATTTTCCTTTATTTTGCATAACTAGTAAATCGTAGGATATAAGTACACAAAAAATGTGTATCTCCTTAAAACATACAAAGCCATTTTTTGGAGCAGTTGACCGTTTTCGAGATATTCCTTATTATTGGTTTCAGTTTTAAAATACTAAAATGTTTCTCATACGGGAATTTCTGAACTCCTGGCAATATTTCAGTCTCCTAGCAACTGCATTTTATAAACTCTTGACTATCAGTTTAGCTTAGTGTGTTTCCCTTCTACTTAAAAAAACATGTCTGCTAGTATTTATCATGAAGCAGGTGGAAGAATAAGCTTTTTAAAAAGATTTGTTACACAGCTGTAGAGAAAGTCATGTGTATGGAACATATCAGTGTTTTAGAAAAATGCCCCGCTTGTGTCTGTGTGCTACCAAAATCAAAATCTGATGTGTTCCATTCACATGACTTTCTCTAGAGCTCTACAACAAATTATTGTTAAAAAGCTTATGCTTCTATTTACTTCATGCTAATCCAGAAAACATTAGCAGAAATGTGCTCTACATTTTTTGTGTGGTAAGTTTTATTCCATTTCTTACGGTTTAGCAGTTATGCAAAATTCCGTAAAATTCATCCAGAATAAAGTAGTCTTCAGATCCTATTTCCAGAATATTCAAGATATACATTTTATTTGCATGTAAATATCTTGAATATAGGAGATTTTAATCAAAATCGGTAGAATAATTTTGGGGAAAATAAAAATTTTCGAAAAAAGTTCCATGTAAAGGGTAGGTGAGGTTAGAAGGATTTTCTTGAAAACTTCGTGTCGCATCCTTGGAAGATACCAAACTTAAATACCAAGTTTGGTATTCAACGGTCTTTTCGTTTTTGAGCTATGCTGTCCATAGACACAAAGATGCAGACAGACACACACACACACACACAAACACACACACACAATCACACACACACGGACGTTATTATAAAAATGCTCTTTTATTTTTTGATTTACGGGGTCCTAAAAAATGTATTTGCGGTGAAATCTCGGTATCGAATTTTTGGGTGGGATACAATACTTCTCTAACCACTATGTACGTTGTACATACGGGGCTAGAGAAAGTAAAAATGAGCCTGGAGGAAATAGTTAACGTCAGACATAACCTATAAGAAAATAACGCTTGCAACCCAGTGTATAAGTTGATGCCCGTGACTTGAAGTACTTACGAAATGAAATGAAATGGTGTTATTTATGGACGCTCTTTAACTGCTGTGGTTCTCAGCGTCCCTTACTGTCCTGGGCGTGAAAGTCCCCTTAATTTTGCTCAGAGACCTCTTTATCAGACTTTAGGTTCTTTTACATGCCGCAAATCTACAACACGGGACCAACGGCTTTACTTCTCTTCGGAAGGAAGCCATGCTAAGAATTTTAATTCCTGAAAAAAATCTACCGTCCGCCGCCGGGTTTGAACCCCCGACCTTGGGTGCCATATGAAGTTAGCATGCTAACCATTACACCACGGAGGGCGACTTACGATATTGTAAGTCGCCATTGAGGTATGTTATCTTAAAATAATTTGTGATCACCTTGTGGTTTACCGGGAAACATGCGACTCAGTTGAGAAATTTAATGTCATTCCAGCATGTTGGCATGGTGGCTCAGTGGTAGAGCAAACGGCTGGAGACAGGGAGATACGTGGCTCAAATCCCGGCTATGGTATTACAATTTCAGTTTGATTCAAGCAGTTTCAAAAGTTTACAAAAATATCGGTATTGAAATGCATCACTTTCCTTACTTTCTGTATGTTAGGGAAAGTAAACACATTCAACTGTATCATGTGTAGCTTAGCAACAGGGATACAATATTTACCGCGATCTTTTAACACAGCGAATGTAGAGCTAGAAGCATGTTGGACGCTACTGGCAGGCACGGAAAACGTGGACGTGCTAGGTAAATGTATACTTAAGGTAAGACAGCTGAGATCTGAGGAGGCTGTCAATAGAGAAGAGGGGAGGGCAATAGGAATAACTAAACAAAAGTGACTACAGTGTCGTACTAATGTCACTGTTGTGCTAGGGTTTTAGATATTATGTTTCAGGATCCCCTGTGACCAAAAAAAAGAATCCGTGTGTCCGTATATCTGTGTGTCCGTGTGAACACAATACAAAAATGAAAAGTTGGTGAAATACTAAACTTGATATTTAAGTTCAGTATCTTCCAGGGATGCCACACGATGATTTTCAGAAAAATCCCACCACACCAAACTACCCTTTACATGGAACCTTTTTCGAAAATTTTGATGTTCTCAAAAATGTTTCTAACGATTTATTAAAATGTGGTATATTAAAGATACTTAAGTGACAAATAAAATGTATATCTTGAATTTTCTGGGAATAGTCTCTGAAGACTACTTTATTCTTGATGAATTTTAAGGAGTTTTGCGTAACTGCTAAAAGGTAAGAGATGGACAAAAACTTACCACACAAAAAATGTAGAGCACGTTAAAACACACTATTTGTTATATTCATTTTTTTGCGGAGTTGACCGTTTTTGGGATATTTCTTGTTTTCGGTTTCAGCTATGAAAACCATACTTTTCTCATTCAGGAATTTGTCAAATCCTGTGCATACAAACAAAGGAACTTTAGTCACATGGCAACCAGGTTTTGACTATCACTTTAACCCATGGTACTTCCTTATTTCGCTACTACTTACAAGGAAGAAAGCAATAAGACTGTTTCTGCTAATGTTTTCTCAATTAGCATGAAGTAAATAGAAACCTAAGCTTTTTAACAATACCTGTTTGCAGAGATGTAGAGAAAGTCATATGAATGCATCAGATTTTTATTTTGTGTATTACAAAAGCACGTACGTTCTGTGGACCCGTGTGATTGTTGAAGTTCTATGTATGATATTGTTATGTCAATAAATACACTTTTTCATTCGTTCAATATGGATACAGACATTCAGATTTAACACATTGAAGCCCAAGCCCGAGTATACCCGGGCCGTGCGAAATATTCATGCGACCCACGCCCGAGCATATGGCAGGTATTTCTAACGCTTTTGATGCAATTCCAAGACCGTAACTCGGTCTTGGACTATGCTGCAAAGGATATACATCAGTTATCGTTTTGTTGTCTGATTTGTGCTGCTATCTCTCCTTACTTTAGTCAACTATTAGGAGAGTTAGTAATATTGGTTGCTCGCGGATAGTCCCGCCATTTTCCTTGAAGGTGGGTGATCTATTTGTTACGTTTTGAGTTCTTAAATGTTAAAATGCTGCTGCATTTTCCTCGACTTCTGTGAACTGAAGATGAAATTCAGTATACAAAAGATGCTCTGGACAATTCTGATTCCGAAGTAGAGTTTTTTGAAGTTTCGAACTCAAATTTAATTTTTTTCAAACTCATATTTGATACTTATTGTAAATTTAAAATAAAACTGTTATTGTTCTGTTGACCTGTCTTTATATTTAGAATGAGCACTTTTTGATAGTAAAGAAGTGTCATTGCTTGCTTTTGTATACCGATTTGTGTTGAAGTTCGTACTCACAAAACAGAAAATTCTGCTGCCCGCCTGGGTAGCGTGGTGGTAACGCGTCTGACTCACGTTCATAAAGGTCTTATTCGTTGAGAAAACCTTGAATACCATACTTTTAGATTGTCCCAATACTTTTTGGCAGACTTGATTGATGTACTGTAAATAATAACTCAAAGTAGGCGTAAAAACCCTGGGTTTCTTGGCCCTTCAACTGGGCTTCAATGTGTTAACACAGCTGCTGGCTACTGAGGGCTAGCTAAGCAGGGTGCTCCGCCCCAAACCGCAGACTTGCCATCAGTTCATCTGCGGCTGTCATGGCTAATGAATACTTTGACAGTCGCCTCATTAACAGAAAGGGACTCATGTTGATTTGGAGCTGATAATTCCCACTCCAGCTGTTTAACAACAGTTACACTAAATACATGAATAATCATCACGGCAAATATTTACCAAAACAGCTGATGTGTTCCATTCACAGACTTTCTCTACATCTCTGCAACAAATTATTGTTAAAATTGTCTATTTACTTCATTCTAATCAAGAAAAAATTAAAAAAGTTAAAGTGATAGTCAAAATCTTTACTATATGACTGAAGTTCGTTTGTTTATATGGACAGGAGTTAACAAATTTCTGTATAAGAAAAATATAAGAGTTTTGAACCTGAAATCAAAAACAAGGAATATCTAAACAAGATCAACTCCACGAAAAAAATGTATATGACATAAATTGTGTGTTTTAAGGTGCTCTACATTTTTGTTCTGTAAGTTTTTTTCCATCTCTTACGGTTTGCCAGTTATGCAAAATTCTGTAAAATTCATCCAGGGTAAAGTAGTATACACAGGCTATTCCCAGAAAATTCAAGCTAAACGTTTTTTTGCCAGGTAAATATCTCTAATATAGGATATTTTAATCAAAATAATTAGAGCCATTTTTGAGAAAATAAAAAAGTTGGAAAATGTTGTCATGTAAAGGGTAGTTGGGAGGGCGGGATTTTCTTGAAAATGTTCGTGTCGCATCTTTGGAAGATACTAAACCTAAACACTAAGTTTGGTATTTGACGGGCTGTTGATTTTTGAGCTATGCTGCCCCCCCACACATACATACTTACACAGACGGACACACACGGACCTTTTTCCAAAAATGCCTTCTTTGGATTCAGAGGGACCCAAAACATGTATTTCCGGTGAAATCTCGGTATCGAATTTTTGGGTGGAAAGCAATACCCTGTCTATGCACTAGTACATAATACGTGTAGAGAAAGTGAAAAGTCAGTGGGGGTCATATCTTGTGAACGCGGTGAATTCGAACTTTAATTCTACAATTTCCGCCATGGAAACTGCGCAGTGTACACCCTTGCATGCTTTAACGGAAGAGAATCCTTTTCTTTGCCAGATGAGGGCGTTTTTTCTTGATTTCTCCGTTCAACCGATGCAATGACGACGCATAATTCTATCCATTTATCGTTCTTGCTTTCGGATGATTTCGCGCACATCCTAAGAAACCGAGGCCATCACCTTGTTTGCAGATTTCACCATATTTGCCTTCTTCGGTGCCGGTTCGCCTTTAATAACCCACTGTTTCCAGTGTACTTATTGGCTTTGGAGTATTCATGTTTCATCCACAATTATGCATTGACGCAAAAACTTGTCAGGATTGCGACGAAAAGGTGTCAAACCAACCTCCGAATCGATCAGACGATTGCGTTTATTATTATTGAGAGTAAATGCGGCATCTAATTTGCCGATACCTTTTTCAGAGCCAATTGTTGGTACAAAACTGAGAACCCTGTACCTTGTGATATGTCTGTGGCCTCCTCTATTCGTTGATCGCTCAAAACCATATCCTCGATTTTGTCTATCATTTCGGAGGAAGTCACTTCTACTGGACGTCCTGAGCGATTTGTGTATGTACGGCCACGTTTAAATCCATGTATTTAATTGTAAATTGTTGCAAACGCTGGAGCAGATGTGTCATGAACTTGATTCAACTCGGTGTTAAGCCTTTTAAATAGAAGTGTTTAATGACCGCACGAAACTCGTTTTTCTTCTATAGAAGCACAAGATTGTTGATTCAATCGCCAATGGCAACGAAACAGAAGATGGATATAGTTGAAACTTTGACAGATGACAGTTACTAAATGCAAACCGTTTTCGATGCTACACGTGTAATTCTCTGAGGACCTATAAAACGTCTATGGTATGCGCCGAACCTCAATCCGGTTATTTCGCGACCCCAGTGATCATATTTCCGTATTTATAGCTCGTTACTCTTACAAGTTAAATTGCTATTGTTATCAGAAAGAAAGAAGAGATATAGACGTTTTCAGCGGTGGGAGTGTTATTGAGGATCATTCACAATGAGATGCAAGCACAGACGTAACGTAGCATAAGCGCAGACGCAAGGAAACACCATTCACAATGCAATCGTAAGCGCAACGCAAGAAGTTGGTACGGGTTTATAGAGCCACAAGTTACATGCGAATATCTTCCAAGCGCTCCGCAAGTAACATAACCAACCACATAAGAAAATTCAAGCCCGCCTGGGTAGTGTGGTGTCTGCATGTCTGCCTCACGTTCGAAAGGTCGTGAGTTCGAATCTCGCTTAGGGTGAGTTACCCGCGTAAGGTTTTTTTCGGGGTTTTCCCTTATCCTGAGAAGACGAATGTCGAGTAACTTTAAGCTCCATGGACCCCGAGATCATTTGAGCATCATATCATCAATTTCATTCATCGTCCGAAATGACCAAACCAGGTTAAAAGACGTTAAACTACAAAACAAAAAAATTCACTCAATGTTTTATAAATAAATATGCTATAAAATTACATAGTAACAACTGACGCTCGCGGCAGTGACGTCACAATAATCGCTCATTCAAAATTATTGAAAATAGTGCAAGCATAGAGAGTCAGAAAGTGACAAAGTTACACATTTAATGAACCAGAATTATCTCTCTGCGTCTTCGATTTATTAGAACCAAGAAATCTATACACAGTACATTCATTAAATCAAAGAAAGATTCATAAGGAGACTGCCATAACCTCTTGAGGGAAATTAGAGATGGCGCAGCACTACACGTCCAAATAGAAGATCATGCTTGTACAGCAGGCCCTGTAAATTCTTGCAGTGCGATCGTCTGCTATTGAATTCATACGCAATGCATAGAGAAAAGAAGCAGAATTTGTCGCCGTTTCTTTCGTCTACCTTGGAATCGGTCTAAATAAGCGCCAGTGAAATACTTTAGAAACAAGCGTGTACATACATCTTTGTAGTTCTCTGGTGCGCCGGCTATGCTCATCCATATAGGACACTCAACTTTGACTCTCACTGAGGGGGAGAAAGAATGACTGTCACACGGGGTAGACTTACAAACAGAAGTACTTCACTTTAAGATTTCTCGGTATTGAGACCTTTTATTCACCTTTGTTACTTGTTGAGGCACTAAATCTATGAGCGGCTCCCGACATAAAAGTTTTTGAGGACGTAGAAATACATTATTAATAACTAGTGCTATTTATCTTTTGCTTACAAGTTCTCGTTGTCTCGATAATTACAGCGTACTTCTCTATTACGCGACATATCAACTCACGCGATAACTGTAATGTTTCGCGTAAGAATATCACATCCTCGAGCACTAACACTACAGCCTACCGCGTACTTCTCTATTACGCGACATATCAACTCACGCGATAACTGTAATGTCTCGCGTAAGAATAGCACATCCTCGAGCACTAACACTACAGCGTACAGCGTACTTCTCTATTACGCGAAATATCAACTCACGCGATAACTGCAATGTTTCGCGTAAGAATAGCACATCCTCGAGCACTAACACTACAGCCTACCGCGTACTTCTCTATTACGCGACATATCAACTCACGCGATAACTGCAATGTTTCGCGTAAGAATAGCACATCCTCAAGCACTAACACTACAGCATTCACGTACGTACAGCGTACAGCGTACTTCTCTATTACGCGACATATCAACTCACGCGATAACTGCAATGTTTTGCGTAAGAATAGCACATCCTTGAGCACTAACACTACAGCCTACAGCGTACCGCGTACTTCTCTATTACGCGACATATCAACTCACGCGATAACTGTAATGTCTCGCGTAAGAATAGCACATCCTTGAGCACTAACACTACAGCCTACCGCGTACTTCTCTATTACGCGACATATCAACTCATGCGATAACTGCAATGTTTCGCGTAAGAATAGCACATCCTCGAGCACTAACACTACAGCCTACAGCCTACCGCGTACTTCTCTATTACGCGACATATCAACTCATGCGATAACTGCAATGATTCGCATAAGAATATCACATCCTCGAGCACTAACACTACAGCCTACAGCGTACCGCGTACTTCTCTATTACGCGACATATCAACTCTTGCGATAACTGCAATGTTTCGCGTAAGAATAGCACATCCTCGAGCACTAACACTACAGCCTACAGCGTACTTCTCTATTACGCGACATATCAACTCACGCGATAACTGCAATGTTTCGCGTAAGAATATCACATCCTCGAGCACTAACACTGCCGCATTCACGTACGTACAACGTACAGCGTACTTCTCTATTACGGGACATATCAACTCACGCGATAACTGCAAAGTTTCGCGTAAGAATATCACATCTCGAGCACTAACACTACAGCCTACAGCGTATCGCGTACAGCATAACAAGTATAATCACCGTAATAAGCCAAGCCAAGAAGCCTAATTTCTTGTAAGTGCATCGTTTATATACCTACAATATCCAATCTTAAGGCTCATTCCCGATTGGTTGAAAAGAAGCGCGAAAATAACGTTGTCACGTGATTAATTTTGGAAGTTCTTTGTATTAGACTCACGTGACCGCTCTTTATAATGGAAAAGTCCCGAGCTCCTAACTTTTAGGGAAAAGGCCTTTCTCTATCAAACTCCCTGTTACTTATACATTAAAATCTTGCTATCACAAAGGGCTTATGTTGCAGTGTTAAGAAAGTAAGTAACTTTGTCGTATACAATAGCAACTCCTCACCTTAAGCTTTGTGTTCTGCTATCTGTTCAGTCTTGGCCACTGAAGCAGATATATTTCTTATATTAAACTTGTGTAAATTATTAATAAAGCTAATAAAATTAAAGCGCACTAATATACTGTTGCAAATTCCTCCTCTTTGCATGCAACGCAAGGATAAAGTTTGGTGTTTGCAAACTCTTGCTTGTTTCCATGTGAATGCTTACGTTAAATAATATGAGTCCAAACTGTTATGCTTACGTTGCGTCTGCGCTTGCATTTCGTTGTGAATGTAGCATTATAACTTGAATGGAAACAAAGCTCTTTTTTGTGGGAGCCTCCTGAAATTAATTGAAGCAGAGTTGGGACAGGCCTGTTTCATCTAGGGAGCTAATCGATCAATTGCTCTATACCGCGCTAATTAAAACAGATTCGTATAACTACATTAGCTAAAGAAGACGGAATCTG